>JBBBDQ010001589.1:852500-1192500 GCA_037127315.1 Ascarosepion bandense
CTGTTGAAAAATAAAAATTAATCAAAGATCAAATTACCAATTTTATTTATCAGCCAATGAGAAGCCCGAAACCAAATACAAGGATGAAATTCGAAAGTTGAGCCAGTTGATCCAAAATGCTGTTATAAAAGCCGTGACAAAAGGCACCCAGAGAGACAGGCACAGACAGAAGAGAAGATAGTAATTAGTTTCTTCCTTGACCTATGTCAAGCTGCTACTATGCTCGCCTTCTTCTTCCTTCTTCTTTCGCACCTGTTCTCAAAGTACTAACTGACCCTTTCTAAGACATTCCACAAAGGCATTTCTTCATTCATATTAACGAGTACTTGATTGTACGTAACATTTCATGGCTAAGTAACGCATAGATATTATTTAATCAAGGAATTCTAATAACAATTTTGTATCAACAGGATATAACAACGCAAATGATAAAAAATAAGTTTGATCTTAACTTCATTTCTAAGGCCTTTGGATTAAAGCATTGTTTCCCAACCTTCTTAAGCAACGGCACACCTTAGAACAAATGAAAATATCACGGTATACTTAGTAACATTATTAAAGGGTATACATTTAAATGTTATGAAATAAAACCATAGATTAAATACACCCACCCACCCAAACATACATGCGCACACATATTTCTATTCAACTATTTATTCAAATACTAACGCTGTACCGTTACTACGTCCACACGTATATATGTATGCTGTGACAATATTCCGCGGCTCACTTAAGGAGATCGTGCGGTTCACTAGTGTGCCGCGGGACGGCGGTTGAGAATCAATGCATTAGAGAGACATTTACAAATAGATCAACCCTTTGCTAAAATATATTTGCCGATAGCGAACAGAAAAAAAGTGAATGATGTTTCTTCGTGATTTCATATTTATTTGCATTATTTCCAAAACAAAATCATAGCCTCGTCTCTCTTTGCTTTTCAAAGAAATTGAATATATTACCAAAAATAGAAATCAGAGCATCATCATCATTATCATCATTTCCATAACCTTGTGCATTCGTAGGGTCACTGCACATCAGTTTAGTGGCATACATGATACCCGCTTGATCGATCATGTCTCAAAAGAGACATGACTAACTGAACAGAAGATTTTACCGCAGTAGGTAGCCATTTCTTTCTACGGTAGACTGGTTAACAACCAAAGCTATAGAACCCAATCTGTCCTGTTATTTAACCCATACCTGAAGGGAAGAGACGGATTAATACCTTTCCTAAGGGTATTTGCGCGTAAGTGAACGCATTCGAATTCAAATGGAATTCGAACTCGGCTCTCCGATTTGTCGTTCTGAGCCGATATCCCCAGCACTACAACGCACATATCTGGGTTAAACCTAAGAAGTATCCATTCATACGTAGCGGATCTTGTGCAAGTAAACCTGGCGGATCCCATTTCTATCTAGGTCAGAACACAACTAGAAGACCCGCTTTGGTCACGGTCACGTGGCTATTGATTCTGTGAGGGAAAAATCTTCGCATTGGCCGTTGACGTCATTCTAGGAAGCCCTTTCTCCACCCAGAGATATTGTGTCATCATCGCACTGGCTACACACATAACTATGGGCCTGGGCTACACAATTGTAATAGATGGTTGTTGAAACCTGCAAAAAAATCCATCCGCGCTTCGACAATCCTGCTGGATTTCTAGCCACCCTCATCAATAGACAAGCTTGGGGAGGGACCCGGTCTAGTCGCTGATGGCCCGAGCATGTGGCAGGTATTAATGGGTTACACGCAGCATTCGATATGAAAAAGCAGAAAGAATAATCAAACATTAATTTACACCACATGCCTTATTTTATTGACTCGGATAGGGCAATTGTTATTAGTCACTATTTCTTTTAGATTTGAATTATGTTAGAGCCACCAGACAAACATCTATACTTTTGGAAATGTTCTTTAGACCTACACTTTTGTACCAAACTCAAGCGCTGTCTGGGTTTCTCATGACGGTCGGAATTTTAAATATATAAAATAAAAGCATAAGCACTCGTATAAAGTCTAATAAGAATTTGAAACTAAATATTTCAACCACAGAATTATTGTTTATTTATTTCCGTATATTATCAGATGAATGTAAGCCACGTGGGTGTGGGATTTCAGGAATTCATTTTTCAATCTTCTCCTGAGCATGTGAGGGACTTTCCCCATGTAGGTGGGGTTCTCATCCGGCTGTATTGTGTATATATATCCTAAGCTCAGCCGGTGTGACTCATAGTTTATACGTCGGTGTAACTATTGATATCCTCTGAGTCCCGATTTTGCACTTGATGGTTGTACGTTTACCTTCTAGGGCAACCCTCTGATGTACCTACCTCGTTTATGACACCGACTTTTAAGCTTAATTTGGTATCTAAGCCCAGTACATATCAGTATCACGGCAGGTCAAAGGTTCCTGATTTACATTCAATTCGATTTTGATCCCTCGTATTTCTGGAGGTAAATTAAAATAGACAGGGAGAAAATTTTGCAAAATAACATTTTTATTTTTACCAAATAAGCACTGTGCAGATGGGAAAATGTGAAGGAAATGATTTGTATTTGGCACACAAACTTACCAAACAGTCACAGTAACACATAAGAATAATAATTTTAATGTTTTCTCGTTAGGTTTGCTTCGTACGCTAATCTCACAAAACCTATTCTATAAATCACTATAAAACATTCTCTATAAATCGGTAATAAACCTTATGTATAAATCGGTTTAAAACCTACTCCATAAATCGGTTTAAGACCTACTCCATAAATCGGTTTAAGACCTACTCCATAAATCGGTTTAAAACCTACTCCATAAATCGGTTTAAAACCTACTCCATAAATCGGTTTAAAACCTACTCCATAAATCGGTTTAAAACCTACTCTATAAATCGGTTTAAGACCTACTCTATAGAGTAAAAAACTGATATAAAACTTCTATAAACGGTCAAAATTCATCAGTTTGCATGCATGTTATGCTAATTATATAAGATAACACTGATGATTATATGGTCGGAGATTTCTCCTCTCTGATATACACTGAATCATAACAGAACATCTGTTTTAGTCATCGATTTGTAAAATCCGTAGAAATACTCGAATGATAAAAATGAAAATTTAATGTTAAGGACCAGGCTTAATTCCCTGAAGACTCTTGTGTTACAAAGAACATATTTACATCCAGTCGTTTCTATGACGAAATATTCACTGAAAATTTTAAAGTTACATGACAATATCCAATTAATATATTCACCAAGGGGAGATTTTATTAGACGCAGTACTCATAAGTAAAGCGATGTCTTAATGACATGTAATCCCCAATTTTTTTTGTTTACTTTTTACGTCGATCCTCCAAAGAAGGCCACTGAGTCAATCGATAATTATACTGTTAATATGATGTGTAATAATGTGTATTTTGTGGCGGCGATTTAAATACATGTTCATAGTCAAACTATTAATATATATTGCTTAGTACTTAAAGTGTTGTGTAAAAAATAACAAAGATGAAATAGTTGAAATTGGCGTATATAACAGTAGTGATTAAGATCGATCTTACTTGCTATATATATATATATATATATATATATATATATATATATATATATATATATATATCAGTTATTAATTTTGATAATACAAGTAATACAAGTAACAGGAGACTATGCACCCTTCAATTATATCTATCAATGTTTAACCAAAGTATCTATAAAGGCTTCTTTTGCAGTAAGGTTACATCCAAAAAGTAATTTTTTCATCATCTCATTTATATATATACATATATATATATATATATATATATATATATATATATATATATAATTTTATGGAAGACCAAAGAAGCCGATAAAGCCGAAGTTGTTTGTGATTGGACTATAAGGGCAAGACAATTCGCAGTATATTAGGAATAATATGGGAATAGTTGGAGGTGACAAATAGCACACAAGTCGATATCGCGATCCATAAAGATCTTCGACTAAAAATATATCTGATGATGTGTACCAAAATATTAAATATAAGTATATTACGATATATATATAAATAGAAAATATTCAAAAGTTCTATAATATAATTGTATTGAACATTTTTTAATACAAATGTGCACTGGTCTAATCTTATTATGACCAGAAACTAAGTAATTAAATACTCTCTCTCTCTCTTTCTCTCTCTCTCTCTCTCTCTCTCTCTTATATATATATATATATATATATATATATATATATATATTCTAATTTGGAAGGTCAGCCAATTACGCTACCTTGATTGAAACCAAGGTAGCGTAATTGGCTGACCTTAGAATAATTAAAAGCTCTACATTAGATATGTAGTATTTTTTGATAGAACTGCTTACTGGTCTAATTTGACTCTGATTATTAACTGATTATATATATATATATATATATATATATGAAATTCCGGGATGAGTACTTTATATTCAGACTATTGTCCTCATCTGTGTTAATATCACAACTTTTAGGCCATTGTGCTCTCCGACGTTCATCGGGTGTTTGTCGATCTCGATAAACTTAAGGAAATTTCAAGATGAACACTTTATTAAATTTACGGTGGTTCTAGTTCCGCAGCACACGTTTAGCGGTATTTCGTTTAGTTCTTATTTAGCCCGGCTCAGTTATTGCTCGCGCTCTTTCCAATGAGACTCAAATGGTTTGAATTAGCCGGCCAGGGCTTGAACTCAGAATTGCTGTGTTAACAAATTCACGAACAAAGACTTTAACACACTAGCCTAGCGGAGTGAAGCGTCGGTTAAAGTGTAAACTGAATAAAGTGTTCAGCTTGGACATTATAATTTACAATAACTGAGCAATGATAGCAAAGATGAAGGCACAAGTTCGACAATAAATAGCATATATATATATATATATATATATATATATATATATATATATATATATATATATATATATAAAGTTTGATACTTTGATTTGTTTGATAGCTGTATTATTTATAAGGATCAGGCCACGATTTAGGTTGGCAATGAAAATGCATTTTTTTTTAAATTTAATGTTTCAATGAGCCATGCTATCGCCTTAAACAAAGCGTTACCGACCGTACCTGGAGTATCTGCTGTTCCAAAGGAACAATTTTATTCAGTTCTTTAAAATATGCAACACACATACAAGCACACACATGTGCGTACATACAATTTACATACATACTTCAGAGTTGAAACTTGGCTTCGTTTTGTATTGAAACATCAGTCATGGTTACTGATCAAGTCCTTCAGGTTGTTAAGTATTGCATGTCTGAGGATCCCGTTACTACTTACAAAAAAGGCGCGACCAATGTCGGTTTTTACGTTCAATAGGCCAAATAAGCGTCACTTGAAAATCATAGTTAATGTTATCGTATACCGACGGTTTGCAATAAGTAAAACTGCCTCGAACATAATTGATAGTCATTGTTATTCTTAATTGGTAGCTATTAGTACTGAAAAACCTCCGATATTTATCAAATAAAATGAAGCTCTTTATGGGCGCACAAACTAATACAAACGAACTTACAAACAGACCGATTAAAAATAAAGAAAACCTCCATTTTCTATACGTTTTTTTTGTCAATTTAACGCAGTTCTTTCCGAATATTATTTTTTTAATTTTATATGCATTTTTTTTTACTTCATTTTCAAAATGATTTTTTCAACAAACCTTTATTTCATTTACCAAAATTGTCAGCGCTTCTTCCAACAAGAACTGACACAATCTTGCTGTATTTAGCAGCAGCGAGGTAGCGCCGTGAGCGTTACCAGTAAAGAAAAATAATAATACAAAAGAAACAACGTGTAAACACCGCAATTACAGCTTCTAAAAGAGAATAAAAGTTGTCAGGGTTGCAACGTCTCCACAAAGCTCTGTGATGAATTTTCTACGCACACCACCACACACACACGCATATATGTGTAAAAATTCAGATATCAAAATATCTGTAAAAACACAATATGAATAAAGACAAAAGGAAAACTTTTCTTTGCTCCTTTCCATAACTATAAAAACGTTTAAAAATAAAAAGTAAACAGTTAAACTGAGACCTATTATTTAAAATAAATAAATGCATAATTCATCAAATTAAAATAAAATAATAATTACGTAAAAAATAAGACAGTAAATAAATATATTTGTCTATCCTTCTGAGATAATGTAGTATTTACATTATTTACAGAGTTCAAACTGTTGTCCTCATCTGTATTGCTATATTTGCGACGTTTCTGCCGTTGTACATTCCGGCCTTTTTCAGGAGCTAGGAATTTTGAACTAGACCTCATATTTTGAGTACTGGGGTATATCGTTCTCATTCCATGTGCGAGGCCACTTCCAGATATTATGTAGTTATAACCTTTTAACTCAACTCTATAAGTTATTCGTTCACCACTGCTCTAATCAGGTATTGAACTCACAACCCTTCGGGTTAAGTCACTGGAACTAAACAGCGTTCAATTCCACTGGGCCATGTATTCCCAAAACTTCATGAATTTATGAATTTATATATATATAGATATAAATTCATGGATTCATGAATATACGCTATATATATATATATATATATATATATATATATATATATGGAACTAACCAACGTTTATATTCTTTGGGCCATGTGTCATTAAAATATACATATATATATATATATATATATATATATATATGTATATTTTAATGACACATGGCCCAAAGAATATAAACGTTGGTTAGTTCCAGTGACTCGAAATAAAGAGTTGTGAGTTCAATACTTGGCTACAGCAGTGGTGAAGAGATAACTGCATGGCATCCGGAAGTGGCATCGCATAAAGAATGAGAATGATATACTCCAGTGAACAAAATAAGGGGTTCGGTTCAAAATTCTGAATAAAACGAAAGTGTACAACGGCCGAAACGTCGTAAATATGGCAATAAAGATGAGGATAACAGACCGAACAGTGCAAATAATGCAAATAAATATATATAAACAAATAAGAAAAAAATCAACAGTCACATTTACAAACTTTCGTTTATTAGGCATAAAATCACGTAATCTAGCATCCGCTATCGTTTACCTTGACTTTCACAGTTAGCCTGAAGAATATGCATGGCCATTTTTAAATTTAACACTTTTTTAAACCTATGATTTTACTTGTATTTATGAATACATACTGCAAAATAAAACCCTTACATTTGCCTTGATACAGCCCATCAGAGCCCGAAACGCTTTGGTAAAGAGTAGTTTTCCTTTTGTTTTATATATATATATATATATATATATATATATATATATATATATATAGTGTCAGTGTGTTTATGCATGACTCCTCGTCAAAGAAAAATGTTTAACAAATTAATATCACTGGGCCATTACTGCTGTAATGAGTTCAGTCCTCACTGGGTGATCACATTTCAGGCTTGTAGCAGTGAATGTACAATGTACATGTACCTATCAAATTTGATGGCTTATAACATGCCCCATTTCCCACTAACAAAAGCGTCAAAAGCAGACCCCGAGTCATATATTCGAAATGAAAGTTTGTGGTAGGCTAATGCTTATCCACACACCAAAACCACTTGTACAGAAAGAATTTAATCATTGCGATTAAAACAGAGAAACTGAAACAACAAGAAAGAATAACAAGACATCACCTTAAAGTGGTAATATCGAAAAATAAATAAATTAATAAAATATCAGAAACAAAAATTGCTAACCTGGTTCTCGTTCCTTTCTCATCAGTGCTCAATCGAGGACAAAAATAGGCACATTGACGAAGACCCAACTACTTCAAAAATTGGATATTATATAATAAACCTATAACCATAAAAACTAATTAAGTCTAAACTACACCTTACAGATGGTTGGTTGGAAGCTCTTAATATAAATTGACTCTAAAACCTTAAGATGAAAATCAGATTGAGCCGAGAACATGTTTACAGGACCTGGCACATTAATAGTTGTTTATTAAATGCTTAATTATCACCAATCCAGTTTTATTAACGCACTTATGTAAATTGTCCAAAATACCGTTTTGGATATTGTTTGGAATGTGCTGATTGATCCTTGATTTTAATCTACCTAGGTAATCAATGCCCTACTGACATTTTAAATGAGAAATAACCAAACTGACATTTTTTTCGGATCGATTTTTTATTGTTGGTAATATCGTGTTGGTATAGTGGTAAAGTAAACGAATTAGTTACGTTTCGATATTACTACTTTATAGTAATGTGTAGTGGTAGGATGTATAGTATCTCAAACAAAAGTGAAAATGATGAGACAAAGGGGGAAACTTATTAACGACACGTTTCACTGAGACTGTCTGCTCTCTTTGGCTTCCTAAGGTTAGAATGAAAGAAAAACAAAACTGTATGCGAGGAAAAATACTTAGAACCTCTGAATATAAGTGGTAACCATAAATCAAATTAAATTACATTACCTTATCACATTCCAATGCCCGGACCCAAGAGAGGGTCTGTCTGTCTGTCTGTTTACTTTTTTTGTTTGTCTATATGTATGTATGTATGTATGTATGTACACGTATATGCAAGTATATATATAATAAAAAGTTCCCTAGTTTCGGTGAACTGACTTAAAATCCAGCAACACCAAACGCTCTATTATAGATATAAATCAAATAATCAAGCAAGCATTCTCCTGAGTCTGGACATTGGGATATGATAAGATAATGTAATTTAATTTGATTTATGACCTTCCACTTCTTCTCAGAGATCCCAAGGCATTTTTCTTCAACTATAGGTTTATTTTTCTTTCATTCTAACCTGAGGAAGACGCTCTCGGTGAAACACTCGTTAATAAAATTTCCACTTTCTCTCATCATCTTTGCTTTATGGTAGTGTAATATTTTTGTTATTCTTTCTTGTTAAATATGCCTGTTTTAATTGCGATTATTATACTCACCAGTAATTGTACGTTGGTTCACGCCATAATAGTGCATTTATGTAAAGGTGGCCGGTTTATATGACATCAAATACTGTATAAATACATTCATATATACCTATGTGCATATATAAATATATGTGCATATTTACACGTATATGTGTATAAAAAAAAAGAAAGACGTTTATTGTTCATTCAGATGCTTTGTTGAAGTCGAGATAAAAAGAAGCAAGATAAATTGATTGAACCTATTGAACTATATAAAAAAGATTATTCATCAAACTGCTAAATGTATTTTATTTATCCCCCCAACAATTCATGCCAGGGTTTAGTCTGCCCAGGTAATCAAAGTGACAGTTATTTGTCTTATTTTCTTTGCTTTTATGTACCACGAATGAAATTCTTGTCTACTTTTGTATAAAAAAAAATCACAAACGATGTAAAAATAAATTATTATCATAAATAAAAGTCTTCGAGTTTCTTATATATGTGCAGGTACAAATCAGATTTTGAGATTGTAAACAGAAATATATACTTTTCCATTCGGACAATTATTTTCATTTTGCTTGTTTGACTCACAATGTTTCCCTCGCATCGATCTTCTTCAGCTGTCTGGCGTATTTGGTAACCTCCTCGGACTTTTGAGTCAAAATTTCCATTCAATCCACAGGGGGAGATACTTCTCACCACGCTTTACCTGAGAGGTTATCTCGTATCAATTAGTACTCACCAGTCTGTCCGCCTTTGTTTCGCTTGTCCCCTAAGCATTGGAAGAGGAATTAAAACAATCTAACCCCATTGACTGAATAAAGTGCTCAGTCCAAACTTCCGAGATGGTTGCCGAACATGATAGACATCTGAAGAAGTGCGGCGGATACAACGTTTCAGGCATTGTGACAGTCAAGTTGAACATGCTGTTCCGAATGGAAAAATATATAATAATGATAATTGTCCCTCTTAAAAATTCTGACATAAATGGTGAAAAAAGGCCGGTGAGTATAACAATCAAGTTGAAGTTGTTTGTCTGAATAAAAAGACATAAAATAATGGCAATTCCTTATATGAAAAATTCCTACAGAAATAATGAAAGCAAGTCGTATGATGCACCGGCCAATATCTGACAAAGTTTAAGTTGTTAGTGCTTCCTAAAAACTCGTGACATGTTCTTAAATAGTTTTGTCAGATGGAGACTTTCATATAGATGTCATGCATGGTGTCGAATCCGTTCAAAAGTTTGTAAGTTATCAATAGCAACGATGTCGATACCAAACAAAGAACTGTACCAAATAACAGAAACCACATCACACAAAAACCAGCAGCAGCAACCAACTGAAATGAAGCACTAAGAGAAAATTAAGATATAATCAAGATGTCGATGTTCCATATCATCGCGAACAAAAGGTTAGTATGGAACACAAAAAAATTAGGAATTGAATACTGTTACCATATCGGGTCGGGCGCTCCTGCTGTTCACCTTGAATCACACAACAAAATCCAAAGAAGTCCCTTGTTTCCTGTTCAGGTTGTGGTTTCCGGTTTTCCTCTTCTCCAATCTTTTCACTCTTTTTTTTTTTTTTTTTTTTCAATTGGAGTAGATAGTCTAACCTATCGCCCGGTTCACACTCCACCCACGTCTAGTGAACGGGTGAAGAGGCTTATCCCTTGTTTCCTGTTCAGGTTGTGGTTTCCGGTTTTCCACTTCTCCAATCTTTTCACTCTTTTTTTTTTATTTTTATTTTTTTCAATTGGAGTAGATAGTCTAAACTATCGCCCGGTTCACACTCCACCCACGTCTAGTGAACGGGTGAAGAGGCTTATCCCTTGTTTCCTGTTCAGGTTGTGGTTTCCGGTTTTTCTCTTTTCCAATCTTTTCACTCTTTTTTCTTTTTTTTTTTTTCAATTGGAGTAGATAGTCTAAACTATCGCCCGGTTCACACTCCACCCACGTCTAGTGAACGGGTGAAGAGGCTTAGCCCTTGTTTCCTGTTCAGGTTATGGTTTCCGGTTTTCCTCTTCTCCAATCTTTTCACTCTTTTTTTTTATTTTTTTTCAATTGGAGTAGATAGTCTAAACTATCGCCCGGTTCACACTCCACCCACGTCTAGTGAACGGGTGAAGAGGCTTATCCCTTGTTTCCTGTTCAGATTGTGGTTTCCGGTTTTTCTCTTTTCCAATCTTTTCACTCTTACGTAGCCCCCTGTGCATTAGTGGCGTTTTTGCCTTGCTTGGGGTGATATGATTAAAAAAAAATATCAGCAATATTATCAACCCTGATTTAGCAGCTCGCTTTCAGTCAGTGATGTGGCTGCCCTCTCCCTTTTCTATAAGTAATTTCATTGCAACTGCTCTGACGAACTTTTTTCTCTGGTTCCCCGACCACATGTATTTACCCACGTTTCTAGACTGGCATCAAGGTTCCACCATTTTACCGTCGAAATAGTTAAATGCAACCGCCTCTTCTACGCTAAAATTTTCTTTTCTCGCACTTCCCGTTTGTCGAACTCTCTACCGTTTACTTGCCTCTCTCATAGCTACAATCTCCAAAAGTTTAAATGCAACATCAATTGCCATCTTTTACCTACTTTATCCATCTCTTATCTTTTCTTCAACATCCCCTGTACCTTGTTTGTTTTTTACTCTCACTGTAACACTTTGCGCACCAGTGATTGAGGTGAAATGATTATAAAAAAAAAAATCCTGTAAAAAGCGATAACAATTAATGGACGTAAGAAACCATTTTTTCTGAAAGATTGTTTTAAGAGAAAGATTTCATAAACTTCAAACGAAAGTAGCAGCAGCTGCTCAGTCAAAGAATGACAAATTCTTCCACATAAAGACACGGCTAATGTTACCATTACCATTAAATAAATGCGCCTATAACTATAATTAATGTACGGGTGTATCTGAGTACTCGTGTTTGGAGTAAGGAAAGTGAGGTAACGGATATCAAGTAACATTCCGAATGAGACTGGTCTATATACTTATCTCACATATAACGACAAAATGTCTCGTCACTAGCATGTAATGTTTGCCGGTAATAGATTGACTAAGTGAACATTTGGATAAATAAACCACTCTCGCAATTACCTTATTTTCCCAGGCAAGTTAACATCAGTTGTTTTCTCTTCTCTTTGTATTCAGCATTAACATTCGAAATCTATGAAGCTATTTTGAGAACAGGTTAAGCAGTCTACTTGTAACTTTGTATCAGATCAAATGAGACCGTATTTCCATGAGAAAGCATTTTCTTCAGTCAGCGGTGAGACCAATGAGTGAGATTATAAACTGTGTGATGGTAGCATTCGGATTGACGTGCAAATATCTGGGGTAAAACATTGCACTATTCGGGGTCATCAATGGATTCCAACGCAAATTTGCCTTCTTGCTGATCTTCAAAGCTGCTATTGCTGTTAAAAAGGATACGATATCGAACAGTGAGTTTAAGAAGAACTCAACAAAGCAGTTGGAGAATATTTCAAATTAGGAATTTGCATTGGGTGAAAACTCTGGGATAAATATGTCAGATCTCGAAGGACATATTTTTAAGACGACTACAGTAGGCTATTTTTTCATTCAATTTAATTCGTTGAATTTTTTCCAGGCAAAGCGGACATATTTGAATGCGTTTATAATTGCGCAAATTTGTGCTTCCATATGTGATATTATTTACTTTGGGAGTGTTGATATCCGCACTGATGTTAACGTCCATTGAATATCATTCCCGTTGTATCACAATTTTATCTCAAAAGAGTGTTTTCAAATCGGCAAATAATATTTTACAAACGAAAAAAAAAAAAAGGTAAAGAATGACGTAACAAATAATGAAAAGAGAAATATGTAAAAAAGATGTAAAAAAAAGAAATCAAAGAGGAAGGTGTAAAAATAAAAGAGAAAAAGAAAAGAAAGAAAAGTAAAAGGAGACGGACGTATAAATAAAAAAAAGAAGAAAAGAAAAAAACGTAAAAATGAAGAGAACGTTAAACAAGAAGAAATCATATGTAAAAAACATAAAAAAGAAGAAAGAAGAAAATAGAAGTGAAAAGAAAATGTCTTAAAAATAAAGTTGACGTAAAAAAGAAAAAAATGAAGAGAAAGGGAAAAGTAAAAGAAAAAGAAGAAAAAATAAGTAAAAAAGAAATAGAAAAAAAATCACAGATTTACTTAGCAGCTTCCTGACCATAACCATTTGGGCAAAACTCCTACCGCCTGACGCACTGTTAATTTCCGTTTATGGACGGGAGTGGCTAGAGCGCTGCACCTCGAGAGGGTTGTTCTTTCTTAAGTTTAAAGGATGATTCGGACAAGGTAACTTAGAAGTTACATCTAGATACTTGAGATAACCCTCAATCGGCGATCGGCTGAGGGGGCTGGGTTACTCGACTTGAGGATATTTCTAACTCGGTATGACCTGCTGTTTTAATCAAGTCCTATCATCGCAAAGTTCATATTTGGCTTTGATACATGTGCCTGGTTTACTCTTATCAGAGCGGGAGTAATGATGGCTATATTGGGCTTCGTGATATGTCTTCCTAAATAACAATGAATGCTGGACAATTCCCCCACACCAAAGATGAAGGAGATACCCAAAGCAACAGAAATGTGTTTCTACAGAAGGATGCTGAGGATACCATGGACCTAACATGTGAGCTACGACAAAGTTTTGGGGAGGATGTAAACAAAAGGAAACTTATGCTTAACATCAGGAAGTGACAGCTGATGTTTTTGGGACACATAATAAGGAAGAGAAGCTTGGAGAATCTAACCTCACAGGACGGATAGAGGGAAAGAGAGACGAGGGAAAGCAGTGTGAGATATACTTGATAGGTTTGAGCAGGTGGATGGCAGAGCAGGGTTTGGGAGACATACCAAGTGTTAAGAGCGACAAGGGACAGAGGTAAGTGGAAGTTCATGATTGCTCACGTTCTGAAAGGACACGGCATATAATAATAATAATAATGGTGAAGTACTCGTGAAAGTTTCACGGTTTTCCTATTAAACTTCTCTGACGTCCCACTAATTTACTAATTTACTAATTTACTAGTTCCATGGCGGCGGTGAATCAAATAGAGTTTGACGAGCTCATTCACGTGAATTTGATGTTGATCGACAACTGCGGGACGGAGAAGCCCACACATATGGCCAGAGGCGCTTCCCTAGTGACTCAAAGGGGATTGAGACAGGCGAGATCTGGTAAACCTGGTTGCATAGGGCTTAGTCTGACAAAGCCAGCCTTGGTTATGCCACCCTGACTGATGCTTTCCTCTTTCGCCGGCATGGCCAATGAGATCGTGTAGATCTTTGTCTATTCCACCTTTGGGGGCTTCAGGGTTAACCCTGTTCCAGTTTGGTCTTTCCTCTTTGACTTTAGCGCCATAAGTTGCCCTGCAAGAGTACTACAAAAATGACAACAACAATAAACAAAGATCGTCCTGCTGCTACTACAATTAAAACTACTACTGTTATTATTAACCTCTGGGGAGTGACTGACGAGATATATCACTATAATTTTCAAAGTTTTAAAGAGACTGATGAGATATATCGCAAGAATTGTTTTTGCCTTCGAATAACAAATTGGTTTGGAGTGGTTTACAAGATATATCGCCGGAAATATAATTGCGCCGAAGTTGATGACGAGATATATCGTAATAAATTTGATAAATCTGGAGTGGCTGACAAGATTGCGGGAAAATTCATTATCTTGGAGTGATCGAGGATATATATATATATATATATATATATATATATATATATATATATATATATATCACCAGAAATCTCTTTTTCTTTTTGTTACTTATGTTTAGAAATCTCTTTATCTTGCAGTGATTGACAAGATATATCACCAGAAACGTCTTTGTCTAGAATCTTCTAACACTGATTATGAATTGGGGAATGATTCCAGAAATTTATAAGTTAAATTCACTGACAGCAACACAGCACGGCTCACATAACCGATATGACACCCTAACTAAAATCCCGTCCCAAGTGGTTAATAATAATTAGAATATACAATCATAAGAACATTTCGAAAATCTGAGACAGGGGAAAAAATTGTGTGATGCGTTCCATCTTTTAGGACTTCATCGGACTAAAGGAATGTTTTCGTTGATCTAACTAGGCTGAAATTTTAAATTTAAATTATTATTTTTTAAAATATGTATTTTGGTCTATACTTCTGAGATGTGGTATTGTAATTATTTACATTGTTCAGACTGTTGTCTTTATCATTATTGTCATATTCACGATGTTTCGACCGTTGTATGCTCCGGCCTTCTTCAAGTGATTGGAATTTCGTACCCAACTCTTTATTCCGAGCACTGGAGTACATCGTTCTTGTTCCATGTGCCATGATACTTCCGGAGGTCATATAGTTATCTCCCTTTAACTCAACTCGGCTGTAGTCATGTATTGAATTCACAACTCTGGTCAAGTCACTGGATCTAACCGACGCTTTTATCACTTGGCCATGTATCATTGAGGCAATAAAGATGAGGACAACAGTTCGAACAATGTAAATAATGTATTTTTGGGCATGTAGTATAACTGATTTTGTTTAATTTCTTTTCTTTTTGTGTGTGTTTTTATCATTGTTATTAAATATTTCACATTATAAGAATATAAAATCGAAATTGTCGAAGGAAAATATCCGTCAAATAAAACACTTAAAGTTCATTGATAGGAACACAAAACAAATTCATGTGCGCAGGAGATCAATAATTTATTCTGGTAATTATGAAAATGTATTACATTTTTTTCTTTTACCAAGAAGCTACAAATGTCTTTAAAAAGAATGAAAAGACAATAAAAAAATTAAAAAAAAATAGAAAGAAGAAATACTACCGACTGTGAAAATATTGACAAACTGATAAGATATCAGTGTTGGTTCAGAGGATGCCATTGTTGAAGTCAGTGAGTACACTGATCGAAAGATAAGGAGATTTTATTTCACGAGTAAACCAGTGATGGGCAACAAATATCACCGACTTCAACTATGATATAAAAAAATCTACTTTAGAATGCCACAGGTGATCGATGATTCCAATAAAATTTGATCACTGTTCCAAGTGTTGTCTTATCGATGAACATTAGCAAAAGATCAGCTTATAAAGATATCGCAGTTGCTACGCCGAATCTTAAAACAGATCTAAAATAATATGGCAAGTAACAATGGATTGGTTGATTGATTCATTTTCTACTTTTTTAAAATCATTTCAGGCGCAGGGGTTTACATTGAGAGAAAAGACTGGGTTATTGAAGAAAAGATAAAAGATAAACGGGATTCAAAAAGATAGAATATGGCAACTGACGCTACGTTTAACTTTTTGGTGATTGTAGTTATCAGGTAAGCAGTAAACGGAAGGGTGTCCCCCAGGCGGGAAATGCGAGAAAAGAGACTATTCGAGTAGAAGTGGCGGTTGCATTTAACTATTTAAACGGCAAAAGGATAGGACCTAGATGCGAATCTAGTAACACGCTTAAATTCACGTGCATGGGGCACCAGGCGAAAATCTCATCTGAGCAGTTGCCATAGAAGTATTTGTAAAAAAAAGAAAAAAAAAAGAGAAACAGAAGCCTCATGTCGGTGAGAAAGTGACTGAAGTTCATCAACACATTTCAATATATTTTTAGAGTCTAAAATTTAAAAAATAATGATTTAGTGATACGAGACTTACTATTTAGCCCGTAGCTCGGGGGGAGAAGAAATGGATTTATATCTTTCCCAAGGCATGAATCCACGATTCCAAGATATTTGCAAATAAGTGAATACAATGAACCCAAAAAGAATTGGAACTCTGTTCTCCGATTAACAATTCTGATTCATTAGGCAACCCGCACATCCAAGCTTACAATAATTGATATACACAAACGGTAAGCTATCTGGCCGGGCTCAAAGCTGTTTAGATTCGGTGATCGTTAACGTGGTGTGGCCGTAAGCTAGTAACAATGCTGGCATCCGATAGTATTTTGTTATAATTTTTTTTATGATCGATTCCTTCATAGAATAACATGAACATTTGACTTTTAATTTTGCTGATCGAAGTTAAATGGCCAAATACTGGTTTGTGCCTTGGTGACGTTATCAGTCGGATGAGAAAGTTAATATCTGCAGTGACCAACACTCTATGTTTATTGGAAAAGCGATAGAACTAAGGCTATTCGTCCGGTGACATCTAACCGTATCTCGGAAAAGCCGGATTAGATGATACTTTGGTTTTTACCGTATCTCTGAGCCGAGAAAGAAGTGGATAGGGGAGGCGTTAGAAATATGGCTTTGGTGTCTAAGGGGTGTTTTTGTGTGTGTGTGTGTGTGTGTGTGTGTGTGTGTGTGTGTGTGTGTGGTGGGGTTTACCCTAAATGGAAATTTTATAACCCTTAATCTATTAAAAAATTGATAATTACGTAGATAAAAAAAAGAACATTAATTACAGTAGCGCCGAGGAACCGGGAAAATTATTCGAACTGTTGTTTGAACTCTTTATCTGAAATAAATGAAATTGAGATATCCAGAAAAGGCATGGCACGTGGAACTGGAACTACCCCCAGTAGACGAAATAGAGTTCGATTCGAAATTCCATCGTATATCCCCTGAAGAACAGCCGAAACATGAATATGAAAATAAAGACGGGGACAACTGTCCGAATAGTTACAATACCTCATCTCAGAAAAGTAGACATTAAAAAATTAAACAATTCGTAAGGTTGAGTTTAAGTTATTGCCAAACCTTAAACTTTCTAAGATTAATAAGTTTTGGCGATTGTCAAATTGTGACAGGGATTCATAAAGCAAAAGTTATGCTTGTTCGAGTTTCGCTAACGAATTTTTATTCACCCCCTCCTATGATCCGCGTGTTTATTAACAGCCATAATGAATATCTGCTATAAATCCCTCTAGAAAATAAGAGGAAGAAATATTAGTCAAAATTAATAATGGTTGACATTGACGAATGATTGTCTGAGTTGTTGCTATAAAAGTAAATTAAATTTAGGTGAAAAAAATACTAGTCAGAAATGAATAATTATACACAAAACTCTTTAATCCTTTTGGGCTTAAAGTGTCTGAAGCAAGAACAAAGAACTAAATATTAAAAGGATTGTTGAAACACAATCACGTCTTCCGTTTGTCAGTGAGAAATTATGACAGTGTCTGGTTGTTAAAATACGGGGTGTTCTGAAAGTCATCAAGGGGTTTAATAACTTTTTTATTTATCAACTTTTTAATTTTCTCCATGGTATTTTTTAAAGAAGGCTTTGGAAATTAATCATTTAAAATACACGAATCAAAAGCGAACACAAGTAGTGAAAGACTTCTACCAAAACCAAGAATCTATAATTCAAACTCAACGAGCATATCATAGCCATTACGATATTAGAGAGTTTGGGGAATAAAGTGCCGTTACCCGAAGTTACATACAACATTCGGTTTTGAACGAAGGAGTATTTCAGCGAGGAATAGAGAGTGTTTAGATAAATATTCGGGTGCATCAATTTAAAGTTGGACTCGAACGTCACTGCAACAAGTTTTTAAATGTCATTTCCATACTACAAGATGAGGCAATAGTTTATACGACAACAGCCACAATCCAGCTTCTCAGGCATGTTTTTTTTTTCATGAAAAAAAAAGAAAAAAAAAAGAGAAATTCTCATGGTTGCATAAACTGGTTACCACGTTCGCCGAATTTGACAATCCCCAAGTTTCTCCCAAAGAAAAGGTTTATTTAAGCCTCAGATTATATTATGCAACTTTGTTCAGACTGTTGTCTTTATTTTCATTGCATTTGTTTCCGACGCTGTACATTGCTAAAAACTCAAATCGAACCTTTTATTTCGATGGATGGAGTATATAATTGTCATTCCATGTGCGATACCACTTTCGTACCCATATAGTCATCCCTCTTTAAATCAACTCTAAGTTATTTGTTCACCACTAGGGTAGCCTGATATTGAACGCACAACTCTTCGGTCCAAATCACTGGAACAAACTAATGCGTCTATCTACCGTGCCATGTGTCCTTGAAGAGATCAGTGTAGGAATTTCTGAGTCTTATAAACCTAATGTCTCAGTAATCATTTTTCCCAGCGTTCATATTGTAATCTTTGATGCTAATGACTTTCTCTAGCACCTCGTCTTACTGATTCCCATATTGTATTTATTTCTATGCTTGGCCGAGAAGATTTTTGTGGCCTAGCATATGCGCCAATTCCTTAGACGGCCAATCATAGAAATGAATTCTATTTGCGGACCCTACTTACTATATTCTTGACACTTGGAATAATACAAAAATATTACAATGAGAAAATCGGCCAATATTTATAGTGGGACTCATGCATGCAATTACAAGGAACCCATAATAATATTTTGAATTTTGAAATATTAATTTTTGGCATATAATATTTTTGAAACTATTTCTAAATTTTTGATTTTTTTTTTCACCTGCTATCATTTTTTCACCGCACCTATAAGGTGCACCACACTGGGAGAACGACTGCACTTGAGTCTGAAACACTGAGGACTGTGATGGAAAGTGCTTTAGAACAGTTTTAATTACTTTTATAAAGGAAACTAATAATTTCTTCAAAAAATAATTTTTTGATGAATCATAAATTTTTACAAGAATTGTTTTCGTTTTTTTTTTCATTTTAATTATAACAATATATAATATATAATTTTTTAAAAAATTCTGAGTTACTTTCATCCGCTTAGGTGATATTATTATTAAATGAAAATTTTATTTACTAATCAAAAATTAAAAGGAAAGAAAGGGCCCGTGCGTGCGAAGCAGAAAATGGACACTACTTAAAAGTTATAATCGTTATAGTTTCGTTGGCTATTACCACACGCCAAGTAGCAATAGCATTATTACTGATTTGTTCATTTGTACAGAAGACAGAATATATAGTCTTTAATAATAGGGACAGTTAAAGATGTGAGATACAAATAGGAAACTTAAAAAAGACACAAGACACTTGTGATATTCTGAGAAGTGATGAAAACAGGCGATGAAAAATAGGACACAGAAATCCGAAGGTGCACTGAAATATGAAAAGTGGTCTTTCAAAAAGTAAAGCAAAGTATTAAAAGACAGGAAAGTTTCGTCAGAAACAAAGGAAAGATTGCTGTTCTGCCGTATAATATCAGTTCTATCTGGAGACTGAAGGATGTTAAGAATAAAAAGAAAAGAATGTAATATCAGCCCTCCTATATGGCAGTGAATTCTGGATAATTCAAGTAAAGAGAAGACTTGAGGTAACAGAGATGTGGTTCTACAGATGGATGCTGAGAATTCCATGGACGGAGAATGTGGGCAACGAGAAAGTTGTAAAGAAAATGGAAACAAAAGGAAAACTTTTACAAAGAATGTAAAAGGTACTGTTAAAATTTATTGGACACATAATGAGGGAAGAAGATTTGGTGAATTTAACACTCACAGGACATAATGAAGGCAAGAGGGCCAGTGAGAAACACCGAGGTAATGAGCTTGTGTAAACAGATTTCAGAACAATAACTGGAAATAATTACTTAGAGCTACAAAGGATAAGGAAGTTGTGGGGAGCCATGATCACTGACATGCTGATGAGTGACAACACATAAAAGAAGTAGTTTGTTTGTCCACTGTTACTATAGTATTTTTTGTTCTTTAATTTTCATAAACACTCATTAAGTTTATAACAAATTCAAGTAGAGATGAATCAGTGTTTCCGTCTGGTGCTAGACTGTACTTTTTCCACTTCAGTCTTGAAGAAATATAGACGCCTCTTCTAATTTTCGATACCTTGGTTTAAAATGAATTTTTATATGAGGATCTTGAATAAGTTCTTGCTGATTTTTCATAAAAAGTAATGTTTTACTGCTTTGTGATGCAGTGGATACCGGCTCCGAACGAGAAAACGGAGAGCCGAGTTCGAATTCTAGTTGAATTCCTTGCATTTACTTACGCGCAGATACACTTGAAAAAAGGTATTAATCCATTTCTACCCTCCAACTATGAATTTGATAGCAGGACAGATTGTTTTTTTGTTTTTTTTAACTTGGATTGGCAACCCGTCTACCGCAGAAAATAATAGCAACCTACTGTAGGAAAATCTTCTGCTCAGTCAGTTGTCTCTTTCGAGACATGATCACCTGAGCGTGTATCATATCTAGAACTGAACTGACTAAATAAATATTTTATTTAGAAAAATTGGCAAAAAACATGCCACTGAAAGTATTGTCCATCGCTAGCCACTGTTACCATCTTTCTGGCAGCATTTGAATTCCACGTCGGAAAGACGACACGTCTTTTGAGGTTAATCACGAGTCAACCCATTTTTTAGAATCTTCATTAGAGTGAAAGTGAATGATGTGCCATTGTTCAGATCAAGTGGTAATCGGACGAGGCAATGTCTGGTGAATATGGCGGGTAGGTTGGGACTTCCCAGTAGATATTCACCCGTTTTGCAACATGTGGCCTAACGTTGCCATGTTATAAAATCACTTTGTCATGTCTCTGCTCGTATAGCGACCGTTTTTTCAAATGCTCGGCTCAAACGCATCAATTGTAGTCCACAGCGATCTCCTGTGATGGTTTCGGTCGGTTTGAATGGAGTAGTGCAGCAAAATTCCCCAAACATTTTCTTTGGTACGAAATCCGACATGTTTAACGCTATGAAAATAAAGTTGTTTACACTTCGGCGAAATGACATACACAGAATTTCTTCCTTATTACCATCTGAAATTACACCTACGCAGTTCTGGGAACGCCATAAAATGTTATAACATGTCAATAACGTAAGACGTGCTGATAAAGATATTGAAAGTTTTATTGTTCTTCTACGAAAGACTTTATTTGTTAAAACATAATTTAAGAAAATGACGGCTTCACAAAATCTTTTAAATACTTAGTAATCAGTTGGAAAATAGTCTCTTTAATCTAATTTTAGGAATGTTGCCTTTAAATTTAGTATATTCTTCGCTCTTATTTTCCAATAATGTCGAGTATGATCTTCCATACTTTAAAAAATGGGCACCTTACATAATATTTTATATACTTAAAAAAAATAAAATATTTTCAAAATCTTGGTGCAAAATGATTTTTATTAATCTTTTCAATTTTTGATTATTAAAGAAAATTTTCATTTAATAATAATATCACCTTAGCGGATGAAAGTAATTCAGAATTAATATATATATATATATATATATATATATATATATATTGTTAGAATTAAAATAAAAAAACGAAGACAATTCTTGTAAAAATTTATTATTCATCAAAAAATTATTTTTTGAAGAAATTATTAGTTTCCTTAAATCTTATTTATAAAAGTAATTAAACTGTTCTAATTAATTAATATCATAGTTTCATTGCATTAATTATTTTACATTCTCCAAGGAGTCCTGCTTTTAACTAATAAAAAATATTTGGGATGGAAATTTAATTTCTCAAAATTTCATGAAATTAAATAAAATTTATTAAGGACACTATTGTCTTTGGAAAATAATATTTTTCGTAATAAATTTTGTTAAATTTGGTGCCGTTTTTCTCATGCTGTGCTGTTCTTTTCAGCGAAAGAGTGAAGGTGCCTAATATGATATTAATTGTTTGTGATAAATAAAGAAAGGCTTTGAGCGCGTGAAGGGTGAGGCTCTTAGCAAAGACAATCCTTCTTTGAACATTGTGAACTGGCGTTACAAAATCGCAAAGAACTTTACCAAATAAGAGAAACTACATCACTTGAGGACTACAAACGGCAGCGACAACTATAATTTAACCCGAAAAGTGAACAAGATGTTGACATACCGTCGGCCCCAGTCAGGATCATCGAGTCAATGCGAACAATCCTTTCCTTAGCTGCATCGTGTGTATTTCGACAGGGATACATTGTGGTACAGTAGATATCGGCTCGGAACGAGAAACCGGGGAGCCGAGTTCGAATTCCAGTTGAATCCATTGTATTCACTGACGCGCAAATACCCTTGGGAAAGGTATTAATCCGTCTCTTCCTTCCAGTTATGGGTTAAATAGCAGGACAGATTGGGTTCTATAGCCTTGGTCGGCAACCAGTCTACCGCAGAAAGCAATGGCAACCTACTGCGGGATAATATTCTGCCCAGTCAGTCATGTCTCTTTCGGGAGATGATCGCCCAAGCGTGTATCACGTATGGCACTTAACTGACTGACATACAGTTTTGAATTCAGAATTTTCCTTTTCCTAGACCGGTTGCTACCTAAATCTATAGAAACTAGTCTGTTCTACTATTTACCCATACCTGGGGGATAAGAGTTGGATTCATACCTTTCCCAAAGTACGCAACTGAATATAATGAATTCAATTGGAATTCGAATCGGCTTTCAGATTCCTCAATCCCAGCCGCAATCCATTACTCTATCGTGCCTCCCCCAACATACCACACTACTTGAAATAAAAAGACAAGAAGGAAACCCCCATCAATACTGAAAAGAACGATAACATCTACGGGACTTGAGAAATCTGTTTTTCTGAAAAATTGTTTGAAAATTTCAACTGAATGAAGTACTAGTTGCTCGGTCAATGAATGCCGAATGTTTCCTTATAGGGAAACGGTTAATATTAGCATTACCAACTACATGGGAATTCTTATATCAGATCAAATGAATATAGATACATTCATGCAGAAATGTAGACATGTGTGGTTATTCAAAATTGGTTCCTTAATTTTATTGACAATTTTGAAAAGTTGGATGGGCCAGTAGCGTAAAGGTTATGAGCGCGGAGTGTGAAATCGGCGATACGAGTTCAAATTACAACCTAGTCTGTTGCAGACACTTTCTCACTAATTTCCTTTAGAAAAATATGAATCCGTCTCTTTTCCTCCCTCTTAGATGTTAAATAGCAAAGCAGTCTGGGAATATAGCCTTGGGTGGCAGCCAGTCTAGAAAAAGAGCAAATATAAATTCAAACTGTGAGAAGATAATGGAAACCAATCCACTGTTTTTCCCAAGACGTAGTGAAAATGCACAAATTAGAAAGAAAAGGAAATTGTGGTAAAAATCATGATCTATCGCTTACATTCTGAGAGACATGACAATAAAAATATTCAAGAAGTAACACATAGACGTGTAGATGAAGTTTGTGTAGTCAGTTGGATCTAATATTGTGAATTAGTGTTAAAATTTATAGATTATTCGCCCTCTCAAGTGAGTGATAAATTCTCCAGGCATTCTTTCCTCACTATACGGTGCATGAATTTCAGCAGTCTCTTTCTGATTTTACACCCTTGTGCAAATTAACTGAAACAACTGCTTTAATTTCTTTTCTTTCAGCATACGGTCAGTTTCAGACCCACCGAAGTGACAGGGTGTAACCGATCTCTATTTTTCCTCAGATTAGGTCATTTGCGGTAGTGTCTAGTATAATGAATCTGTTTTAGGGATGTATAATGGGATTTGTTTGGCCTTGAAAAACATTACACCATCCGTGATTGCATGAGGTTTTTATCACGCCCAGACACTATTGTCTCGACTGTCGATTAGTTATCCTACGGCCATTGGCTACGAGGGATGTTACTTCAAAGAAGCGTACGAAAATTGTAACGCTGCACAGACGCACTGGCAAGGCTTACAGAGTGATCGCGGATATTGTTGGTGTCAGCCTTTCAACTGTCAGTCGTGTCATCAAGGCAAAGCAACAAACTGGATCCATTGATCCAAAACGTAAAAGAAATGCGGTCGGAAGAGAAAAATAATGCCACGAGACGAGGTATACCTTGGAAGACATTATTTGTTTTGTTTCAATTGATTTGCATCAGGGTGTAATTGCAGAAGAATTACTATCCCATTAGCATTAAACGTTTATATAATACATGATTTAATTAGAACAAATTCAGTTCTACACCATTAACAGAATTAATTCAAACATCTCACGTCTTTACATACAACAGAGAAAAACATGTTTTGTAGAGAAAAGGAAAACTTCACCTTTATATAAAAGAAAAATCTTCACGTCTTCATGGAAGAAATAAATTATTTCCCGTCTTCCTAAATGCATACATATGAATAAAATACCATCTCTAAATAAACTTAGTTAACTAAAAATCTGTTGAGAATTGGATGTGAAAAATCTATGAATGTTTGGGAACACATTAGAAACCCGTTGGCTCGCAAGCCTAATTCCCCTTGTCCCCGGGTCTCAACATTGGGAATGACAACTCAGAGAGCCGAGTTCGACTTCCGGATGAAATCGTTTCATTCACTTACGATCAAATACCCTTGGAAAAGGTAGGAATTCATCTCTTCTATGTTCAACTACGGGTTGAATATCAGGACAGATTGGTTTCTATAGCCTTGGTTGGCAACCAGTCTATCGCTGAAAGAAGTGGCAACTTACTGCGTGAAAATCTTCTACTTAGTCATGTTTATTTCAAGACATGATTGCCCAAACGTGTATCACGTATAGCACTCAACTGACTGATCTTGATAAGGGAATTGAATAGTGGGACAGATTGGGTTCTATAGGCTTGGATGGTAACCAATTTACCGCAGAAAGAAATGGTAACCTATTACGAGAAAATCTTGTACCTAGTCAGTCATGGATCGAAAGAGACATGATCGTCCAAGCGTGTATCATGTATGATACTTAACTGACCACAGCGAAATGAAGAAAGCAATAGGCGCAAAAAAAACTGATGAAAAAAAAAACAAAAACAAAAAACAACAAAAAAGACAAAAAAAAATTAAATACATTTTGTGCTGAATGTGAAGGTAATCCTTACCTTTACCTTACGTGTTTCAATAAGAAACATATCAAATCAGAATCAATTCAAATTTCCCTAGTGGTGTAGCAGTTTGTGTTTTCATAGTTTTTCTTTTTTTATCTTAAGAAATCAGAAATTTGTAATATGGTGTTTTTTGATTTATTAGGAATGTGATTTCTATTAGATGGGAATTTTCTGGTTGCGGACAATATTTTGGTCAATGAAGTATACTTTATTAATTTCAAATTGTTTTGTCTATTAAATTTTCTGTTGACAAAGTTTTTTTAATTTACCTGAAAGCGTGGTACAGCTCTGTGCATATAAAAGTAAAAAAGTGAGCTCAAAATACATCAGTAGAAATTAAAAAATGAAAACAAATAGAAGACTAAAAAAACAAAAAACAAAAACAAAAACAAAATCAAACAAAAAACATATTTAAATTTTGTGGGTTAAAACGTAGTTCTGATGTACCCAGATATCATAAGCAATCAATCATAGCACCCTACTCCTAACAGTCCTCATAGAAAAGAAATTGGAAAACGATTCACTGAAGGATCAACTGGATTTTGAAGACATACCACCAGGATACTCCGGTCACATGTGTCGGATAGGGAGCGTAGACCATGATTGCAAAATGGTCTTGTGTTAAATGTCACCGAGTCAACCACATTTGAAAGAACCAGAAGGTTGAACAAAAGATAAAAGGGTTTCGTTTGTATTAATAAGTGTAAATTTATTTAACTAGAAGAATGAGATCAATTTTGTTGTTTTTAAATAACATGTTTGAAAGTTCTGCATAAAGATTTTTTTAAAATGTGTATTTAAGAGTTCAGTTTTTTAAAGAGTAGTACGAAATTTATTTCCGAAAAAAAGCCAAATAATATCGGTGTCTACAATCGTAGTAGGTATACGGAAATGATGTCTTTGTTCCTCTTTCTTTTTTGTTGCCGACAAGTAAATGAGGGAAGGAGAGAATTGGTTAGTACAGTGAGAGAGAGAGAGAGAGAGAGAGAGAGAGAGAGACAGAGAAAGGGAGAGAGAGAGAGACAGACAGACAGACAGACAGACAGACAGACAGAGAGAGACACAGAGAGAGAGAGACAGAGAGAGAGAGAGAGAGAAAATGTCAGTCATCTGGGCTTGGCATCAGTCAGACAACTAGTAGCTCTCTGTGATGTTCTTTCTTTCTTTCTTTCTTTCTTTCTTTCTTTTTTTCTTTGTTGGCAGTAAACGAGGAAGAAGTGAGAAAGTGAGAAGAAATGAGAGAGTAAGAAAGGGAATGCCGCCTAGATGAGATCTGGTTGACGACTTGTGACTTTCTGAAAAAAAAAAGGCAAAAATCACGCGTATCTATACGTTTGAAAAATAGGATCGGATTAACATTTCGGATTTTTTCTTGTTTCTGATTGGCCAATGAATAAGAGAATGTGTTTATTTTGTTTTCGCAGACATCACCACATCGTAAAATTTAGTGAACCAACTGTCTTATGAGAAGAGCTTTTCTATTAGTGAATATATAAATGGATATGCTTTTTTATTGGCTCATGGAAAGTTACATGTGTGTGTAAGCTCGAATATTTTGTGCAATTAAATCTTACGAAATCTGACAGTCGGAGTCATCGAGTTAAATATCATAGGTGGACTATTTAGGTACCTCCATTAAATCGCTAAAAAACAGCATAGTACGAATAAAGAAGACCCTAAACTTAATAAAAACGAACTTTTCCCATCAAAATGTTTATATTATTATTAAAAGGAAAGATCGGAACACTTTTTAAAATTATTTTAAAACATTTTTTAGTCCCTTCTAACACGTTCAAAATGTTTTGGTTTTAGGTGGCGGGTAACCAAATCGTTACGAGAGTTTACAATGGAAAACGTAATCTTACATGACTCAGTTTTTTTCCGGTGACAAACACATTAATTTGGAAATGTTTGCAAAAATCAAATAATTTCAGGATATATTCACAGATGAATGAAATTATTTTTGAAATTATTATTTTAAAAAATCTTGTGAAAAATATTTTTAACATCTGTTACCCACAGCCACGTAAATTCATGAAATTTTCAGAAATTAACTTTTGTCCAGAAAATTGGTTTTATTAATAGAACGTAAGACTCATTGGGGAATGTAAGTTATCTATTTTTTGAAAGATTATGACTCTATTTCTGAAAATCTGCTCTCAATAGTAAAATAAAAAATGCAGTATAACTATGACATTATTTAATTTAATAAGCTTTTAATTGCTTGAATAAATAGTATAAATTAGGAACATTATAGTCTAAAGAAAAAACATTTCGATTAATAATGAAATTTTAAAAGAATTGTTTTCATTTTTTGTTAAATTATAATAATTTATAAAGTCTCAAAATATTTTTAAAATACTAAAAAGATCTGATGGGGTTATTTTTTAAAATTATTAAGCGAATATTATATATTTACTAATCCAAAATGAAAAAGTTTAATACAAATCGTTATACCTCCTTATTTTAAAAATAATTTTTTTTTTGTGTGTGTGTGTGTATTTGAAGTTTTTTGTATGGTAATTTCTATGTGTAAATTAAAAGGTCATGTGTGTCAGAGTTTTTTCCCCTTAGCGGACAAAATATTGTACAGTTATGTCACTTGTGATCGCCATATGCTTTTTATTTTAGCTTACTTGCATCCACAAATCTGTCAACACCTACGGTGTAAATGTTCAGAAAGCTGAACTCTGTGTTTAAGAAATAGTTTTATTCAGAATTTCATGCTATAAATAAATAATAGTGTAAATCAGATTAATTTAACATTAAATTTACTAATTTTCCAAAAATAATGTGTCACATATTTTATTTTTGCATGATTTTTAAAACCGAGAATTAACTTTTGTTTGCAAATGTGTCGATCGCTCAAAATAACCGAAAAACTGAAAAATTAAAACAAAAAACAAAATTTTAGATTCCAGTCAATATAATTTCTGTTTGAAACACACCCGGTTATTTTGCTCACTGGAAATAGTAAATTTATTCATTTAGCTTTCAATTAAAACTAAAATAAATGTTTCAAGAAAATTTTTTATTTTTAAAAATACAATTTAAAAGTTATCAAAAATGAGTGGAGGTAACTATATATATATATATACATATATATATGTATATGTGTGTGTGTGTTAATATATTTGTTAAAAATATTATTTCTATATTTATTTACATTTACTAGCATGAATAATCGAGAAATTTTGCGATTCTTAAGTTCGAATCCTGCCAGAGGACTCATATTTTCCTAATAAAATTTCTTGATTATTCAGGCCAGTAGATGTAAATAATTAAATGTACTGTTTAATTATAAAAAACAGAACATCTATTCAGATACGTGTATACATTAAAAACAAAGTTTAAACAAATAAATTAACGAAAATATGTCAATCCATTGATTAATCCATTTCGTACAATAATTGCACACACACACACACACACACACACACACACACACACACACACACACACATATATATATATATATTTTTTATATATACAGTATTTTCGTTTGTTGATTTCTATACGGTATTATGTAATATGTACTGAAATATAGTCTTTAAATACTTACCGAATATTTAAAGTAAATTGATTAGATATATGATGAGTGTTCCTCAGTCAAGAAGAAAGGTTACTATCAACTTTAAAGTCAGTATCCATTGTTTCAGTACTAATTTAGGATACGAGAGAATCGGAAATAAAATAGAACCGCGTTGAAAGGAATTAAAATCAATATTTTATAACGACACAGAGAAGAATCAAGAGGTTCTGTTGCTTAATTTGAATCACGTTTTGTCTTCTTAATGTCGATAATTATCTTTTCATATGGAATTCTTTTTTTTGATGACGCTAGATTATTGGCGAAACACAAGAAAACACACACACACACACACACACACACACACACACACACACACACACACACACATATATATATATATATACTACTGGCCATAACTATTAGGCCACATCAGTTTTTTATAATGATGTATTTCATCCTATTTTTAGTATTTATTGCCAAGTGGATAATTATAAATGAAAAAAGAATGGTTCTTTTGTTATTATTTTGCAAAATTTTACAAGACAGCCAGGAAGCCTTTGCTTCGGCCAGCCAATAAGAAGAAGAGACTAGCATGGGAAAGAGAGCACATAAACTGGACACCGGAACGGTTCATTTGATGCGCATGTTATTGTGCAGTATTAACAAAGAACCATTCTCTTTTCATTTAGAATTATCCACTTGACAATAAATACTAAAGATAGTATGAAATACATCATTTTCTTTATAATACTGGGGTGGCCTAATAATTATGGCCGGTAGTGTATGTGTATATATATATATATATATATATATATATATATATATATATATATAAGCTTTATAAAAGTGTTTCAAATATTTTTACCAAAATCAATGAACAATTTTTAATTTTACACCTCGAAAATAATGTCTGGCCTTTCGTATATGATCATCTTGTCTACTAGGTAGCTAGCCAATCCCTGTTGCGGACACCTTCACAGGCACATTTCCGCGAGGAAAAAAATGGTATTAAATGTACAACAGAACAGTATAACATTCAAGAACGTGAATGAATTTATAAATAAAATAAGAATAATTAATTGTGAGAATTTCAGTTTTGTACAGGGTACGTTGGATGAATTGTCATTTAAATTACGTAAAAATGAAAATGACACCAAATTCTCGTTTTAACAGATGTATTTACCAAAATTTCATAAAAATGTCTTGAAATACTAAAGAGTAAATTTATTCAATAAAATTGCTATTAGCTTCAACCGCGTAGCTCAGATGACTTCGGAATCTCCTGCTACTATTCTGGACTGTCTCCTTGTTTAAGTTGGTGAATGCTACTATAATCTTTGTCTTCAGTTCATCTTTGGTGTTATAAGAAGTTTTGTTAGTCTTGTAGTTTGAAAAAAACAAAAACAAAATAAACTTACCTCATTGACGTCCGTATGTAAAAAGAATCTCGTGGGGAAGCCATATTGTTTTTATGCTGACAAATTGACGCAAAATCACGGCGACCACGCATCCTGTATAACAAACGAACGGCCACCCTGGGCAAAAGGTTAAATAAGAAACTAACTAGCAACCAAAAATTTATGACTTTTATAATTTAACATCGGCTCCAGAAAAAACAAAAAAACAAAAACAAAAACAAAATATAGATTTATTAAGTATTAGTGGCTTTATTGCCATGCTTGGGGTGAAGTGATTAAAAAAGGAAAAGAAAAGATAGGTAGATATATACGAGAATAAGGATAGATAAACAGAAGATAGCACATAAGTAGATAGGTATGAACAGAATCATAGATAGATTAAAGAGGAGGATGCTTAACCCAGACAAGCGTCTTCTTCAGAAATATTGCAGTGACTGACTGGTTCCCGAGACAATACTTCCTCGATCCTAGTAATCTTAACCTCTTCAAGTCTAGGGTCAGTCGCTGACAGATCTTCATAATATGCATCTCTTACTCCCTTCTTGAACACCTTTATAAAGATCTTATTTATCAATCCTCTACATTAAGTGACTCTTAGGCCTTGTATTGAGTAAACGTTTAGATAATGAACAGAATCAAAGATAGATATGCATAAAAAAGAAATAGACATAAGGAAACCAAAAAAAAAAAAATATTGGGACTCGTACTACATAAAGAAATGAAAAGAAAACTACAGCACATATCGATTCGGCATTTAATCTCCTTCGAAGTAGTCCCCTTCGGAAGCCAAACACTTTATCCAACGTCGCTTCTATTGATCGAAGCATTCCTGGAACTCCCATTGGGAGATTCCGAGCAGCTGCTTCGTCGTATTTACTTAACATCTTGAAGTCTAGTTCCTTTCAAGTGGGATTTGATTTTTGAAAAAGGAAAAAGTGAAATTTGGGGAATATTTTCGGGACTGCACAAGTCACTGATGAAATCTCTGTCATGTACTGAGCCAACCACACTCTTCACATTTTCTTTTCAAGCTTTGCTATAAACAGCGGATGTGAGCAAGAACGTTATAACTTAGTGCATATGCGCGACAGAGGTCAAGGCCAAGCGGTTTCACTCTGCGTAATTTAGTTTCGTTACCATACCAACAGACTTGTTAATTTACAGGCCCCAGGACTTTAGGATAATGAAATTCCTTAGTCTTCTTATTAATAATATAATTAATAAGGGCTTCCGGATAGCCGTTACTAAGGAAAATTTCCATGATATTCTCAAATTCAAAGTCCAGTCTAGCAGGAGAACAAATTTATATATATAGATGTTACCATACCAAAATACAGTTAATTTATATATATATATATATATATATATATATATATATATATATATATATGTTAACATACCAATATATATATATATAGGTATAGATGTCCAGTCCATAAACGGCGAGGAGAGGATAATCCAACAAGACCTACTTAATATAAAATATTAAGTGTTATATCTGTATATAGCGCTCAATGGATGTTATCCAGAGCAATATGCTATCTATAAAGGAAAACTCAACTTTCTTTTAAAGAAATTTTTATTCTGGGAAAATATTTATACCAAATAGAACGAATATAGTGTGGTCTGATGAAATGAGCTAATTTAGCTCATAGAAATGAATTATAATTTATAACCAATCTAAATGACGTAAAGCGTTTTCCTTTATATATATATATATATATATATATATATATATATGAGAGAGAGAGAGAGAGACAGAGACAGAGACAGAGAAATAGAGAGAGAGGGGGTAGAGAGAGAAAGAGAGAGCGATATCACTTCTTTTTTTCTCCTTTGATGACAAGCTTAGTATGACTCATGAAGAATGAAAATTGTTACATTTTAAGAAAGTATTCTTTATAAACCGTAACTTTGAAGTTTAACTGAAATATTAGATCAGACTTTAGAAGTATTATTTAATAAGTTTTATATAAGTGTTTCACATATTTTTTCAACCAAAATCAAGGAACAATTTTCAGTTTTATACTCTTGAAAATATTCGCTGGTCGCTCGTATCTCATCATCTTGTCTACTAAGGCAGCTAACCAATCCCTGTTGCAGACGCCTGCACAGGTACCTTTCCCACGGAGCCCACCTGTGCTTTATACTGCAACTATTCTGGTTTATTTTTAGTTTCTGGGAGAGAGCGCATTATCTGGCGTGATCAGCAGTCTAGGCAAAGCTATTTTATTCAAACCCTAGGTCACGATGACTTGAGCCTTCATGCTAGCACAACCGTCGATTGCTCCCAAATAGTTTTGAATCAACCGGTATTATAGCGTTCAGGCACTTTACAAAGGTGCTACCCGCTGGGATCCAATAACATCAAAGATGTCACCCACGCTGATAAATAGACCACGGAGAGATTCGAATCAGGCTCTCACAATCGGAAAGCGAGCGTTGTAACCACTCGGCTACGACTAATGACATATTTGAGCAATTAGATAAATACCTTGCATTAATTAAATCTTCAGTTTTGTCTTTGTCAATATTTCTGAGATGATGTAGTATTTACAGTATTTACATTATTCGAACTATTGTCCTCATCTTTGTTGCCATTTGTACAACGTTTGAGCCTAGTCACAGGAACTAACCAACGTCTATATCCACTGGGCCATACAAGTTGAATACCAGACTACATCAGTGGTGAACAAGTAAGTTACAGGGTTAAAGGGAGATAACTCATGAGTATCAGAAGAGGCTCTAGGCAAGAAATAAGAATGATATATCCCAGTGATTGTAATAAAGGATTCGGTTAGAAATTCCTAGCACCTGAAGAAGGCTGGAGCGAACAACGGCCGAAACATCGTACAAATGGAAACAAAGATGAACACAATAGTCCGAATAATGTAAATACTGTTCAGTTTTAGTCATCATGTTTCTGAGTATTTTTCATCTTTTTCTTCTTGCAGGTTTATATGAACATGGACCAACAGGATGATATTACATATGAGAGTATTGACTCAGAGAAAGAAGATGATCGCTAGAAATCAAAGATGATCAAGAGATCAAATAACAAAAATCGATCATACCAGTTTCAAAATAAACATCGATTTTTTCCCATTTTCGAACAGGATTTACTGAATACCCCATACCCCCCCCCACCACCACCACCAGTTCTATTACACTGTTTCCCACTATATTTGAGATGGGAGGTTCAATCACAAACACTAGATCGGTAAAGGTAAGGCGTTGCGATGTATTGGAGCCAGTAGCATTTTCAAAATTTGTTTTGTAAAATATGCGTTCTATAGATTGACAAATTCACTTTTTTTGTTATTCGTGATTTGTAAAGTAATTTACATAGTTCGGGCTCTTATTGTCACATTTACGACGTTTCGGCTGTTTTGCACTACGAAGTTATTCAGTCACCTGATTCTTTTGAGTGATGATCCCAATCAAGCTGTTCTATGAATTGATAGATAGTCAAGGAATCAATTTTTGGATGCAGTTGGTTTAAGTGGTGATGAGCAATAAGAGACAATTTCAAAATAAACAAAAATAAAAGATCCCGCTTTAGAAACCTTTAGATTGTTGGCATATCATGCTAGGTCTCGGAGAGATGGGCTTACTTGACAGCGTCCACATCCTGCCGAATCAGATAGAACAAATATTGCACAGTATATTAGATTACATAAGGTATTTTTGTCCAACAATTTAAGAGACTTCAAATCAAAGTATTTAACTGAGAACTCTTTTAATCTCCTTTAATAACTTTGTCAAATCTAAACTTTTACATGGATGTCATACACTACATTTCAAAAGTTTGAAGCCACCACTAGAGTTAGCATATACTTGACAAAAGAGTAAAACCTTTCCATCGAAAAGATGAGAAGGAGCTCTCAGAGTCATTGAAAAAAGAATGGAATCGATTATCAAACTTATACTTTGGGAAGCTTTTGCAACGAATTCCAAAACATTGTGCAAAGCAAAGGAGGTTATTTTGACGAGCTTAAAATTTATTCATAAAATGCTTTTTTTTCGTTTCGTCATAATAAAATTTGTAATAAAAATTCATGTCCCATTTTTTTAAACAATTAATAATATTTTTTCTTATTTAAAATAGAAAACAAGTACTTTTGAGGTCAGTTTAAAAAATTGCCAGGGGTCGTCTCACACTTTTGAACTGGAGTGTACATAGCATTCAACGCGTTCAAACCTTCCAACACTAAAAAGGAGAATAGATAACTCATATAATTATAATAGAAAAATAACGATATAATGTTGGCCTTCCATACTACCTTAAACAAAAAGTTAGGAAGGAAACTCTAATAAGTAGTAGAAATATCAATAACAGTGGATTTGAGAAGTATAATTTCCCGTTTTAAGAGAAAACTTGAATAAATTTCGACTAAGAGTAACACTAACTGCTCTCTCAATGGATGCCGAATGTTTCCTGCATGGAAACAGTTAATTTCACAATTGTCAATTGCGATCGAACTAACTCCATTCAATTTGTTCAGATCTTTACAGCTAAGACCCGTCATGCTACATCTACAGAATCGAACCAGGCTCATTCTATCTGTATTCCAACTGTAAAGAGAAAGTTTCATTAAAATAGCTTTTAGCCAAGAACCGCTGCTTTACAGAACAGACTCCCAGACTTCCCCAAAATCTACAATCTTAACCTCTTCATGTCAAGGGTCAATCATTATCTATCTTTCATATCCTCATAATTATCATTTCCTATTTTTTACTCATACGTCCCTATCACACACATCATTAAGTAATTAACTGACTAGAGTGACACTCGAGCCTTGTAAATATTAGTTAATGAAATATCCTTCTTCACATATTCATGGACATCGCTTCAGCCTCTATATCGGTCGCATATGAACAGGGCATTTTTATATTTCGAAACTTACCGACATGAATGGTAGTGAGGATCCTTTATCGTACATATAGTGATCACTCTAAAGATGATAGGAGCTTTTATATGAATCCAGCAGTGATGAGTTTTAGAGCATTTGAGGATGAATAAAATTTATTTGTTTCATATGTTTACATGCATATTTTTAAAATTTTTAATTAATTTTTATGAAAATGAAACTGCCCTTGGACAATGAAAGATGTATAGCATATTTACTAACCACCAACTAGTATGTCATTGCCATGGAAACAAAATCGGACGAGTGATTAATGACACCGATATGGGAGGAACGCATGGTGAATGTATTGTATGTGAATTAATTTTTTTTTCTTAGAAATTTCTTTCCAAAATTAGGGTACTTTTTAAAGCCGCAGCGTCTTGTAAGCTGGAAAATATGGGTTTCCTATCACTTTTAGATCATTATGAGTAGTATTGGCTTTTACTATCATGTATGATACTTTCGAATATCATACGAGACAGAAAGTTACCGGCTTATGGTATCCTGACAGATACTGTAAAAGAGGAAGTAATGGTGGTACTTCCGGGTCATCTCCCCGCTAAATTTGTACAAAAAATTTGAAGTACCAAAAACTTAAATCATTTTGTGAAGATTAAATATAAAACAAATAAAACATTAATGAGCATCACACAATTTGGGTATTTGGTAGAATGTGTCTTGTGACTAAAGAATGTTTCTTGTCTGCAATACCAGGCCGGAGTGCAGCAACACTGACGCCTATAATCAAGCAGTCGGTTTGGCGTGACTCTACAGTAATCACAGACGAGTGGAGGGGATACAATCATATGAGGAATGATTTTGTCCATCTCACAATGAATCACATCTTGAATTTTATCGATCCACAAACTGGCGCCCATACGCAACACTACAAACAAATGTGGTGGGTCACCAAGTTCAGGAATAAGCGACAGAACGGCACTCACCGAACAATGCTGGACTCCTACCTCTGTGAGTTTATGTGGCGACAGAGGCTGCAAGGTGCTGATCCCTTTCTTCAAATTATTTCCGACATCGCTCAGTTTTGGCTTCCCAACAGACTGTTTTCGCTAAATGGACACTTTCTTAAATTGGCGGGGAGATAACCCGGAAGTACCGTGATGGTTAGTTTACAGACGCTCCTTGTAGATGAGTTCATGATGTTCTTTTCGTATTTCTGGCTTTTTTTGCTGGTGACTGTTCGCCTCGACCGCTCATTATTTTGAGCTGGCATTCGATTGTACTTTCAATGCGTTTAATAAAATAATTGATGACTATACAGGTTATTTTGTTCTTCCGATGTAAAGTGAGGACTTCTTTATTATGTGCCGTGTTTTTTTATTTTAATCATATCACCCCAAGCAAGGCAAAAACGCCACTGATGCACAGAGGGCTACGTAAGAGTGAAAAGATTGGAAAAGAGAAAAACCGGAAACCACATCCTAAACAGGAAACAAGGGATGAGCCTCTTCACCTGTTCAATAGACGAGAGTGGAGTGTGAACCGGGCGATAGTTTAGTCTATCTACTCCAATTGAGTTGAGTTAAAGAGAGATAACTAAGACATCCAGAAGTTGCATGGCTCACAGAACGAGAACAGTCTATTCCAGTGATTAAAATAAATTTTAATTTATCACCTAAAAAAATATGAATGTAAATTTTATAAAATGTTTTGTTAACTGGCAATAAATAATGACGACAAAAAAATGAGTATAAAGCAGAGAAAATTTTTTTTAAAAAAAAGTTTGTTTTTTGTTCACCTGCTTACTGACCTTTCTCGTCAAGAGGACAGCCCATTTTGTTGCCGTTCTCTTTCTGGGCACTTTCTTCTTCAGGTATGTCCTTGTTTGCATTCTGGATAGCTTTTCTTCGCCCAAGACTTCGCCTGGTGAGAACTCGACCCTTTGGTTCTACCACAGAAGGAGCAGCTTCAATTGTTTTCACAGCAGGTGTTCGTGTTTCTTTTCTTTAACCTCCTCTTAACACTTACCCTCTTGATATCTCTCCCAAGCCATACACTTGCGCATCAAGTATGTCTCGCGTTGCTTTCCTCGGTCTCTCCTTCCTTCCACCCTTCTCGTGAGTATTATATTCTTCAAGCCCCCTTTCCTTATTCAGTCATTTAAGTGCCATACGTGATACACCCTTGGGCGATCATGTCTCGAAAGAGACATGACTGACTGGGCAGAAGATTATCCCTCAGTAGGTTGCCATTGCTTTCTGCGGTAGACTTGTTGTCGACCAAGGCTATAGAACCCAGTCTCTCCTGCTATTTAACCCATAACTGAAAGGAAGTGACGGATTAATACCTTTCCCAAGGGTATTTGCGCGTAAGTGAATACAATGGATTCAACTGGAATTCGAACTCGGCTCCCCGGTTTCTCGTTCCGAGCCGATATCCACTGTACCACATACCTGTCCTAAAAACTTCAACTGATGTTAAGTATAAGTTTCCTTTTCGTTTTCATCCTCTCCCAAACCATGTCGTTATTCATATTTTAGGTATCCCCAGTATCCTTCTGTAGAACTACATTTATGTTACTTCGAGCCTCTTCTTCATCTTTGAGAAGATTGTCTAGCATTCGCTTCCATATAGAAGGAATTCTTTTTTTGTTTGGGTAGAATTATGCCTTTTATGCGATTTATTAAAAGAATTAAATAGCGTAAGATCTTTGGGCTAAAAATAAATTTATTTACAAATCAGATATAAAAGCAAATTGGGAAGTTAGTAAAAAAACAGGGTCAGCAGAATGGGATCGTTCCTGAGATAATTTACAGTGTGCTACATTTAATTGAAGTAGATAGACTAAACTATCGCCCGGTTCACACTCCACCCACGTCTATTGTACAGGTGTAGAGGTTCATCCCTTGTTCCCTGTTTAGGATGTGATTTCCGGCTTTCTCTTTTCTAAATCTTTTCACTCTCATGTCGCCCCCTGCACATCAGTGGCGTTACCGCCTTGTTCGGGGTGATATGATTAAAAAAAAAAAACAGAAGAGAAACAGGCACTACTTGAAATTTCTGCTTATTAAATGAAGTACAGTTTAAAATTTCAAGAGTTTCCTATCCACCTCGACACCTTATTTGCATCTGGCTTAAGACAGCATCACGTTGAAACACCGGTTTCCATACAACCACCGGAGTTAAGCAACGTCGAGCCTGGTCAGTACCTAGATGAGTGGCCGCTTGGAAATACCAGGTAGTGTAAGACTGAATGTGTGGCTGGTATAGCTTACGCCCACATCACGTTGAAACACTAGTTCCCGTATGATCACCTAAGTTAAGTAACCTCAAGCCTGGTTGTACCTAGATGGGCGACCGCTATAAGCTTGGATGTGTGACTGGTATGGTTTACGGATCAATTATTTTTGGAACATCAATTCCCGTACAATCATCGAAGTTAAGCAACGTCGAGCTTGATCAGTACCTAAATGACCGACCGCTTAGGAATACCAGGTGCGGTAAGCTTGAATGCACGCCTTTTCTGGATGTGGTGCATGGGAGATCGGTTCGGAACGAGAAGTCGGGAAGTCGAGCTCAAATTCCAGTTGAATTTCTTGCAGTTCCCTCCAGTTATGGATTAAATAACAGAACAGATTGGGTTCTATAGATTTGGCTGGCAACCAGTTTACCACAGAAAGTAATGACAGCCTACTGCGATATAATCTTCTACCCAGTCAGTTATGTCTCTTTGGAGACATGATCGCCCAGGCGTGTATCACGTACTGCACTTAACTGACTGACTGATTGAAGTTTCAGGTATTTTTTTCCCAAGTATTTGTTAACATCTACTGTGGCCAGGAATTGCACTCACATCTCATTGATTCTAGTAACAGGATTACTTTAACCATCGCCAGGCTATCGAATCGTGAAATTAAGGTGATTTTGAACTGGCAAGCTTCCAAGTCCTTTCACATGAACGCGGGTGTTCCTCAAGACTCCTATCCTTGGTCCTACGCTGTTTCTTTATAAATGATCTTCCCGATGTCATCAGTTCCCAAACAGGCATTTATGCAGATGATGTCACCATTTACTCTTGTCTCAATAGAAAATTCGCCAATGCTGTTGGCTGTTGCTCTTGGAAAAACCTCCAATCAGTGATTAATTGGGACAGAAAATGGCGTGTCAATGTTAATGTCTCCTAAAGATAACTGCCTTCCTTTAAACACCATAAAAGAACTTTCTTGCCCGACATCACAATGGATGATGCTAGTCTCCTGGAGAGCAACACTCTGCGTTTCCTTGGCCTCACTTTTTTTAACCGAACTGAAGTGGAATGGCTAGACTGCATCAATAGTTGCATCTACTGCTATGAAAGCTAAGTCATTGTGTCATGCCAGAAAGATTTTCTCGGTAGAATCCATCTTGCATATCTACAAAAATGCCGTATTGAATACTGTTGCTATATCTGGTCAGGTGCTCCTGTTATACATCACGAGGTTCTTGACAAAATGATCTGCAATGTTACCGATCCTGACATGGCATCTCGGCTTCAGTCACTATCTTACCTAAGTGACAGAGTTTCTCTCTGTCTTTTCTACTAATATTTTTTATGGTAACTGCTCTGACGAGCTTTTTTCCTGGTGCCCCTACCTCATGAATTTAAGTGTGCTACCTGATTGACGCCCTGATTGACCTGATTGAGGTCCCATTCTAGATATCTAGTAAGACGTTGACAAGGTTTGTCATGCTGGTCTTTTACGCATTCTCCAGAGATACGTTATTACTGGACGATTGTTTCATTTAATCAAATCGTTCCTATCAAATCCTAAAATGAATACCGTTTTTATTGGCCACACTTCCAGATCCTTTCACATGAACGCGGGTATCCCTCAAGACTCAATTCTAGGTCCTACACTGTTTCTGATCTTTATCAATGATCTTCCTGATGTCATCAGTTCCCAAGTAGGCATTTATGTAGTTGATACCACCATTTACTTGTGTCTCAAAAGGAAATCTTCCACGGCTGGCAAAATAAACCTGGTTGCTGCTCTAGAAACGGAACTCCAATCAATGTTAACTGGGGCAGAAAATGGCTTGTAAATTTTAATACCTCTAAAACAAAACTGCTCATTTTATTCACCATAGAGAAACTTTCCTTGAGAGCAACACACAGTGGTCTCACTTTTTCTTATCTACTGTGTCGGGCTATTTATAAATCTACCATTAGTCCGTGCATTAAATACTGTTGCCATATCTGGTCGGGTTTTCCTGTTATTGTTCACGAGGTTCTCGACAAAACCCAGAGAAAGATCTGCAATGTAAATGGTCCTGAATTGGCATCTCGACTTCAGGCACTTTTTCACCAACGTGACGTGGATTTCCTCCTCTTTTCTAGAAATATTTTCATGGCAACTGCTCTGATTAACTTTTTTCTCTTTATCCCCGTCACGTGAATATACGCATGCTACAATATAGGCATATAGGTCCCAACCTTTTACTGGTGAAATATTTAAAAATCACTTCCAGAACATTTTTTTCTTCGCACTTCTCATCTGTGGAACTCCCTCTCGTTTACTTGTTTTCCCGGTAGTTACACTACTCAAAAATGTAAATGCAACGTCAACTGCCATCTTTTATCTTCTTGGATTCTGTTAATTTTTTATCCTTTCTTCAATACCCCCCTGTACCCAGTCTTTTCTCTCACTGTAACCCATCTGCACACTAGTGGCGGTCTCACCTTGCTTGGAGTGAAATGATTAAAAAGAATTCGACCTAAAGACACATAGCCCAGTTATTGTTCACCCTTTATTGCGGCCACACCTCTTTGGGTCAAGTGACCGGATTACTTCAACCAACTTGAAAACACATGACCCAGTGAATAAAGGCGTTGGTTGAAGTAATCCGGGTATTTAAATTGTTTAATTTTGGTTTCTCTATTTTCTGGTTTGCATGTTGATCCGTTTCTTTTGTTGTCAACCATACCTTCTCTTTTTGCAATATATCTTTCTTCTTGATTTTTCTTCTTCTTGATTTCCTTTCTTCTTGCTTCCCTTCCTTACCTTTTATAGCAGTTCCTGTCGTATCATTTCTGTATCAAAGCCTTCGTCTGCATATCGTTAAGATAGTCGCCGCCAATAATGAATCCTGGTAAAACTAATCATTCTCTTAGAATCGCCTCACTGTATAAGTTAAATAAGTCCGGTAAGAAGACACATCTTTGTCTTGCACCCCTTTCTGTTTTTGTATATTTACTTAATTAATTTTTCCAGCTTGCCACTATATGCTGGTTTATTCTAATCAGTCAGTCAGTTAAGTGTCAAATGTGATAAACGCTTGGGCGATCATGTCTCTTTCGATTCATAGCAGACTAGGCAGTTCTTCTGTGTTAGACTGATTGCCAACCAAGGCTAGAGAACCCAATCTTCCTGCATTTCAACTCATAACTGGAAAGAGAAGAGATGAGTTTATACCTTTTCCAAGGGTATTTGCATGTAAGTGAATTCAACGAATTCAAATGGAATTCGAACTCGACTCTCCAACAACACAACACACATTCTCGTATATTGATCATAAAATTATCTACATTGATTATTTTGGGAAAACGGTCGACAATTTTTTATTTACCAAGAACAATTAAAAAAAAAGTCTATGTCGAGGTGGAAAAATTTTCGTGTGGATTTTTAAATCCATTTTTTCTTTTTCTTTTTCTATTTCTTTTATTTTTTTTACTTTTTTCTTTTGTTTTTCATTTTGTTTCGACATTAAATATCGAATCAAAATGTAAAATTTTTTAGTAGTTTGTTACATGTTCTAATGAAACAGTTACATAATACATAATAAATATTCATTGGTCTATTTTTATATTGAGCCATGTTTCAAATAATGTTTAAAAATTGTGAATTTATTTGTCATTCATTTTATTTTATATATATATATATATATATATATATATATATATATATATATATATATATAGGGCATTTTATCTCACTCTGTTTTCAAAAAATGTTTATGATTTTGCATTTTTAAAAATTATTTTTCCATTGGAAACTGATGAAAAATTTGAACATTATTCAGCTATTATTTTTGTACCTTCTTAGAAATATTATCAATAAAATTTACACTCGATTTGATAGAATTGTTAGTCATTCTTATAAAAAATCGAAAACCGACTGAAACAAAAGTAAAAATAAAAATGTAAAAAAAAAGAAGAAATACGAAAAAGAAAAGGGAGAAGAAAACAAACAAAAAAAATAGAATTAGAGGAAAGATAAAGAAAAAGAAAAATAAATAGTGAAAGGAAAAGAAAGAGGAAAAAATGAAAACAAATGAAAAAAGAAAATGAAAAAGAGAAAAGAAAAAGAAAAATGAATAGAAAAATAAATAGAAAAATAAATAGAAAAGTAAAAAGAAAAAGAATAAGAGAAAGCGAAAAGAAAAGAAAAAAGGGGGAAAATGATTGGAAATAGAAAAAAGAAAGATAAAAGAAAAAGTCTACAAAGAAAAAAGAAAGAGAAACGAAAAAAGAAAACGGAAAGGAAAAATAGAAAAAGTTAAAAGAAAAAGAAAAATGAATAGAAAAAAAGAAAAGAAAAAAAGCTAAGAAAGAAAAAAGAAAAGGCAAAAAGTAAGAAGAAAAATAAATATTAAAAGAAAAAAAGGAAAGAGAAAAGAAAATGAAAAAAAAGAAAATCGGAAAGTTAATAAAAATGAATAGAAAACAAAAAAAAATAAAGAGAAAAAGAAAAATGAATAGAAAAATAAAATCGAAAACGAAAAAGAAATTTAAAAAGGTAAAGAAAAAGAAAAAGAAAATGAATAGAAAGAGAGAGAGAGAGAGAGAGAGAGAGAGAGAGAGAGAGAGAGAGAGAGAGAGAGAAGATTAATCTGTCATTGTAGTACGAATAGGATTTTTTTTTTAGAAACGTATAAATACCAAATTTGATCTTCATTTTTATAATTATTACCGGACTTTTTATAAACTTATAATTAAAGCTGTGACGCGATAACTAGGCGTATATTAAGGTGCTCTGTAAAATATGTATTTTATTATAATAGATTAAAACAGAAAATGGTTAAGAATAGAAAATAGTTTAAAAACATATTTAACAAAAGTGAAAAAAGAAGAGGAAAAAATAAATAAATAAACGCTTTTTCTTTTATGATGAAAATTGTGGAAGAGACAAGGGTATCCGATTACTGTTTTAAATCCTACCACTATTCCGGTAAATATTTGACTCAGTGATTTAATGTGATAAAGAGATAAGTTCAGGAAATAGAGTTCGGGAGGTGGGTTTTCGAATGACCATGTCAAAGGCTGTCTTTTACTGTATCGTGACCACACATTAAGAATTTTCCAGCGGAAGCTTTATTAAGATAAAAAAAAAAAGATAACTGAAATTTTCGACTTACAGTCGCCAATGTTTATCACCGGTGGTCTAAAGCATTTCCGGAATTTCCGGATTTCCGGACCAATTTTAAATAAATTCAGGTAATTTTTCCGAGTCAGATCAGTAGAGTAGAGTAGAGTGAGAGAATCAGTTAAGTTAGTCAGTCAGTTGAGTGAAGTGAACCTCCGTTCGTCTTGTTTCGGTCGGTTCGGATTTGTTGATCTCTATTAATTAGAGTTAGAGATGTGTGTCACATTCGCCTGCCCCAACCGAAAAGGCTAACTCTAAACGAAATAAAGCATCCTTTCAACTCATCCAAGATGAAGCTCGTTCCTTATAGTTTAATCTTGTACTCCCAGCTTGAGGCTCCGACTTTTTCAACAAACTCCCGGCAAACACCACAGCGTGGAGAACGGCCGCCGGAGAAATTGTTCGGACCGTCCGTTGGGGTGTTACATTTGGTGCCGAGACCAGGATTTGGAACCCACGGAAGTGCCACTGGAAGTTTGGATTTCAACGAACCGACGCGACTGGACGAAACAAGACGAACGGAGAAAAGGAAATCGAAGAAAGAACAACACTAACAACCAAATTCTAATTGCTTGGTATAAGCTTCAAAAGAAGAAGAAGAAAAAAAGAAAGAAAATGAAACAAGGGAAGGAAAGGGAACCCGCTATCAACAAGCACCGTAAGGTAAGCAGAATTATTTACTCCCTTTTTGTCTGGTCAAAAAAAGAAAGAAAAAGAAAAAGAGAAATAGAGACAACCTAAACGGTCTGAATGGGTACTTAAAAACAAAAAAAACAAAAAAGGAGAAGAAAAAAAAAAGACTGTTTGAAAAGAAAAAGGGATGATGATGAAAAAATATTTTTGAGAAAAACAGAAAGAAGCATTTTAGGAACATTTATTTTTTTTTGTTGTTGTTTTGGTTAAAAGAAAAAAAGAAAGGAAGATGGAATATGATAATGAGAAAAAGGTGTGTACAAAAAAAAAAAAATGGAAAAAATAATAGGAAGGGAGAGAGCAAGAAACAGCTATGCGCGTACGAAAAATGAATTGTAAAAAAATGTGTGACTATTTTGAGATAAAAAGTACGAATTTTGAAAAGAAAATTAAAGAAAAAGAGAGATAGGAACAACGCAAACGGTGTGAAAAAAAAAGAGAGAAGAATGAAAAAGGACTGTTTGAAAAAAAATAGGGTAAAAGAATAGTGTGCGTTATTACTTAAAAAGAAGAAAAAAAAGCACTATTCGTGAAAAAAAAATGAGAAAAAAACTAAATGAGTGTGTACAACAACGACAAAAACATGTTTTGAAAAAGAAAAAAATGATGATGATGAAAAAAAAATTTTTGAGAAAAACAAAAAGAAACATCTTTGAAACATTTATTTACTTGTTTTGTTTGAAAAAATAAGATGATGATGATGAAAAAAATATTTTTGGGAAAACAGAAAGAAGCGTTTTAGAAACATTTATTGACATTTTTGTTGTTTTGTTCAAAAGAAAAAAAAAGAAAGGAAAATGGAATATGTTTGGTTGAAAAAGAGACTGATAATGAGAAAAAGATGTGTACGAAAAAAAAAAAAAAAATGAAGAAAATAAAAGGAAGAGAGAGAGCAGGAAACAACTGTGTGTGTGTGTGCAAAAAAAAAAAAAAGAAAATGAATTGATTAAAAAAAAATGTGTGAGTATTTTGAGATAAAAATTATGAATTTTGAAAAGAAAGTAAAAGAAAAAGAGAGATAGAAACAACGCAAACGGTGTGAAAAAAAAAACCGAACCGAAAAGGCTAACTCTAAATGAAATAAAGCATCCTTTCAACTCATCCAAGTTGTGGAAGTTCGTTCCTTATAGTTTAATCTTGTACCCCCAGCTTGAGGCTCCGACTTTTTCAACAAACTCCCGGCCAAACATCACAGCGTGGAGAACGGCCACCGGTGAAATTGATCGGACCGTCCGTTGGGGTGTTGGGGTGTTACAAAGCCCTATTTTATTTATTTAGTTTTATAAATTTATTATTAATACAAGATGTGTTTTTTAAAACCATATTTTTTCAAAACTAATAATTAATAGGAGCATATTTATTTTAGTACTCATAATTAACACTAAGTTTTTATAAATACCGTAATATTATATAAATATTTTTATATAATACCGGAGCTTTTCTAAAACAAAATATATCGAATTTCCTATTTACATGTTAACTAGTAATACTAGATATTTATAAATCAGTTTGGGTTCTATAGCATTGGCTGGCAACCAGTCTACCACAGAAAGTAATAGCAACGTACTGCGGGATAATCTTCTGCCCAGTCAGTTATGTCTCGAAAGAGACATGATCGCATAAGTGTGTATCACGTATGTCACTTTACTGACTGAATTTAGTGATCAATTTAAAATAATTTAATTTGTACCCATTTCTTAAAATAATGGCCAGCATTCATATTTATGATTGTTATTGCATTATTTTGTTAAAGTTGTTAAGTTCGAATATTTAACAAAGTGACAGGGGAATTTCTACGGTTTTTTTTATTGTCGTAGAACTCACCATAAACTTACACAGCCATTAACTTAAAAATTAAGATTCATCATTCAGTCAGTTAAGTGCCATACGTGAAACACGCTTGGGTAATCATGTCTCCAAAGAAACATGGCTGACTGGGCAGGAGATTATCCCGCAGTAGGTTACCATTAATTTTTCTGCTAAGGCTATAGAACCTAATCTGTCTTGTTATTTAACCTATAACTGGAGGGAAGAGACGGATTAATACCTTTCCCAAGGGTATTTGAGAGTAAGTGAATGCAAGAAATTCAACTGGAGTTCGAACTCGCCACCCCGATTTTTCATTTCGAGCCGATATACACACAATGCACATAAAATAGGAAAAGCGTAAAATTTTCATCGGTTAAAAAGTAGTAAACATTTTTTTAGTAGGTACACTTATTTGACTGGACGGACCTGATTAGGAAAACCGTGCAGTTTGCACGGGTTTTCCTGATTTGTTTTACGTTTTTTAAAATAAATACAGGATTTTATACCCAAAAGATTAATACGAGTTTTTTTTTTAACTATACTTGTCATACAGATTATTCTAGAAATCCATAATTAATGCCAAATATTTTTTAAAAAACATCTTAAAATGTCGGATTTTTATTTTATACTTTATTAATACCAAATTTACGGTTGATATTAATAAGTTAATGAAGTTTTGATGTAAAAAAATATAGCCATTTATAATCCGACAGTATGGTTAATTAAAGAAAACAAGAGGAAAACAATTATTTTTCTCGCCGAGTCGTTTCGTCCTGTGATGGACTTTCATCTCTTTCATCACAGGACGAAACACATACGTGAGAAAAATATAGTTTTCCTCTTTGTCTTTATTTAACCACAGTCTTTGATCTTCAAAAATTTAAATGCAAAGTCAATCGTTATTTTCTGCCTTCTTAATTATTTCATTGTCCTCTCTCCTTAACTGGAATTTTTCTCATATTCTTCAATATCAGTGGCTTTATTGTCTTGCTCAGGATGAAATGATTAAAAAAAGATACAGTTGGCGATATCCAAATGTTTAGAAACACGCTGTTATCTCAGCTTTAAAAAGATATAAGTTTCTATGAAGATGAAAATAATTTATATTTTTATGCAAATATGATTTTTCTTATCAGAATTAAATTTGTATTGCAAGCAGCAGCATCCATTCGAATTTATAGTCAAGTGCAACAACTAACACGAACATATGAACAATACTGAGATGATTAAAATTGTCTCCCCTGATGCAAAATTGAAATTAAGGAGACACGAGTTATCTACCACTAACCATTTGGCTTCTTGATAATGGAGCTTGGTTAATGAAAGATACCAAGAAAAGTGCTGAAAAAAGTCCATAATCGCTTACGTCCTTGTAATTCGAAAAGCGATTTTGAGACATGATCGCCCAAAGTGAGTCTCATGTATGGCACTTAACTGATAAATACCAGATTTCATTTTCATTTTTTACAATTAAAACCGGACTTTTTATAAACCTAATTAAAGTCCGATTTTATTTATTAATTTTTATAAATTTATTGTTAATAGAAAATTTGTTTTTGAAACATTTTTTCAAAACTTTTTATTAATAGCAGAAGATTTATTTTAATTAACACTAGATTTTTATTCACCTGTAATTATTTTTTTAAAAAACATAATAACGGATTTTGTATTTCAGTCAGTTAAGTGCCATATGTGATACACGCTTGGGCGATCATGACTCGAAAGACACTGCTATTACTTTTTGCGGTAGACTGGTTGCCAGCCAAGGCTATAGAACCCAATCTGTCCTGTTATTTAACCCATAACTAGAGAGATGAAACAGATTAATAACTTTCTCAAGGGTATTTGTGCGTAAGTAAATGCAAAGAACTCAACTAGAATTCGAACTCGATTCCCTGATTTCTCGTTCCAAACCGATATCCACTGCACCACAACACACAGTTTGTATTCAGATTAACTATTAATACTGGATTTCTTTATAAACCTGTAATTTACGCTGCATTTTTAAAAATGAATCTATAATTAAGACTGCTACCGTAATATTATATAATAATTGTCCTTGTTCCTTCGTTAATTCACACGACCATTACGTCTAGCCAATATCTTATAAATAATGGATCGTTTTGATCGCATGGAAAGAGGGGGAAATGACACGACTTTGTTTCAGTGAGAAAAAGAAAGAACATAAAGAAGACGAATAATGTATTGTTCTAACAGAGGATAGGAAGTGTGACACTGAGATCCGAAGACGTATTGGGAAGGTCAAGGACGCATTTCAAAAGCTAAGCAGAGTATTGAGGGACAGGAAGATTTCGTTAGAAACATAGAAAAGACTGTTGGACTGTTATGTGATATATGTCTTCCTATATGGCAGTGAATGCTGGACAATCTCCTTAAAAATAAAGGAAAGATTCGAAACAACAGAAATGTGGTTCTACAGAAGAATGCTGAGGATGCTATCAATCAAACATGTGAGCACCGACAAGGTTTCGGATAAAATGCAGACAAAAAGAAAACTTGTTATGGTGCCCTCCGGCGAGGAATGGACTCTTCCTCTTGTTATATATGATTACCTGCGTGACTTCAGTATGCAGTCAAGTACGGCAGTTAGTAGTACGACAGCTAGTATGCAGTTAAAGCCAGCTGCTAGTCAGGCAATAAGCAGCGTAACTGTACCGTTCGGACTTACTTATTTCTATTTACTGAATTACTAACACTTACTTTGTATCTATGTTCTTGTTATACTAATACACTGTTCTTAACCTACCGCCTGTGTTCCGTGTCTTACTTCCGGCACAAACCAGTCACTACAACTTTTCGGTGAGATTTCGCCACAACAACACCACAACAAATTATTGACGAAGATCCACAACAAAACTTATACTTAGCATCAGGAAGAGACGGCTGAGATTTCTGAAACACGTAATGAGGAAGGTGGGTTTGGAAAATCTAATACTCATGTGACGAATAGAGGTAAAGAGAGACAGGGGAAGGCAGCACGAGACATACTTGATAGGCTTGAGCAAGTGGATGGCAAAGCGGTATTTAGGTGAGATGAAAAAAAGGAAAATGGTTAAGAGGGACAAGGAATAGGGGCAAGCCTACGCCCTGAAAGAAGAAAAATGTTTAGTTTATGTGCATTTTGAATTTTATTTTACCAATATTCGCAATTTATTGTTTATTTTACAATAATAATTTTTCCTGATTCATGTTCATTTTTTTTCTTAACTCCAGACGGGTATATACATTTTTTTTTTTTTATCAATGTTCACCCTACACAAGGCTCAAAACCCACTCAAGATAGAGGATAACTGAAGGAAATTGTTGTATAATCTGTAAGCGGTAAGAGGCGCAGTTTATGAGGCTATGGGGTATCAGTCATTTAAACACCATAAGTGATACAAGTTTTGGGCGATCATGTCTCGAAAGACTAGGCAGAAGATTTTCCCGCAGTAGGTTCCCATTACTTTCTGCGGCAGACTGGTTGCCAACCAAGGCTATAGATTCCAATTTGTCCTGCTATCTATTCCATAGGAGGATGTACGGATTCATACCTCTCCCAAGGGTATTTGCGCATATGTGAATGCAACGAATTCATCTGGAATTCGAACTCCAATTTCTCGTTCCGAGTCGATATCCACTGCACCACAACGCACATCCTATGTAGGATAGATGACGTTTTGCCCTAGATTTGAACAGGTTAAAATTGTAGTGGTCAGAGAAGCATCCTCATGAGAGCCGGTCCTACAAAACCGCGGTTTGAGTGGGACTTCTTTCTTTCTAATGGAATACGAAGAATGGTTTGTATCAGTGTACGTAGCAGAGCGGGTTTTATATGTGAGGGTATAGATCTGCGAGGGTTTTGCACTATTTCGTCCCTAAGGAACAGGTTGCAGGTTAGAAAAATAATGCATCGCCCATCAAGACAGGCAAGTTTAGGGTGGATAGCTTCAGCTCAGATATGGCTGCACTAATTCAGTATTTTCCGTCTAATCTGGTTCATGTAAAGAGAAGTAAACGTCAGATAATTACTGCAGCGGTACTAGAAGCTGACCTTTTTCGCAGCATCATAAATTATATATATATATATATATATATATATATATATTCTACAATTATATTTTAGAACGATTGAATATTTTTCATTTGTAAACGAGTTATTACGCAACCCAGGTTTCTACCAACCGGTGTCTTCAGACGATTTACAATAATAACATTATTTGCGTATTAATACGTTTACAAGGTATATATATATTCTATCACCGAGAGCCCGTAGCTCAGCGGTAGAATCTGTGACTGATTTCAATTCGGTCGGGTTTCAATCCTGAATAGAAGCAATCGGATTTCTAGACGTACTGATCAGCTGTGATACAGCGGAACAGATCTGTCTACGGATGACTATATATATGTTGTGTATTTAGGCAGCAATCCCTCTTTTATACAAGTTTCGTTAAAAATGACCGAAATTAATTTTTTTTATAAAATTTTTATGTGATCTGATAATTTTTCTCTTTTCGAAACAAATTTCTATTCACCTCATCTGGGAAATAGGGATTAGAAATTTACTGTTTATATATATATCTGTAAATTCAGATAAAATTTAAAGAAGAAATAGCCATTTTCAACATGTCAGTTTAAGACATGCATTATCAACCCTGTTTAAACAAAGAATGAGGAAAAATTTTAATGGCGGAGGCTTGGTCGAGTAAAGGAAGGGATGGGAAAATATTGGCTATTATAGGGTTAAGCTAGCAGAATCTTAGCAGTAATTTTAGGTATCTTTCGGTCGACACTTCATCAGAAATAATCGTCGACAAACTAAGACCGAGTAACTGATAAGAAATTTTTTTTTATCAGCACTGAACTAATAGACAAAACGAGGGGAGAGAACGGGAAAAAATATTCTCAGTTAAGTTACAGTTTCCCCGAATAGGGCCAGCTTGTTTTAGTTCTCTCTACCTGCAACAGGGCAGGTCGTCTATATAGCCATAGGGATTTTCTATCCGGAGCAGCATAATTCCAGCGCAACATGAAGCAAGCACGAAAAACCCTCCGTGTTGCAATTACAAATTCACCAGTTCTGAATAAACGTTTCAACGGCAAACATATGGTGTGCACCGGGTCAAGCCACGAGAGTAACTGATAGCGTTTGAAAAGTTCATTAGCACCAAATTCGTAGCAATCGCTTCGGTAACTCCTCAGGAGATATTTTTTTTTTTTTTTTTTTATAATTAAACAGTATATTTATATTTATTTACATCTACTAGCCTGAATAAATGAGAAATCTTGCTAGGAAAGTATGGTATTTTCATAGGTCGAAATTGTGTCCGAATTTATTTCTGTGTATGACCAGTGCATTTAATTACGTTAAATAACGTAATTAAATATCTAATATGTTTCAGTTGACCTAATGAATATTTATGAGGATTTTGATAATTTTCCAGTAACCAACATTTTGTTTTTGTTTATAGTTACTTTATTTCAAATAAATTCATTACGGTTTTTGCCTTGATAAAGTCCGTCAGTGAACGAAACGCGTTGGCTAGCACTAAATAGTTTTCGTTTTATCTCTTTCTTTTAGTCATATTGTTTATGTCTACAGATTATATCTGAGAATTTTCACACACACACACACACAAAAACAAAAAAGAAAACTTAGCTGTACGTTTTGTTCTCTGAGGGACTTTATCAAGGCAAATGTGAGGATTTTATTATGCGACAAGTATTTTATATGTGTGTCGTGGTGCAATGGATATAAACTCGGAACGAGAATTTAGGGAGCCGAGTTCGAATTCCAGTTGAATTCTTTGCATTCACTTACGCACAAATACCCTTGGGAAATGTATTAATCCATTTCTTCCTGTCAGTAATGGGTTAAATAATAGGACAGTTTGGATTCTATAGATTGGATTAAATAATAGGACAGGTTGGATTCTATAGCCTTGGCTGGCAACCAGTCTGCCGCAGAAAGCAATGACAACCTACTGCGGGATAATCTTCTGCCCAGTCAGTCATGTCTCCTTCGAGACATGATCGGATAAGTGTGTATCACGTATGTTACTTGACTGATTCATAAACAAAAGTAAAACATTTTTTAAATAATTAAACATTACTGAAAAGTAAGTAAATAGTTAAAATAATATCTGTGTCAAGGGAAAAAAATCCTTTTTTTTTTCAGGTACGAAAGAGTAGTTTTTTCCATTTTTGGGTTCTCGTTGTCAGATATCATTTTCCATTGCGAGGAATGATGATCTTATCCAAAATCATTTTTCTTTTCTGTGATGGGCGTAAAGTAAAATTGTTTGAACATTTGCTTCAGTTAGATCATGTGGAAAACAATGTACGTATTTTCCGAAGGTTTTTCCGAAGATTTATTGCTTTGTTAAGCAATAAACTTTAAATTACATTTGTAAGATTTCACTGAATTTGACACAACGGTGTTTTGCAGCAAATTAATATTTGCTTTATTTCTTTTCTTTAAAAATAATAAAAATAATCTATCAGTTAATACACTTTATTTTTCTATTTATAAAACCGGATGGTTTCGTTTTTTTCTATTTTAAATTTTATCGTCCGTTCGAAGTTGTTTAGTTTATCTACAAGATCAGTTAGTACAGGGTACGGCAGAAATACCTCACACATATACCACCCAGAAAAAGCTCACACATAATGGTAGGAGATTAGTGGCAATGGTATCTTCAGTTAGCTACTGTCTTACAATTATCTGAGTGGCATTTGCTAGAAGGTATATGTGGGAGAAATATCTGCCATACCCTGGATGTTTATCCTTTCAAAACAATATTACCTGATCATGTCGATAAACGAAACAATGTTGAACGCAAGATAAAATTTACTTATGAAGAAGTGACAAACAATATTTTATCTTTTCTCTTGTACAATATTCCATTTACAGCTACAAGTAGTCAATACGTGTTGCAGACACCATCCTTGACACCTTTGAATTGGCTACTGTGTCTGGGAGAAAGCTCATCATCTGTTGGGATCAACAGTTTGAACAAGGCCAGCGATCTTAAAGTCCCGACGACTTTTGAATTCGTGCAAACAGATATATATATATATATATATATATATACTCTCTCGCCCGCCGATTCAACATTATGGGTAAATGGTAGACTTTAAAAACAGTAGCTACTCACGCATTCAGTAATGAATTTGAACACTCTTGGCTACTGTCGTGTGTTTACATTGTATATAACATGCTAAACTCTGTATTGCCTAACCGAGCGCCAAAGCTTAGAGACATAATTGCCGACTGATGTGGATTCGGTTGGATTTCAATCCTGGTTAGAAGCAATCGGTTGTCTAAGCGTACTGATGAGCTGTGCTACAGCAAAACAGGTGTCTGCAGATGACTATATATATATATATATATATATATATATAATAAGTGAATTAAATATATAAATTAATAAAATAATAATTAAATAAATAAAATAATAGAATTAAAATTCATAACAAGAAATAAATTAAAATATTAGCATCAAACAAAAGAATTTAAAATAATCCAAATCTAATCTCATCAATGGTAACCATTTAAAATATAATTTTGCTGGTGCTATGATTTGCCTAAAGCTTCAGTTGAAATGACAATGAGTTTACCCGTAGTGCCCCAAAATCAGTTGTTATAAAATGCTACATTAATACGATGAGGTAAGACTAGTATCAAAGTAACAGACCCTAAAATATTAAGTAAGTAGCAATACTGCATTCATAAATAATTAAACAACATTAGACACTGACATAATTAAAACAATATTAAGCAGCAAAGCAAGGATTGTGTAGTGATTTCAGGAAGAGGCGGTCGCAGAATGATAAAGGATTTGTGCGCAATTGTAACCTTGAAGTTTCTATGACCGAAGTGATTAAAAAAACGAATGATTAAGAAATGAAAGATGTGCTGAATAAATTAATAAAAGTAAAAATGTATTTTTAAACGAAGTTTAAATTAGAATAAAAAACACATTTAGAAGTTTGTGTCTGAAAAAAAAAGTGACAGAAAAAGGCATAAAAATGGCCAGGAAATCTAGAAATTCTGGAAAATGGACTTAGGATATTTAGGTAAGCAATAGGCTCGTTGAAATAGATAATCAATGAAGCCTGCAAGGAATAAATAAGTATATAAAATAGAGAGAGATAGAGAGAGAGGGAGAGAGAGAAGGGAGGAAGAAAAAAGAAAGAAATAAAGAAAAAAGAGAAAGAACGAAAGAAAGAAAAAGAAAGAAAAAGGAAATAAAGAAAGAGAAAGAACGAAAGAAAAGAAAGAAAAACAAAAAGAAAGAAAGATAAAAGAAAGAAAGACAGAAAAACAAAAAAGAAAAAATAAAGGAAAAGAAAGAAGAAAGAGAAAGGAAAAAGAAAAATATAATAAAGAAAAAATAAAGAAAAAATGAAAAAAAGAAAGAAAGAAAAATAAAGAAAGAAAAACGAAAGAAATAGTAAATATAAATAAAGAAAGAAAGAAAGAGAAAAGAAAGAAAAGTAATTCAGAGATAAGCAGAAGTGAAAACCACTTTCTGATGGAATCTTTTTTGAAACTTCTTTACATTTTCTTCAGAATGTACCATGACTTTTGGTGAAATTCTTCTGCCTTAGAGATTATGTAATTTTGTTCCCGTGCTTTAAATGTTACATTTTTTTTTCAACAGAATCAATATTAGAAGGCCAAAATTTTACCAGCAACCGGAACATCGAAAACTGAAAAATTGCAATTACAACACAAGGGAGACAACTCTTTATAATTAACGCAGTATGCGCCGCAGTTTTTTCTAATGGTACTCTTGACACTGGGAGAGTACTATGATGTATGAATTCTATGTACAACAGCTTGTCATTTATCCATACCGGAGTTTCATGGATTTCAATTAACCGGATTTTAAATGAGGAGAAAAACTGAAATCATTCAAACATATTTCAACTATTTGAATTAAAACATATTGAATACTGTTGACATAGCTAGTCGGCTGCTCCTGCTTTTCATCTCGAGGTTCATGACAAAATCTAAAAGAAGAACGGCAATGTAATCGATCCTGACTTAACAGCCCGTCTTCAGTCACTTTCTCACCGACATGATGTGGCTTCTCTGTCTTTTTTAACAAATATTTTTATGGCAACTGCTTTAGGATGTGTGTTGTGGTGCAGTGGATATCGACTTACAACGACAAATCGGGGTGTCGAGTTCGAATTCCAGTTGAGTTCCTTGCATTCACTTATGCACTAATACCCTTGGGAAAGGTATTAATCTGTCTCTTCCCTCCAGTTATGGGTTAAATAACAGGACATATTGGGTTCTATAGCTTTGGCTTGCAACCAGTCTACCGCAAAAAGTAATGGCAACCTACTGCGGGATAATGTTCTGCCCAGTCAGTCATGTCTCTTTCGAGAGATGATTGCCCAAAGCGTGCAGCACGTATGGCACTTAACTGATTGACTGCTCTTAAGCTACTAGATTGGTATCTAGGTCCCACCCTTTTACAGTTGAAATAGTTAAATATAACTGTAACTTCTACTTTAACAGTTTCTTTTCTCGCATTTCTCGTCAGTGAAATTCCCTTCCATATACTTGTTTCTCTGACAGCTACAATCTCCAAAAGTTTGAATGCAACATCAATTGCCATCTCTTATCTTCCTAAATCCTTTCCACCTTCGTAAATCCTATTCATCTCATCCTTTCCTCTGCATTCCCTGTACCCTGTTTTTTTTCGCTCACTGTAACCATCTGTGCACCAGTGGCAACCTTTTTCTTTTTAATCATTTTACCAGGAAATCTAGAAATTCTAAAAATGATAGAAAATGGACTTAAGATATTTAGGTAAGTAATAGGCACGTTGAAGTAGTAAATCAATGAAGACCGACAAGGAATATTTTCAACTTCTGTCTTTAGAGTTTTTCGGGTTTCTGTTTCTTTCCTAAATTCGTTGGAGTCATAATTCATTGAAACCACTACTTCAAAATTTATCGTAAGGAACGGTGTTGTGGCAGTACATACAGGTTATTAGGCTATCAGCTATGGGCAAAATATTCTTTGTAAGTTTTCATTGATTAACAACTTCAACGAGCTTAACTAAATATCCTAAGTCCATTTTCTAGAATTTCTAGATTTCGTGGTGAAATGATTAAAAAAAAAAACAAAAACAAAAAATATTTAAATTTCAGACAACAGTTTTGGGAATTTAGAAAACCTTACGCAGTGTATGATGTTGTCGAAAACAATTTGTAAGTTGAGGGGAAAATTATTTTTAACAGAAAATGATACCACTGATCATGTTGATCGCTGTGACGACAGAAAATATTGATTGAGCAATTTTTATTATCAAATGAAGAGGGTAATGAGAATGAAGACATAAGTGGCAGGGGTATAGTTAAACGTATAAATCCATTGAAAATTATTGAAGACGCAGAAGGAGGATGTAGATAATGATATTGTCCATGTTGAAGTTAAATATCTAACTTAGCCCGGTTTCAAGAATAAGTCAAAAACGAAAAGCAAGCTGAAAGCAGAAAGACATTGACATAACTTTTGAATTTCTGTCTTTTGAGGTTTTAGAGTTTCTGTTTCTTTCCTGAATGTCCTGCTGTCAGAATTCACTGAAATCACTACTTCAAAATTTATCGAAAGGAATGTTGTGGCAGTACATACAGGGTGTTAGGGTCTCAGCTACGAGCAAATAGTGAACATCCAAGTAAGGATCAAAACATTCTGAAAGTATAAAAATAAATTTTCATCGTAAAAATTTCCAGAAATAGATTTTAATAGTAAAAAGACAAAACAAATTCCACCACACCCGACCTCAAGTGGAATTCCTATATACGATCTATCAGTAAAGATGCAGGTTAAATGATCAGTTCTCTAAACCACTCAAGTAGGTACCTGACTCCTCATGTTAGTGAACACCTAAATAAGGGTCAAAATACTATGAATGTATAAAAATACATTTTTATAGTAGAAATTTCCAGAAATAAATTTTAACAGTTAAAAGACAAAATAAATTCCAGCAATGAATTTTGAAAGCAAAAAACGACAAAGATTTCAGTGTTAGATTTTAATAGCAAAAGAAAAAAAATTCCAGTAATAGATTTTAATAGTAAAAATCAAAATAAATTTTGAATTGATTTTAATAGTAAAAATAAAAAAAATCCAGTTATAGATTTTGAAAGGAAAAAACAAAACAAAACCACAAAAAAATTCCAGTAATAGATTTTAATAGTAAAAAAAAAAAAAAACAATATCAAAAACAAAAAAAGCACACAAAAAATTCCAATGGTAGATTTGATAAGTAAAAAGCAAAATAAATTCTTTCAATAGATTTTAATAGTAAAAAAACAAAAAATCCAGCAATTGAATTTAATAGAAACAAACCCCAATATTATTGCAATAGATTTTGAAATATATAAAATAAAAAATGTCAGTAATTGATTTTAATTGTAAAACCACAAAACAATTCCAACAGAGTTTGGATAGTAAGAAAATAAAATAAAAATTTCCAGCAAGAGGTTTTGAAATGAAAAACAAAAGAAAAATGTCAACAATAGATTTTAACAGTAAAAAACGCAAAAGGAAGTCAAGGGAAAGATTTTAATAGTAATTAAGACAAGAAATTCCTGGAATATATTTTAAAATGAAAAAAATAAAAAAATCCAGCGAAAGATTTTAATTGCAAAAAAACAAGAATTCCAGAAATACATTTTAATAGTAAAAAAATTAAAAAAAAATCTAGCAACAGATTTTGATTGTAAAAATAAAAAAATTAAAAAATTCACTAATAAAAATTCCCAGAAGAGATCTTAATAGTAAAATAAATTCCAGCAAGTTTAATGGCAAAAAAATCAAGATATTCTAGCAAAGATTTTAATAGTAGAAAAAAATTGATTCTAATACTAAAAAATATTCAAGCAATAGATTTTAATAGTAAAAACAAAAGAAATTCCAGCCATAAGATTATAATAGTAAAAAAAAAAAAGAAAAAATAACAATTCGGAAATAGATTTTAGAATTTAAATAAGAAATATTCAAGCAATAGATTTTAATAGTAAAAAACATACAAAATGATTGATGATTAGATTTTAATAATAATAAAAAAAAAATCACCGATTGATTTTAACAGTAAAAACAAGAAAAAAAATCAGCAATAGATTTTAATATTAAAAAAATTTGCCAGTAGATTTTGATAGTAAAATATAATATCGTATCCTAGCAAAAGATTTTAACTGCAAAAGAAACGAGAAAAAAATTAGTAACAGATTTTAATAATAATAAAAAAATTCCAGCAATTAATTTTAATAGTAAAAGAAAAAAAAATGCCAAAATATACATGGAAATAAAATTTCGGTATTGAATGACCCATACGGAGTTGATATACCCCTAAGCAATCCAAACCAAACAAAATCTAAATAAACAGATAAATTTCGAACAAAATGATCAAATATTTTCATAGATTTTGAAAAAAAAATGACCTTTTAGACTTTGTAATTGCATATGTTCATTTACAGTGGGTGTCTGTTTTCTTGCCAACACTGCTTAAAAATATTTAAATATACACTGCTAAAATATTTTATGCATTTAGTACTTGTTTAACACTTTTGTTTTATTTTTTACGTTTTCGAGTTTCTATCTCTTTCCTTAATGCGCTGCAGTCATAGCTCACTGGAACCACTACTTGAAAATTTATCGTAAGGAACTGTATTGTCTCACCCTTACTTATTTCAGAATTGTCCATAATCACTGCAAGAGAGTTCTGGAAAACGTAAAGTGTAGCTATATACGATCTCTCCAGATCAAGATTGAAAAAGAACAAATTAAATTTCACGAATTCGGGAAGATCACCAACCAACTTATGAACAGAGACAAAAGCAGCCGTGCCTATTATTATAAATGTCCTCTATATCATATATTTTTTGGCAGACAAAGATCAAAGCTTTACGCTTTGATCTTTGCCTCAAACTCAGTATTAAATGACAAAGACCATCCTCTCCCCAACTTCCTACTGAGCACAATCTCAGTAATATACCCATTTCAGTAAAAGTCTCTAGACTTATTAAAAACCTCGACAAAATAGAGTTATCCCCGACTCTAGCAAAAATATTTAACCGCTGCTTGTAGGAGAAACCTTTCCCAAACATGTGGAAGTGGCAAGTGTATGTCCGGTCTTCAGGAATGCGGGCAACAGTTCCAACCCTCTTAGAAAAGACCCATTTATGTCTTCAGTATCACGAGTAAACCTTTTGATGACATTAAAAAAAATCTTGTACGACGAGCAGTACGAGTTTCGATCAGCCCGATCCACCGCTGATGTTCTGCCATTACACACAGAATTAGTGAAGCCCTTGACGACACACATACCACAAGGGCTATAGCATTAGATATCTCGAAAGCCTTTCACAAGGTGTGGCACAAAGTTTTACTACAGAATCTCTCCATCTATGGTATCACTGGAAGAATTTTCTCTATTATAAAATCCTTCCTATCAGGTAGATAAATGAAAGTAGTTAATAAAACCTAATCCTCCGAGGTCCTGGCGGTGAATCCAGGCGTCTACCAAGGGTAATTTCTTTGACTAACCCTCTTTCTGATTTACATAAATGATCTTATACTCCAATCATTTATAAAAATCTATGCCGATGATAGGACGATTTACAGGCGCACATCGAAATGTCTTCACGGTCAGAGATTGTCAGCTAACAACTCTTTCGATCTAACACTTTCCAAAGGAAGAAAAATGGCTTATTACATTCAATGCTTCGAAAACCAAACTGTTTAAATTCCATCAACCACCAACAATCGAATCCCAAACTATCATGATGAATGGATATCCCCAGAGGTGGCACTGTACCTTGAGAGGATATTGGGCTTCAGACTCAAACCCGACCTCGAGATTTATTCTGTTGAAATTCGTCTGGCGTCTTTATAACTAAACAGAATTAAATAGGGTGAAATCGTTGTTATGAGGAGAAGCAAAAAAGATAATGAAACAATTTGGTAGACATTTCTTTTTTTGTCCTGGTTTTACTTCTCCTGCCAATTCCACATTTCAGATCTTGATTGTTTCATATATAACGTTTGCAGCACTCACTAATTTATGTTAGAATTTTTAAGACGATAAATTATCATAGTTATATATCCCTAAAAGAAATACAGTATAAAAAGATCAGTTGAAGAATGGAACTCCACACCAGGAATACAATATACCAGATTTATTGTACCAAGGTACAATTAACAATAATACACATTTAGGTAAGCCACGGGTTGGAGCGGAATCTACTATTGAATAGTGAATTCTTATATACGATTCATCACTAAAGAAGCAGGTAAAACGATTGGTTCCTTATACTACTCCAGTGGATACCTGACTCCACATACTATCCTTTACTTTTATAAAAACCAGATCAGGCCGGAAATGGAATACTGTTACCATATCTGGACAGGAGCTGTCCAGCTCACACTTTCCAGTCTTGACAGAGTCTTTGAGGCCTTGTTGGAGAAGAATTATTTTCCACACTTCAATCGCTCTCTCTCTCTCACAGGCGGGGTTTAGCGAGTCTCTCACTGCTCTATCGTTGTTACCATGAAAAGTGCTCAGAAGAACAGCATCGCCTGGTCCCACCAGATTTGGCAATCCTGGCTAGAACCCGCCATGCCACTTACATAGTAACAAACCACCCACACCCCTGTCCGTATTCTATCGGCAAGAAGTAACTTCCACTCAAACAGCTTCTACCCGTGAACCACGGCCCCATGGAACCAACTTCCAAAATGATGTTTCCCCAATCTCTAAAATCTTGACCTATTAAAGTCTAGAGATAACCGTTATCTTCCTCTCCTATCCATATCAGTCAGTTAAGTGCCATACGTGATACACGCTTTGGCGATCATGTCTCGAAAGAGACATGACTGACTAGACAGAAGATTATTTTGCACTGGGTTGTCATTGCTTTCTGCGGTAGACTGGTTGCCAGCCAGAACCCAATCTGTTAATTAACTCATAACTGGAGGGAAGAGACGGATTAATACTTTTCCCAAGGATATTTGTGCGTAAGTGAATGCAACGAATTCAACTGAAATACGAACTGCGTCCCCCGATTTGTCGTTCCGAGCCGATATCCACTGCACCACAACGTAAAACTGCTCTTTAGCTTGAGTGACCCCCGGGCCTTGTACACTGCGAATCATATTATATTAAAAAAAGAAAAAACTAACCCCAAAAAATAAAAAGCAAAAATGAAAAACCCAAAAAACAACAAAGAACAAGAAACAAAAGACAAAACGCGATTTTCTACTTGCTGTCCGCCCCTCAAAAATCCCATTTAATTACTAATGGCAGACTCACAAATAATCAAAACCGCAAAATTCAAACCAGCAGAAGTAGTGTTTAGTAAATTCTACTTCGTTGAAATATGATTTCCCCAATGGATAAAAGAAGGCTCCAATTCAAAAAGTTAATGAAAAAATACACTTTAGCAAACAATGTAGATTTATTCTGAAACTCGTCTTGCGTCTTTATAACTAAACAGAATTAAATAGGGTGAAATCATGTTATGAGGAGAAGCAAAAAAGATAATGAAACTATTTGGTAAACATTTCTTTTTTGTCCTGGTTTTACTTCTGCCAATTCCACATTTCAAATCTTGATTGTTTCATATATAACGTTTGCAGCACTCTCTAATTTATGTTAGAATTTTTAAGACGATAAATTATCATAGTTATATATCCCGAAAAGAAATGCAGTATAAAAAGATCAGTTGAAGAATGGGACTCCACACCAGGAATACAATATACCAAATTTATTGTACTAAGGTACAATTAACAATAATACACATTTAGGCAAGCCACGGGTTGGAGCGGAATCGACTGTTGAATAGTGAATGCCTTCGCCTAAGACCTTTCCCATATTCGTACCGCTCGTTACCGTCTTTTATAAAGTAGAGCATTCTATTCTCGGGGATGGTAGGATGTTCCACTATAACACATAGTTAGAAATATTCGTGAAAATTTTACGGTTATCTTATTTTAATTCTCTGAATAATCTTACGTCTTAAGTTAATGATTGTAAAAGCTCATGGCGAGTTCTACGACAATAAAATATCCGTAGAAATTCTCCTACCGAATCGTTAAACATTTAAGCTTAACAATTTTAACAAATTATTACAATAATAATCATAAATATGTGTAAGTTAACAGGCTTAGCACGTACTCTTACTCGTCTAGGTAATAAATTTAATCTATGTTTAGCAGAAAAAATAGGATTTTAAAATTTCAATATCAGAATGTACTTTGAAATAAATGTAACAAATTAATTAGCATTTGTTGTCACCGTATTAAATTCAAACTTCATTAATTATCACCTACTTTTATTTAGTCATAATGTGTTTTACCTCTTACATAGATAAGAATTTATATTTGGTGAATTCGAAGCTTTATCCTACCTACTACCCCTGACCCAATGGACAAATTACCTGCCTCCCGCTATAACATGGCTGAGTCCAGCCAACCTTTCCGATCTTCGGTCGATTCTGCCCACGTTTGTTGTTAATCTCGGACTGGCCAAGGCTAGATCGCTTGTCATCACCCGACCAGGTTTGCCAAGACACGAGAGGGAACGCTATATAATGCAAAACAGACTTAAGACTGTAACGCCACGGTGTAGATTTATATATATTTATATATATCAAACAAATACAACATTATAAGCAAGAGAAAACTGACGTAAAAATATCAGTTGGCTGGTATTTCAGTAGCACGCCAAATTTCGTGATCTATTATCTCCACGGGGCGGTGGTTTGTTCAATTTGCAGTTCGCCGAATTCGGACTGACCGTCTCTTGCAATATCTCTGGTAGCAGGCTATTTCAGCTTAACCGTATCATTTCATCACTGGTCCCCGTCTCGCCTAATTTTGTTTTCCACCACAATCTTATTAAAAGGCACAAAATTGTGTGTTGAAGATGCTTACGGTATATCTTTTCCCTCCTCCCTATATGCGGCTTACCATCCCGAAATGTAATTAATATGGTTTAATAATTTCGAATGAGTCCTCTGTTCTTTCGATGGAAGGGGAGAAAATTCACTCCCTACTATTATATGCCTGTTCCTACCAGCCGTCCTGGTCATCAATAAACAGGAAATTCTCAAGGCCGAATTTTGATCTAGGGTCACTAATCGTCAAAACTTAATGACAATATTTTGACAACAATTTTAGGTAAATAGCTTTGATAAATTCGCTTATTTCTCCCGACAAAAGCAATTTGTAATCTTTGTATTTTTAAATCTGTATTTTCTAATTTTATCACTTCGTTCATAGCGGCGAACGCTGGCAGCTTTCAGAGAGTCAACCGTGTTGTGGGCGTACTTGTTGGTCTTGGCCTCGATTATGATCAACACACAAGGCCAAGACGACCCAGGCGTGGCTGCTCAATACTGTTCCCCACCACTGATCACCAGACTTGTGGCCTCCCTCATCACCCGACTGCAACCGCCTTGACTATTTTTTCTGGGGCGTGATCGAGGCCAAAACCAACAAGCACGCCCACAACACGGTCGACTCTCTGAAAGCTGCCACTGTGGAGGCGTTCGCCGCTATAGACAAGGGATTGGTCGCAAAAGCGTGTGAATTTCGTGCCTGCCTTGAGATGGTCGTCGTCGCCGATGGCGGTTACATTGAAAAATAATGTAGTATGTAAATCTAACTGTTGCTAACTAAACTGTTGGATCTCTGAATATAAAACCTTTGTTTTTATTTCCTATTTCGTTTTCTTTTTGTCAAGGGTCGGATTTTGCTGCAATATATATATATATATATATATATATATATATATATATATTTTTTTTTTTTTCTAAACATATGCTATTAAATATAAGAGACAATGAATGTCTACTATGTTTAATCATGAGCCGTTCTAAACGTCGTATTTTTGCTTTAATTTCAGTTGAAAATAAAGACAAAAAGATATATATATATATATATATATATATATATCAAACTTCATTCAATTAAATACGTGATCAGCACTTGGGAGATCATATCTCGATAGAGATATGACTGAGTGGGCAATAAATTTTCCCGTAATAGGTTGCCATTACTTTCTGCGGTAGACTGACTGCTAACCAAGCCTCTCCTACTATTTAACTCATTGCTAGAAGGAGAAGCGACGAATTAATACCTTTTCCAAGTGTATTAGCGGGTAAGTGAATGTAACGATTTTGACTGGAATTCGAACTTGGGTCTTAGATTTCTTATTCCGAGCCGATATCCACTGCATCACAATCTAGTAACCCAAAAAAGTCACTAAGACGCAAGTAATTACTGAGCGCGAAAGAATACGAGAAAAAAAAACAGCAAAAAAAAAAAAAACGAGGAGAGAAAACTATATAAGGACAGGGTTTTTGTTTTACTATAATCTTTACTATATATAAGGCGTAAAAGCCACTCGAGCTAGAGGGTTACAGAATAAGCGTTTCAGTCTATGATAGATATGTGGATAAAAAAAGACCAAATAACGCTTAGCTCTAGACTTAAATTAAGATTCTAGTGATCGATAAAGCATCTTCTTGGGAGTTACTTCCACAAAGCAGATGATAATAATAAGACATTGCATTTCAATTTTTCAAGATCAAAGAAGCCAGAAGAGAGTTCCACAAGCAAGAAGTGCGATAGAAGAGACTGTTATCATAAAACTGACGATTACATCTAGCCATTTCAACTGTAAAATAATAAAACCTTGTCGCCAATCTAGTACTGCACTTAAATACGTAAAGTCGAAGTACCAAAAGTAGAGCCCATCAGAGAAATTACCATAAGAATATTTATATAAAAGGCCCAGGGACGCTACATTAAGGTGGTATGAAAGTAACTGGTTTTATTTAATTTTTGAGATTTGAAGTTGTTGATTTACTGTAATTATCTCGAAGTATTGCTGCCATATCATTTGCTATAGAAGTTATTATAGACACAAAATTTCACCTAAATGTTCCTTGGCTGTCGCTGCCGACATTTGAATTTGAACACTGATCGCCAGAGAACAAACATCGTCGACATCGTTTTGACGTAATTAGAGGAATAGCGCTGTTGAGATCACGTAACGTTGTAAAAATAATATATGTATGGGTACATAATAAGCATTCGAGAGAGAAAAGAAAAAATGGTCTGAGAGTATTCTTCGAAGTCTTTATTTTTAGTATCTGCGACTTTACAAAAGTTGCCATCGGGTGTCTGTGGTTGGTTGATATATCTATTGAAGTATGTTTTTCCTGTTATTTGACAAGTTATAAGGATTATTTGCAATATTTACATTGTTCGATCTGTTGCTCGAGCCATGTATATTTAGGGAATCCATCTATTCTGCCACCGGCTATGGGCAACAGCAGTGTATACTAGACTCTCTAACCTTGGATGGCAACCATTCTACGGGTGAATCCATCTATTCTGCTATCAGTTATGAGCAACAGCAGTATATACTAGACTCTAACCTTGGATGGCAACCATTCTAGGGGCGAATCCATCTATTCTGCTATCAGTTATGAGCAACAGCAGTATATACTAGACTCTCTAACCTTGGATGGCAACCATTCTAGGGGCGAATTCATCTATTCTGCTATCAGCTATGGGCAACAGCAGTGTATACTAGACTCTCTAACCTTGGATGGCAACCATTCTAGGGGCGAATCCATCTATTCTGCTATCAGTTATGAGCAACAGCAGTGTATACTAGACTCTCTAACCTTGGATGGCAACCATTCTAGGGGCGAATTCATCTATTCTGCTATCAGCTATGGGCAACAGCAGTGTATACTAGACTCTCTAACCTTGGATGGCAACCATTCTAGGGGCGAATTCATCTATTCTGCTATCAGCTATGGGCAACAGCAGTGTATACTAGACTCTCTAACCTTGGATGGCAACCATTCTAGGGGCGAATTCATCTATTCTGCTATCAGCTATGGGCAACAGCAGTGTATACTAGACTCTCTAACCTTGGATGGCAACCATTCTAGGGGCGAATCCATCTATTCTGCTATCAGTTATGAGCAACAGCAGTGTATACTAGACTCTCTAACCTTGGATGGCAACCATTCTAGGGGCGAATTCATCTATTCTGCTATCAGCTATGGGCAACAGCAGTGTATACTAGACTCTCTAACCTTGGATGGCAACCATTCTAGGGGCGAATCCATCTATTCTGCTATCAGTTATGAGCAACAGCAGTGTATACTAGACTCTCTAACCTTGGATGGCAACCATTCTAGGGGCGAATTCATCTATTCTGCTATCAGCTATGGGCAACAGCAGTGTATACTAGACTCTCTAACCTTGGATGGCAACCATTCTAGGGGCGAATCCATCTATTCTGCTAATAGTTATGATGTTACAGCAGCGCATATTAGACTCTTTTGCCTTGGATAGCAACTGATGTAGCAGTGAATCCATCTTTTTGCCATCAGCTATTGGTTAAATTAGTGTATCCTAGGCTTTCTTGCTTCAAATGTAGCAGTGAATCCATCTGTTCTGCCACCAGCTATGGGTTAAATTAGTGTATCCTAGGCTTTCTTGCTTCAAATGTAGCAGTGAATCCATCTGTTCTTCCACCAGCTATGTGCTTCAGCAGTGTATACTAGTATATCTCTAGTCTTGGATGGCTATCATTTTAAGAGATTGTAATGTCATCGTTTGTACAAACTAATCAGAACACGAGATAGAATATCTCAAACGTAAAATTCTTGCTTATTCAACTCTTTAACTTCATTAATTGATATCCACGAGTTGTAGTGTCTACGTTTGCTTCCGCACAAATACCCTCGTGAAAGTTATGGATTCTGTCTCCCCTCTTCCCCGTCTGAGGGCAGACTGACCCATTGGATAAAAGCGTAGGTTGATCCGAAAATTGACTCGAGCCAAAGAGTTGTGAGTTCAATCCCTGGTTTCAGCGAAGAGAACAAACGTGGAGAGTTATCATAGCGAATTAACTAAAACTGAGATATCCAAAAGCAAGGTACATGAAATTAAAATCCTTGAGGATTAAATAAAGAGTTCGGATTAAAATTTCAACAAATATAACCTGAAGAAGGCTGGAGCGTACAACGGCCGAGACGTCGTTAATGTGCTAGTAAAGATGATGGTAACAAACAGTGAAAATAGTGTAATTAGAATAGTATCTCAGAAATATAGACACTAATGTATCTTTTTTTTCTGATGCGATTACAGCTGATTTAATCCTTTCATTGGTACTCGATCGTGACCACCGAAAAGGAAAGCCAGCGCGAATGTGATGTGACATCACAAAAGTAGTCCTACGTAGGTCTTCGGTTAGCAAGACCAGCAGTAATGAATGATTGTAACCTAAAGAAAATGTATTAGAAAACTTTTTTAAATTACGTTTAAAAAAAGAAAAAAAAAAGAAACAGGGTAAGATTGTATACTACTGAGCTTTATTTAATATTCATTCTTTTTTAAATGATTAATAATAATAATAAAAAATTGTTGCTTAAAGCGGTGTTAAAGTAAATAAATAAAACATCACGTTACTTTTCATTAAAATTAAAGACTAAAATTCGTTCATTATTTTAATCATTTCAAATTTCAAATTTTGTTTTTTTAGAATTTTAATTTGCATGTTTTTATTTCGATTTCAACAATTATTCTGTAAAGTTCCAATATCGTAAGTGATTATTGCTCTTATACACTGTAACACTAAAGTTACAGCAACAACTGAATTATGAATTGGGGAAAAAACAAATTACGAGTAAATGATTAAAAAATAAAACAACTGAATAAGAAGCAAAATAGATAGAAACAATATAGATTTAAAAAACAAATACTTATGAAAAAATAGACTACAGATACAAAATAAAGGCTGAAATAAATTCATTCATGATTTTGTTTCAAATTTGAAAACAATTTTTTTTTATAAATTATAATAAATATTGTTTCAATTTGCCTGTTTTTATTTCAATTTCAACAATTATTCTGTAAAGTTACAATATTGCAATAATTAAGTGATTACTACTCAAATACGGCAACAACTGAATTATGAATTAGGGAACAAACAATGATTGAATAAACAGATCATAAACACATTACTAGTAAATGATGAATAAATAAAACAATTTAATATAAGTAAGAAATAAATTAAATGCAAGCAAGCAAATAATTTAGATACAAACAACAGATTTAAAAATCAATTAATACTTATAGAAAAATACATTACAGATGCAAAATTTAGCTGAATGTTTGAAGTTTTTCTTTTTTTGCTTAAATTGTTATTTGTATTTCCCTAGAACAAAAAATATTTTCATTATTTACAAGAACATTTGTAGAGCTCCAGACAAACGTTCTTTCTATTTTTCTATATTGAGATCCTCATCACAAGTGTCAACATTAAAAAGAAGCTCATTACATGCCAAAACATTCAATGTTATATGCATGGCTAATTTTCTTTCTGACTAAGGACTTCTTATCAGCTTACCAATGACCACATAATTATGCAGAACAAGATTTGTAGTTGTATCATAAAGATATAAGAGAGAACCTCTATTATTCCCTTGAAAATAGCTGTTTATTTCAGATATTTCTTCCACATTATCTCTTCCAGATATTAAACCATTGCAACTATTGCATTTAATTTTCTTAAAAACTACATGACAGCAATAACCTCTGAAGTATAGTATTACAGGAAGAACTTCTCTACATTTATTAACATCATCCTCTTTAATATCAATTCTAAATTTATACACATCTAACTTTTGTTCCTCTGTCACTTCATCCCATTCTGGTTCTTGTAAATTCTTTATATCTATTTTAATGCATTGCTGATTAAATGATTAGCTCAGTTTTAAAACTAATAGCATTCTAATTTTTTTCACACTCAAATATTTGCCACAAGGTGATCATTTTGAAATCTGAGAGGTAATATGTATAGCATTTTCAGTTCTTCTTTGCAATACTTGGTCAATTCTAGAAATGCATAGGTTGTAAGATGCAAAGTAGTGAAAGTTTCTTTTGTTAATTTGCCATTTCTTCCAGAAATGCTCTTCCAAGATTCTAACCCGTCACAGAATACAGAGAAAAATGAAAAATTTTCTTCATTTATTTCTAAGCCGACAACTTTTATTTGGTGTTTTTACATTCATTATTGTCCACCAAATATAAAATATGTTTATATATTCCGCAACGTCTGCAAAATTAGGCAAACATTTGTTTTCCTAAGGTCAATAATCCCTGAATAGTGTACTCATTAAAAAAATTGCAGAATTAAATTAACATTTTGCTTTTCAAGATTAATAGGAGAAAGTGCCTTTGAGGTCAGTTTATAACAATATTTCAAAATTGACTGAGATTCAAGGGTATGAAACTTCTGTAAGGTTTAAAATGGGGCACTTTGGATACTATCTGATTCATGATTTCCATTGTGACAAAAGTTTGGCAACAGCATGCATTTAGTTGCATCTTTTTGACCAAGCCATTTTTTCTAATGCATTTTTATATATGGACTGAGTAGAATAGGAAAAAAGAGGTCGAGACTTCCTAACTGGGTGTAGATATACAATGGAAAACTTTAGGGGACTGCAAAAGAAAGATATAGGTTTTTATTTGTAGCATTATTATCCACTATGATTGATAACACTTGAAAGCCTATCTCTACTAAACCAATTATTATACGTTTAAATAAATTCTCAGCTTTAAGACATTTAGTTGGCATAACATGCACAACATCCTTATATTGTGAGAATACACTGCTAACTATTAAGGCTAAAACGCTTGTTGCAGATTGATTGCTATATTACCAATCTTATAATCAAAATAAGGTTTTAGATGAATTTCATCAACAAGTAAAGATACTGTGGTGTTCTTCTGCACTAGTAACCTAAATTTATTTTTAATATACGCAAGAAAATTGCTTTCATGTTACTCAATCAAAGGATTCATATATGTTGATAAGTTTAGTCTTTTAATGGTTGAATAGCATGGTAAAATTATATTTTTGCTGTCTCTTAATATTCCCTTTAGGGGAGCAGTTATATCACAATGAAGAAAATATCATCATTTCTGTTGAATAATCAAGCTTGCTCAGTGTCATTAAGTTTAGTTGCTCATAAATTTGATTGAACTAAAATATTTGTTTGATTCTTCATGCACCACTAGTAGCAATGACATTACCAATTGTAATATTCAGATTTTCTATCAGAATTTAAAGAGTATTTTGATCAGTTACATTCTTAGGAAGCTTATAGTTCCATATAGTATTCATTTCCACAACATTTACAAAACACATGTAAAGTAAAATCAGATTCAGTTACGAAAGACAGATTAATTATTGGATATGGGGATTTGATGATGCTGCATATAAGTATTTCTTGCTTCCTAACAACATTCCACTAATTACTATCAAGAAAATTTAATTTGACTTCTACATCATCAATATTATGAAATTTCTTCTGCTTTTTATATGCTAAGTCATCAGTAATACTTAATATTTAAAGCATTTTAAGGGCAGAATTCTCCAGTCGAATTCTTTTTGAATCTGGCAACTCTTTAGAGGTGGTCAATGAAGAAAAATATGAGGGACAATTTGGGAGAATTCTAGAAATAGCATCATCCTGAAGATATGTTTTTTTTTAAGTCAAATTGCAATTTTGACACCTGTTTTTTCGTCAAACGCTGATGATTCTCTATGTCCTTCAGTAAAAAATATAGTTCACATACCTAAAAAAATTAAAACCCAAACCTATTTTAAATTCTTGCGAAAATCTAAGAAAACAATCAGACAGCAAAAATTTACAATATGAATCATTTTTCTTACAATTCTAAGAAAAGTGAAGTATTCGGATATTTTTAAGGAATATGATTTAATTTATTAAATGATTATGAGTGACGAATTTAAGTACAAAAGAAAGAATGTTTATACATTTTTAAACCAAAATAATAAATAAAAAACATTTTTTATGAATAATAAAGCAATTCTAAAAAATTGTTAGATTATTAGAATTACTTTTTATATAAATAAAAAGTAATTCTAATAATCTAACAATTTAAAAATATTGCTTTATAAATTTATATAAACAATTCTTTAAATTTTTTAAATGAGGTTTCTAGCTTTTAAAAACTGTCGCAATTTTCTTTTTAACTTGTTGTGAGTTCAGTCAGTTGCGTGCCATACGTGATACACGCTATAGGCGATCATGTCTCGAAAGATGATTATCTCGCAGTAGGTTGCCATTTCTTTTTGCGGTAGACTGGTTGCCAGCAAAGGCTATAGAATCCAATCTGTTCTATAACTGAAGAGAAGAGAAGGATACATAAATTCCCAAGGGTATTTGTGTGTAAGTGAATGCAAGGAATTCAACTAGAATTCGAACTCGGCACCGAGTCGTTATCTACTGCACCACAACACACAACCTTTGTGAACTACAAAGATGAAATTAATTTAATTCTTAAAGTTTCTTTTATTTACGAATAAAACAATTCTAAAGAATTATATTTTATGTCTATAAAATATTCCTTTATGAATTTATATGGAAAATTTCTTTAAAGATTATTTTTAAAAAATTAGGTTTTTAACTTTTAAAAACAACGTGAGCGATAAAACATGATGGATCTATTTGTCTTAACTTTCTCGCTAGATTTATGTCTTAACTTTGTGTTGTGAATTACAAAAATATGAAATTGAAGTTTCAGTTAAATATACTTATTTTTTAATACAAAAAATATACTCATTCTGCTGAAAAAAAAATTAAAAAAATTGTTTCTTTTGATAGTACAACAAAACATTAGAATTCTTTATCTTTTCGAAAAGAAAATACATGAACTTTTGGGCCGTTTTTATAATACCCTTTGCAATTTGGTACAACACATTTGTAAGGCATTGTTTTTGTTTATAAGTTAATGCAATATTTAAAAGAAAAAAATAGACAATTTAAAAATACAGTGAAAAATCTAAATGCACATTTAGTGTATCGAGGCAGCAGATAATTTTCTAAACATATACTGTTAAATATAAGAGACAATGAATGTCTATTATGTTTAATCATGAGCCGTTCTAAAAATCGTATTTTGGCTTTAATTTCAGTTGGAAATAAAGACAAAATTCTCCAACATTTGGATAATTTTTTATTAAGTTGGTTCTTGTAACCTCTCTGAAGATGGCTCATGTGAGCCGAACGCTCAACCAACTTGATAAAAAATTATCCCCCCCCGCCCAAAAAGCACTAAACAAATTATAACCCCACACATAAACACACACACGATTCAAAGTGCACACACACACACACACACACACACACACACACATATATATATATATATATATATATATGCGCCTCCTCGGCCTTACCCTCGCTTCTGATCTCAAATCGAACTGCTCCGTCGAATTCATAGCTAAATCCACTGCTAATCAGGTTGGGTCATTGTGTTGATCCAGGACATTCTTTCAGCCTGAATCCATCCTTCATATATACAAGTCTACCATTCGACCCTGCATGGAGTACTGCTGCCATTTATGGTCAGGCGCCCCTGCCGCTCACCTCAGTGTTATCGACAGGCTCCAAAGGAGAGTTAGTAACGTGGTAGGTGCTGACTTGGCGGCTCGACTACAGCCACTTCCCCACCGACGAGATGTGGCCTCCCTTTGTCTGTTCTATAAGTACTTTCATGGCTTCTGCTCAGATGAACTTAAGTCACTGGTGCCTCCTCAACAGGTGTTTACTCGTGCAACCAGAATGGCAACTGGGTCCCACCCATTCACAGTTAGGTTAGCCAAATGCAGACGACAATTCTACTCATGCAGCTTCTTCTCTCGCACTTCCGCATGTGGAACTCGCTCCCATATTCTTGCTTTCCTGACGGCTACAACCTCCAGAAATTTAAATGCAATGTCAATACTCATCTACTAAGCACTTGACTCTAGCCCTTCCCCCACCCCGTATATGCTTCCCTTTCTCTCCCCCCTTGCAACTATCATAACACCTGCATTTTGATATTTCTATTGCTTCTACCTAATTGGTTTGTAATCCTCTTCTCCCTCCTCTAATTAATTTTCTTTCAGTTATGTAGCCCCCCGCACATCAGTGGCATTTACGCCTTGCCCAGGGTGAAATGATTAATATATATATATATATATATATATATATATATATATATATATATATCCAGATAAAGAGAACCAACAGTTTTAGAATTCCGAGTTCTCCGGCATTTACTTTTTTTTTTTTAAAGTGCTTAATACAACATATATCGTAGTTATAAATAAATTTTTTTTTTTATTTAAAATTGATATTACATTGTGACATGGAAATTTCTGTTTCGAGATTTTATCTCGTCAAAGAATGATTTATATTTGAATGTATAAAACAATACGCTTGTTATTTAACAGGATGCAGAAAACGTCACGTGAAAATGTGAAGAGGTGATATTTGAAATGCCATGAAACTGATAAAGCACAAAAAGTAACGAGAACCCTTTGATAATGTCTTATAAAGAATGAATGTGTTCAGTCATTGAAAGGTTAATATTAAAAGATGTACTGGAAACAGGAAAATGGTCCAAAATATAGAAAAAAAAAAAAAAAGAAGAGATCCTTAACAAATAACGTTCACCTGCCAATACATATTAAATCACTATCATTGCCCCTCATATTTATATTAATGTCGTGTATCGACGTCCATATTTACAAAAACGTCACGTTTATACACACGGATAAAATAATTTTAAATTATTGTTAAAATAATAGCTGTCAGGGAATTGTAGGAAGCTTTTTCATTTATAATATAATTTTTTTTTAATTTAATAACCATATCGCCTAACCGCAACAAATTAATACATGGTTTTAAAAGATTAAGAACTTTAAAAATGATTTTAAATAAAATTTGAAAGAATGAAGACGATTCTTGTAGAAATTCATCAGTCATTTATTTAAAAAAAAAAAACGTTTTAAGACAATAGTGCCCATAATATATCTTATTTATAAAGCAATTAACAGTGCTTCTAATTAAATAATGTCATAGGTTAATTGCATTTTTATATTACGGTTCGGAGCATATTTTCCGCAACCGGGGATCCTGTTTTATAAAAAGAAAGAAAAAATTGATGATTTAAGTTCTCTAGAACTAGTATTTAAATGATAAGCCCTAAGAAATAAATTTCTCTGTATTTTCTTAAAATGAAATATAAGGGTTAAAAATGTTAAAAAAACAAAAACAAAAACAAACTAACAAAAAACAAAACAAAACCGCAAGACTTTTTATGAACAGAAACAGTTTTAAATAATTACATGTGTCTCTTCTATAAATACTTTCACGGCTTCTGCTCCGATGAACTTAGATCACTGGTGTCCCCTAAATACGAATTTGCACGAGATACTAGATTAGCAACTAGATCCCACCCTTTTACAGTGAAACCGATAAAATGCAGCCGTAACTTCTACTCCAACAGTTTCTTTCCTCGCACTTCCAGACTGTGGAATTCTCTTCCAAACGATTGCTTCCCCGACGGCTACAATCTCCAGGAGTTTAAATGTAAGGTCAATAGACACCTCCTAACACACTAACCTGCTCCCATTCTATCAAGCACTCTTCCCATCTGTCTAACCCTCATCCTCGCTATCCTTACTCATCTGTCACCTTCCTCCTGACATTCTCTATGTCTAACCACTCCTTCTCTTTACCTTCCCCTATGTAGCCCCATGCGCAATAGTGGCAGTGGAATGCCTTGCTTGGGGTGAGATGATTAAAAAAAAAAAAAAAAACATTTAATTGTGATTAAATCCTGAACGTTTCATTAGAATACGACAATTATTTGATTGCTGCAAGAATTTCCAAAGTAATGTGCTTTTCACCGCAAAAAATAACGCTAAAATTTTACATACTAATTTATAGTCACCCGTTGAGGCAAGAAAATAAATTAACCAAAAGATCTGAAAAGGGTTAAAATATAATTTAATAAGAAGAAAATATTTTGGTCCTTTCTTTTTAATAATAACAAAAACTTTGACAATATAATTTTATTTTTATTCAGTTTGGGGAATTTTTTCATCATGCATGCTCATTTTTAGCGAGTATTTTTGTAGGTACCTATATGTCTATATATATATATGTAAATAGTCATGTTTCTCAGTCAGTCTGTATTTGTGTTTGTGTGTCTCCATTCTAACAAACCACACTCTTCTGGAACCCTAAGTCCGATTTCAGCCAAAATTGTGTCACTTGTCGATCATAACATGAAACTTTGATGTAAGGAAAATTTCTTCAAATCGATTTCCAGGGTACGACAGAAATCACCGAAAAACTTATAATTTACGAACTCTTCTCTGCTGAGACGCCTTATGCGAATTCAACCAAAATCGGGTAACTTGTAGATCAAAGTCCGAACCTTTGATGTACCCAAACGTTTTTGAATCACTGTAAAGGGTTTGTTGAAAATCAACGATAAACATAATTCCGGATGGTCTTTTGCTCACTTTTTTGCATTCATCCAAGACGCTTCCCTCAAACTCAACCAAAATCAAGTCACTGGTAGATCAAGGTCTGATGCTTTGATATGCGAACAAAAATTTCAGTTGACACACCGGGTGCAGCAAAAATTAATGGAAAATATTGCATTTTGCGATCGTTTATTTCTCCGAAACGCTTAGTTGTATTCCATCAAAAATCGGGTCTTCTTTATAACTTCTACCTTATCATATGCCATAACAATTTCACGTTTTCTACAAGGTGCCAACCCCTCCAACGTTACATGGACAATGCATCCACTTCTGGTTCAGAACGTCATCGCATCACATTACACGCACACATAACACCTACCCGCGTTCTTCCGATTCTACATACATCATTCTCGCTTATTGGCAAAATTGACCAAGCATGAATCCCGTTCTACAAATACAACAAAAACCAACAGTTACTTACGCATCACGGCAACCTCACACTGGAGCTCTTTGAATAAGCACTTGACTTTACCATTTCAACAAAACCTCTAAATAAACCCAAGCAATGCCGGGCTATACAGCAAGTACACACATACGCGCGCACGCGCGTGTGCGTGCGTGTGAGTGCCAAATAAATAAGACTTTAGAGAAATATATGATTATATATTTGATGCTGATATATAGAGAAGTATACAGTTATATATATCTTATGACCTCTTATGACCTAGCAGAGTTTGATATATCTAGCAAGATTTTTTTAAAAGCTGGCGTATATCGAATTTGTTGAGAGGAACCTGATACAAAGAAAGAAAGAAAAAAGAAAGGAAAAAGAAAGACAAAAAGATAGAACAAAAGAAAAAAAAGAGGGGAAAACGCAGGAACAAGTAGACCGGAAACTGACAATATATTTTCAAAAAGGTAAATGCAGCACCAATCAGCATCAATTTTCTGTCTTTCTGAAAACCGGTCTTTTATTGTCCTTATTGTGCAGAGTTTGGTATATCTACATATAGCGATTTATTTTTATATATAAGAACGCGATGAAGGCAAGAAAGAAAGAAAGAAAGAAAGAAAGAAAGAAAAATGTAAAAAAAAGCAGTAAGAAAGAATGAGATAAAGAAAGAAAAAAAGAAAAAATGTAAAATGTAAGAAAAAATAAAATAAAAAATAAAAAGAACAATAGAAAAAAGAAAGAAAGGAAGAAAAAAGAAAGAAAAAAGATTAAAATATAGAAAGAAAAAAGAAAGAAAATCTAAGAAAACAGAAAGAAAAAGAAAGAAAAGAAGAAAGAAAAGATATAGAACAATAGAAAAAAGAAAGAAGGCAGAAAGAAAGAAAGAAAGAAAGAAAGAAGAAATGAAAAACAAAAGAAAGAAAGGAAGAAATAAAGAAAGTAAGAAAGAAAGAAGGAACAGACAAAAGATTAAACACTAGAAAGAAAGAAAGAAAATAGATAAAAAAGATAGAAAAAAAAAAGATAGAAAAAAGAATGAAATTTAAAAGAAAGAAAGTAAGAAATGAAAAAAACGTAGGAATAAGTAGACGGGAAGCTGAAAGTATATTTTCAAAAGAAAAAAGTAAGAAAGTAAGAAAGAAAGAAAAACGAAAGAAAAAAAACGAAGAAAAATGAGAAAACAGACAAAAATAAGCAATCGGGAAGCTCAAAATATTCTCAAAGTCTCAAGGGTATTTTCGTTTCCCATTGGCTTGTGCTGTCGATGCGAGGGTTACTGCGAGACAAAAGTGATGTCGTCACCGATGAAAAGGATTTTAGCAACACAGGGGAACGTTTTCATAATTAGGATTCGGCTAAAATGGAAATGAAACGTAAATATTGTAATATTTCCACAATTTTCTTGTCGTCAATCAGGTCGCATCCCTAGGGATCCGTTATCATTCGATTGTGTAGTCTGTATATTAAAGACTTAAGCACGCGTCACAGCACACGTGCATACGCATACAGGCAGGCACGACAAGCCAATACATGAACACATGCATACACTCACAGATAGGTACATCTTCACATGACGACATACATATGCATAAATACATTCATGAACTCTTCTGCCCTCACGTTCGCACGCATTTATACACGTACAAAAAGAACTCTTATTCTAAAAATATCTTCCGATTTCTTAAAACAACCGCTGGTCAAAAAAAAAAAAAATCACTACATTCAGAGAAAGTTTAATTTATATCAAATAAACAAATCAAAGTAACACAAGACAATTTCAATTTCAATTGATAGTTGAATATTATGGCTTGCTGAAATATACCCCAAACAAATTATAATTTATATAAGGGATAAACCTCTACTCCTGTTCAAAAAGGCCGGGAAAAGATAAACATATCTACTCCTATTGAGGAAAAAAACTAAATAGTAAAAGGTACCCCCAAAAGTCCTGTCCGTTTTTAAAGGAAAAAAAGAAAACGCTTCTTAGTATGTGTAACTTATATTTAGTCTTCGAAGTAATCACGATCGGCATCCAACACCTTCTGCCAACTTCCTCCAGCTGTTCAATGCCCTTGCGGTAGAATTCGGGGAAATTTGACGCAAAGAAGTCCGTGAGGGCTTTGCGCAAGTCTGCTTCATTGGTGAAGGATTTCCCACGAAGATGATTATCCAGGGAGTGGAAGAGATGTTAATCGGATGGGGCAAGATCAGGATGTAGGTGGATGGAATAAAGTCTCCCACCTAAGTTGCTGTATGGTGTCCCTGACCACTCGCGCAACATGCGGCCTGGCGTTATCATGAAAGAAAAGCACATCTTTGCAAATCACCGGTGCTGTTTCAATTGCTGCGAGTATAGGTCTCCAGTGACCGTTTGGCCTGTTGGTAGCAGTTCATAATGAACAACTTGACGACACAGAGCATAATCTTGCGTGGGTGCATAGGCGGTCTTGCGGTGTGAGGGACAGCATCCTGGGGAGACAACCAATGTCTGGAACGCTTGGGAGTTTCGTACAGAACACACTTTTTATCACTGGTAATCACTCGATTGAATAAGGATGCAGTATGGTGGCAAGAAAGTAGCGATACGCAGGCTGCCATTCGTTGACCTTTGTGGACCTCCAACATCGTTTGCGGAACCCACTTGCTCAGTTTGTACGTCTTACCTAGGCGGTGCAGGTGAAGTCTAACTGTTTCATCGGAAACGTTGAACTGTCTTGCAAGTTCACCACACGTTAGACTACTGTCCTCTTCAATGACCGCCTTCTGGACTTCGTCATTCAAGACCTGAATTCTCCCGACTTGAATTTTCGAAACCAACACCTTGCAGTATGTTCATCCACAGCACTATCCCGAAACGTTTGACATATACCGCGACTTGATGTACTGCTGATAAGCCCACTTTGAAGGCGTAAATCAAACAGCCTCGAACGAGATCTCTAGACACTTTCATCCTTCTCACAGCTGTCCTGCTTATGGCCGGGCACGGTGTGCGTGTTTTTAATAACTTCTGATGAAATTATATATATTTCAACTTCATTCACTGACTAATCAAAAAACGGACAGAACTTTTTTTGGTTACCTTGTAGATAAAATTTCAGAGTTCAGCCAGCGACTTTAGAAGTATAGAATTGAAGTAGATTTTAGAATAGGTAACTCCACGCAATTGCCGAAAAAACAGCATAGCATGATGTTAAAAGGGCTCAAACTTAATGAAAACAAAGTTTTATCATCGAAAGGTTTATACTATTAATAAGAGGATAGATCAAATTTTGTTGTCATTACTTTAAAAAAAAATTAATCCTTTCTAACGCGTTCGAAATTTCAGTTAAAATTTTATTTTTTTGTTTTCTGTCATCGATTCACGCCGTGTTTACATATTGTTACTACTAAGGAAAACGTAATATTAAGTCGTATTTTGGCGTTGAAAGACACATTAATTTGAAAATTCTTGTAAAATCAACTAATTGTCTGGATTTAATAAAACTTTAAGGTCTTATTCACATATGAATGAAATTATTTATTCGGTTATTATTTTTAGAAAATCTTGGTAAATTATATTTTTTACATCTGTTACCCCCCCCCCCCTAATTAATTGCATAAAACTTCTAGGAATATATTATCTATACCAATTATTGTTATTAGTTAAATGCAGAACTCATTGTGGAATGTCAATCACGTATTTTTTTTTTATTTGCGAGGCCAATTTTTGAAAAATCTGCTCCGAACAGTAAAATAAAAAAAATGCATTAAAACTACGTTATTTTCAATTTCGATATATTTTAATTGATTTTATAAATAATATAATATAAGGATATCATATTCTGAAAAAGAAAAAAATTTCGATGAATAATGAATTTTTATAAAAATTGTTTTCATTTGTTCTTTGCTAATTAAAGTTTCAAATATCTTTTAAATTTATTCCAGTTACTCAGTGTCTTCGGCTATCAATTTATTAAAGAAAGACTTTATTTACAAATCAAAAATAGAAAAGCTTAATAGAAATAATTTAGAATGGAGATTTTTAAAACAATTTTAAAATTTTAAAATTTTCAAAAAACTGAAAAATTAAAAAAATATCTCAAAATATAAAAATATAATATAATATAATTTCTACTTAAAATACACCGGAGTATTTTGTTTTCTGGAAATAGTAAATTTAATCATTTAGCTTTAAATTAAGCTAAATTTAAAGTTTCAAAGTTTCAAGGAAAAGTAGTTTTTATTTTTTTAAATTCAATTTAAAACTTAGGTGTCGAAAATGAGTGGGTGTACCTACTTTAGAAGAAACCGGAAAAATAAACTTTGACAGGAAACAAGGGCACCTCAACGTGGTGTAATGGTTAGCAAGCTTGTCTCGCTAGAAACATTACAATTGAGCAGTGAGTGTGATCCTCAGTGGGTGCCCCAATGAAATTTCAGCCTTATACCACATCTAAGTTACGCTTAGAAAATCCTCGTAGACATGAAACAAGGGAGAAACTATTTGTCCTGTTCAGAAGATCTGGGAGAAAAATAAACCCGACGATAGGTGTTACCTAAAAATTGAGCATATAAATTTATTTATAAATGGAACTTTGTCTGTGTGTGTGTGTGTGTCCGTTACCTATAGACTCCGAAATGGCTGAACCAATTTTCTTGACAATTTGCACAGTTGTACGATAAGCGTCTGCGAGTGTTCTTAGCTAGATTTTGTGTCGAGGTACTCCTGATAAATATTGAAAATCGATAATCGAAAAAATCGGATTATAGAAGGAGTGGTCCGATTTTAATAAAATTTGATACACTCATAGACAAAGACATAAGAAACGATATTCAGAAGTTTCAAGATTGCCGTTCTTACAATAGTGCAGAAAATCGATAATATATATATATATATATATATATATATATATATATAAGTTTTCATTACACCCGAGCAACGCTGGGCTATACTGCTAGTAACCCAATATTTAAGAAAATGTTAGAATAATGTCTTGGCTTCAGTCACTTTCTCACCGTCGTAAAGTTGCTTCTCTCTGCCTTTTCTATAAATATTTTCATGGTAATTGTTCAGATGAACTCTTTACAATGGTACCTAGACTTTATGAATTTAAGCGCAGTACCAGATTAGCGGCAAGGTCTCATAAATTCACAGTTGAAATGGTTAGATATAACCGTAAGTTCTATGCTAAGTGTTTTTTCTATCGCGCTTCTCGCTAGTAAGACTCTCTTCTGACTAAATGCTTTCAAGTCAGTTTTGAGCTTTAAAAATTTAAATGTTTTATTAATCTTTACCGATTGCCTTCGTGATTACTCTTCTATTGTTTTCGCTCCTAAATAATCTTTCTCTGTTCTTTAAATTCTTTCACACACAGTAACCCTTTGTGGCTTAGTGAGTTTACTGTTCTGAATGATTAAAAAGTGCATTTCTAAATTAAAAAGCAACTTATATGCAAACTAGCCTAGAGAGTGATTGCAAAATTAATGCGCTGTTGTACTTGAATTATTGAAAGGAAAATGGCTTTCCCAAGAGAGCCGCCAATTGAAAGGAAGCAGACAACAGTTCAGTAATCTTTGTTTCTATTCATATTTTTCTATCTCTTAATATTTTTCTTTGTTTCTGAAAGTCATGTTTTGCTTCTTCGTGTTGTATTCTTATGGCAATATCCAGATAGTCACGTTTTATCAATTAGGAAAATTTTCTTTACGAGGTTTGCAGCCGACTTATTGCTTGATTGTCAAGTTGAGGTCATTTTTTAAAATATTTTTGTTAATTGTAAACCTTTTGCTAAAAGTAGTGAATAAAAAAATAAATTTCTTAAAAGTAATGATCAAAGTGTTAGGAATACAGAAATCCTTCCAAGGATAATGGATGCGAGCTCAATTCTTGCCTGAATTAGATTCTTTATTTCTGACACTTACTGTCTACTTAATGATCGTAGGAGAAAAAGTGTCCTTAGTTTTGCAATAAAATAAAATCAACAAAAATAAAGATATATTTAAAAAGAAAGATATAAAATCATAAAAATGTGCTATTTAATCACCAATCAATTTTTTCATCTTTGATAACAATATTTATAGACAGAAATTTGGTTTAGCGATTAAGTTTAGGGTTTACAAAAAAGCTACCAACAAAAATAATCTGATCAATATTTATTCCTATCACTGTACAAGATTAGATCAAGAATAGTAAAAGGATTTTGTTTAAGAGCACTAAGAATCTGCATCCTCCAATACTTACCTAAAGAAAAATATACATAAAAATCACTTTAGAAAAGCTCCAATAGCCTCATTATTTCATCCACAATGATAAGAGAAAGGCACACACACACACACACACACACACACACACACACACACACACACACACACACACACATATATATACCGGCATTTAAGCATCGTTGTTCAGCAATGAATTGAACATTCTTGGCTACTGGCGATTGTTTACCGTACTGATGAGCTGTAATACAGCAAATTTTTATATATATTCATCTGTGGATGACTATATATATATAAATTTGAAACGACAGATATTTTGCATCGATTAATTTTAATGATCAACTCTTCCAAGTTACGAATAATCCTAAATGAAAAAGGAAATTGTCAGAAGTTCATTTCCGAAGAAATATGGTTCATACTTTCGACTTTCTTAAGTCATCATCAGGGTAGTAGACAATTTGTGCGTTTAGTAAAATCTACTTTGATGATGACTTACTTTTTCCAGAAGACAAGACGGATGATCTCTTTGGAAATATGTAGCACATATGTTCCGAGTTGTAGAAAGCATTGGTTGACATCCTTCGTGTGGGGAACTGGGAGTGTTTTGGGGAATGTTGCCGAACAAAACTGAAATTTAGCACAGCTTTTTGAAAGTTCACTTAAAAACAGGGAAAAATGTGTGTAATTAAAAATGTGGTAGATTAACGTAAGTTGGTGACGTGATCGTGGGAAGTTATTTTCGATTATGTGGGCGGGATATGGTAATTAGTTTGACACATTGTGGCTGAGGAAGGCTAATTCAGGGTTGGTATGTGTGTTCCGAAGGGCACAATGAAATGTCTTCGGAAACTTGTAATTGCAAAGTAGGTTTTGATCACCATTTTCCATCCACTTTGCAAGTTTTTCCCTATCGTTTCTTTATCCATCTCCTATATCTCTTTAATTCAAAGCTATGATCGAAATGCTAATGTGGTTGCCCCTTTCAAAGCAGACAGTTGTTTTATTTGATTAACTAAGCAATGTTGTTATAAAGGTTATCGACAAAACATTTGCTTGTTTACGGGCACATCATGCTAAAACACCGGTTCCTGTACGATCACCGAGTTAAAAAACGTCGAGCCTGGTTAGTACGTAGATGGGTGACCGCTTGGGAATACCAGGTGTTGTAAGCTTGGATGTGAAGATGGTGTAATGGATAATGGTCTCCAAATTGGTAATCGAAGAGTCGAATTTCAATTCCTGTTTGGTTCGTTATATTCAGTTACGCGCAAATATCATTGGGAAAGGCATGAATCCATCTCTTCTCCCTCCAGCTGTACTTTAATTAGTAAGACTTGTATCCCCAAACCATTATTATATCCAAGAAAATTTCTTACAATCTAAAAGTATTTTCTGGCTTTAAATAACCCGAAGAATTAATAAGCCGTAGAAAACGAATCAATCAATCAGAAAATACACTTATCCACAAGGAGTAGATTCGAAATTAATATCAAACCACATACAAAAATGCTACATTTTTTAATTACTTATCGTTATTAAGAAGCACATCATGCTATAGGGTAACCCCCAAAAACGGGAATTTTTTAAGTGTATATTGGCAGACACGAGCAAGTGGCAGCACTGCGAAACAGTGGCCTCACGAAGTAAACACTCTGCCATTTCAGTAACCATGGATCAAGATGAATTTCTAAGAAAGTTATGGATGTCAGATGAGGCCCATTTTTTTAGGGGATCTCAGTCATTGTCAGTGTCTAAACAGCAGATGTCAAGAATGCATTTGTACAGGAGGACGCCATCTACAGGGCGTAATTTTTAAAAAACGAAAATTCCATCATTGTTTCTTAAATGGCATGTTTTAAGGTTTCAATTACTTTTAATAAAATATTTTTCTTCCATCACTCTTGGTTTTATTGGATTGTTAAAAATTTCCGTTTCTTTTTTGTCACCCTGTATAAGGCGGATGCTGGAAGCTTTAAATGATATAATTGTGTTTATCTGACGTAACAGTTTTAAAAAATATTTTCAACTGACAAACAAATTTATATATATTTGATTTTTCAGATTTCAAGCGGACACACGAGTGAACTTAGATTCGTATATATTAGATGAAATAATAGGTAAATAGAAACGATTAAATATATAAGAAAAAAAAAAGTACAAATATAAAAACAACCAAAAATGAAACAGCCGACTCTAAAAGAAACAGGCATTTAAGGTGTGGATGAGAGAGAAATAAATAAAAATATACAATTAATATAACTTTAAAGAAAATGTCATTTGATTAGAATGTGTAATTTGGTACTTTGTTATTTGATTATAAAAATTTCTTTTTTAAATTAGGAATCGATACGTCAGCTAACAAAATTGCACGATGTTTATCAACAATGAATAGACGGGCGAAAGACGGGATGAGTCGGTTTGTGCAAATATTTTTTTCGGAAAGGAAGAGAGATAATGAAGAAAATTTTAGATAAGGTTAATATAATAATAAAAAAAATATTTAGAAAAAGTAAAAGTAAAAGTGTTGAAGATGGACAGAGAGGGAATGAGAGAGAGAGAATAAGAGAGAGAGAGAGAGAGGGATGGAGGGGAGAGAGAGAAAGAGAGAGATAGAGAAGGGAGGGTATTAATGATGACAAAGGGGAATAAAGAAGAATTCAAGTTAAAGATGAAGTAGGAAATAAAACAAAAGAAAGAGAAGGAAAAGAGAAGTTAAAAAGGATGTCGGAGAGAAAAAGAAAGAAAGAAAGAAAGAAACTAAAAAAATGAAGGAAAGAAAGAAAAAAGAAAGAAAAAGGAAGGAAGAAAAAAAGGAAGGAAGAAAGAAAGAAACTAAAAAAATGAAGGAAAGAAAAAATAAAGAAAGAAGGAAGGAAGAAAGGAAAAAAGGAAGGAAGAAAGAAAGAAAATAAGAATAAAAAGAAAAAAACTAAATCTAAAAGAAAGAAAAGAAGGAGAAAAAAGAAAGAGAGAAAAAAAGAAAGAAAGAAAATGAAGAGACAAGAAAGAAAAAGAAAGAAAATGAGAAGACAAGAAAAGAAAACCTAAATGCAGTAATAAGGAAAATGAGGAGACAAAAATATGAATGGAGATTTGGTGAAATAAAAATGAAAAGTGAGAAAAAAGAAAACGAAATCGTAAATGACAAAATGAAGAAAAAAAACAGAAAAAAGGGAAGATGAAAACGACAATATGTGTGTGGGGGAGAAACGAGAGAGAGAGAGAGAGAAAGAAAAAAGAGAGAAAGAAAAGAGAGAGAGAGAGAAATATATATATATATAGAGAGAGAGTTAATGAAAGGAAGGTACTGGACGAAGGGGAATATATGAAAATGAACAAGAGCAAAACATTACTGAAAAGAGAAAGCGAAGCATGGAGAAATTGTAAGCAAAAGAGATAAAGGTAAGAGAATAAGAAAAAGGTAAATAGAGAGAGAGAGAGAGAGAGAGAGAGAGAGAGAGAGAGAGAGAGAGAGAGAGAGAGATATATATATATATATATATATATATATAGAGAGAGAGAGAGAGTTAATGAAAGGAAGGTACTGGACGAAGGGGAATATATGAAAATGAACAAGAGCAAAACATTACTGAAAAGAGAAAGCGAAGCATGGAGAAATTGTAAGCAAAAGAGATCAAGGTAAGAGAATAAGAAAAAGGTAAATAGAGAGAGAGAGAGAGAGAGAGAGAGAGAGAGAGAAAGAAAAAGAGAGAGAGAAATATATATATATATATAGAGAGAGAGAGAGTTAATGAAAGGAAGGTACTGGACGAAGGGGAATATATGAAAATGAACAAGAGCAAAACATTACTGAAAAGAGGAAGAGAAGCATGGAGAAATTGTAAGCAAAAGAGATCAAGGTAAGAGAATAAGAAAAAGAGAGAGAGAGAGAGATAAAGTGAAAGACAGAGAGAGAGAGAGTGAGAGAGCGAGAGTGAGAGATTGAGTGAAAGAGAAGGAAAGAGAGTGAAGATATGTATGAGGAAGAGGAGTATGAATAGATAAACGTGTTTGGTGAAAAATAAAATGAGAAAAATAGAAAAGAAGCATTTTTGAGAACGTGATAAATGCGAACGAGGAAAAAGAAGCCAGCAACTATAAAATAGAAAGAAAGAGTTAAAAATGAGAAAGGATTGTAAAAAAAAGGGAGGAAAAAGAGAAAGAATAAGACAAAAAAAAAAAAAGAGAAAAAAAGGAATTAATCAAAATTCAGATGATAACTTTGATTTTCCTAGTTTTACTTTTTTAATTCTATTTTTTTCTTTCTTAAATTTTTGCATCGGAAGTAGTTGATTAAATTTCTGTGTCATGCCGTTCAAGTAATGACCTCGTATGTTCGTCGAGAGATTTGATTTTTATAAAATAACGAGGCAAAAGCAGGAAACAGTTAAACAACAATTTGTTTATCATACTTTTTTGTATTAAAAATCTTTGTTTTCGTTTTGCATTTAAATTTCGTTAATTTCGGGAGATTTTATTTTATTTATATGTGTGGAATTTGAATTCGAGGAGCTAAGTTCAAATTCCAGTCAAATTCATTACATTCACTTTCGTGCTAATACCCTTGGGAAAGATATCAATTTTTCTCTTCTCTCTTCCCCCAGTTATAAGTAAATAGCAGGACAAACTGGGTTCTATAGCATTTGCTGGTAACCAGTCTACCGCAGAAAGAAACGACGGAAAAAAAAAAAAGAATTGTCTTGTCAGTCATAACTCAAAAGAAACATGATCGCCCAAACGTGTAACACGTATGGCAATTACCTGATTGATCTGTATCAAGATTAGTTTGAGCTTTGATTAAAGTCATTCTCAGCAGTCGAACTACAATACAGGGTGTGGCAGAAATACCTCCCGCACAATGATAAGACATTAGTTATAAGGTACGGCAGATATACCTCCCACAAATTCAATGTCGCGCTAGTCAACTCAGGCAAGTAGCAATGGTGTCTTCATCCAGCTAATTTTTTTTTTTAATCGTATCACCCCGAGCAAGGCGGTAACGCCACTGATGTGCAGGGGGCTACGTAATAGTGAAAAGATCGGAAAAGAGAAAGCCGGAAACCACGTCCTAAACAGGGAACAAGGGATGAGCCTCTTAACCTGTTCAATAGAAATGGGTGGAGTGTGAACCGGGCGATAGATAGATCTATCTACTCCAATTGAAAAAAAACAAACAAACAAGAAAACAAAGTGAGAAGTTTGGGAAAGAAAAAGCCGGGAACCACATCCTAAACAGGGAACAAGGGATGAGCCCCTTAACCTGTTCAATAGACATGGGTAGAGTGTGAACCGGGCGATAGATAGATCTATCTACTCCAATTGAAAAAAAACAAACAAAGAAGAAAACAAAGTGAGAAGACTGGGAAAGAGAAAGCCGGGAACCACATCCTAAACAGGGAACTAGGGATGAGCCTCTTAACCTGTTCAATAGACATGGGTGGAGTGTGAACCGGGCGATAGATAGATCTATCTACTCCAATTGAAAAAAAAACACAAGAAAACAAAGTGAGAAAATTGGGAAAGAGAAAGCCGGGAACCACATCCTAAACAGGGAACAAGGGATGAGCCTCTTAACCTGTTCAATAGACATGGGTAGAGTGTGAACCGGGCGATAGATAGATCTATCTACTCCAATTGAAAAAAAACAAACAAACAAGAAAACAAAGTGAGAAGATTGGGAAAGAAAATGCCGGGAACCACATCCTAAACAGGGAACAAGGGATGAGCCTCTTAACCTGTTCAATAGACATGGGTGGAGTGTGAACCGGGCGATAGATAGATCTATCTACTCCAATTGAAAACGAAACAAGAAAACAAAGTGAGAATATTGGGAAAGAGAAAGCCGGGAACCACATCCTAAACAGGGAACAAGGGATGAGCCTCTTAACCTGTTCAATAGACGTGGGTGGAGTGTGAACCGGGCGATAGATAGATCTATCTACTCCAATTGAAAAAAAACAAACAAACAAGAAAACAAAGTGAGAAGACTGGAAAAGAGAAAGCCGGGAACCACATCCTAAACAGGGAACAAGGGATGAGCCTCTTAACCTGTTCAATAGACATGGGTGGAGTGTGAACCGGGCGATAGATAGATCTATCTACTCCAATTGAAAAAAAAACACAAGGAAACAAAGTGAGAAAATTGGGAAAGAGAAAGCCGGGAACCACATCCTAAACAGGGAACAAGGGATGAGCCTCTTAACCTGTTCAATAGACGTGGGTGGAGTGTGAACCGGGCGATAGATCTATCTACTCCAATTGAAAAAAAAAACACAAGAAAACAAAGTGAGAAGATTGGGAAAGAGAAAGCCGGGAACCACATCCTAAACAGGGAACAAGGGATGAGCCTCTTAACCTGTTCAATAGACGTGGGTGGAGTGTGAACCGGGCGATAGGTCTATCTACTCCAATTGAAAAAAAAACACAAGAAAACAAAGTGAGAAGATTGGGAAAGAGAAAGCCGGAAACCACATCCTAAACAGGGAACAAGGGATGAGCCTCTTAACCTGTTCAATAGACATGTTGTATAAAGCAATTTAGAAGATAATCTTCTCTCTCTTCTTTATCTCTTTAAACACAAGATTCATTCGCGTGTGAAAGTAATTCTTGAGTCTTAAAGCCAAAAGGTAAAACTTTTGTTCCGACCCAATAGTTTTTAATTAATTAGCTATGATCGAATCATTTATTAAAGCTATAAAAATAGCATTTTCCCTTTGTATGAGTTAAAAAATACAAAGAAATTATTGAACTGAATTTTTAATGAAATCTGTTCAGTTTAATGTATAATCGGTGTTTTACGTGAAACAATAATCAGTGTTTTACGTGAAACAATGACAACCAGTGTCAACAAGCGTATTTTTGCAGTCCACTGGCCAAAATGGTATCGTATTTTAATTTATCGTTGTGTTTTAATTGAGTTTTTAATTGAATTTTTCGATTGTGTTGAGTTGAATATTCCACAATAAATAACAAGTGTCTGTGACGATTATCGTTAACAAAAATATTATTTTAAAAAATTGCACAGAAAACAATATTTCCTGTATTGGCTACGGAGGGATGCTGAAAAGCCTCGACTCAATCTACTTTCCTAAATCTAACCTTCTATTTTCAACCGTGACACTTCAAGACGTAGGCGATTATGGCTCTTCACAACTTCCTATCCTTAGTAAGTTCTGTTCTCTCGTTATCTCAGTACATGTTCTGTCATCTGTTTACACAAACTCGTTTGATAGATTAATCTCAATTTTCCTCACTATATCCTGTGAGTGGCAGGTTCTCCAAGCTGTCTTTCCTCATTATATGTTCTAAAATTTTCAATTAGCTCTAATTCCAAATAAGTGGCATTTTTTATTTCTGTGTTCATTTCTCATTGCTCACAATTTTAGTCCATGTAATTCTCAGCATCTTTCTGTAGAACCACCTTTCTGTTGCCTCAAGTCATTTATTAAATTCTGCGGAGATGGTCTAACAATAACTATACTTTGTTTCTAACAAAATTTTATTGTTTCTTACTTTGCGTTGTTTAGCTTTTAGAAGACATCTCTCGCTATTCCTTTATGATCAAAAGTTAAACTAAAAACATATTTTTTGAGAGGGACAGGAATAATTCAACACCGACTTGATTCATAATTAAATTTTACAGTGTTTTCTGATAGTTTTTTTCTCTCGTGTAGATTCACAGCATCACGATTCAAAGAATTTTCAACGATTTTATCTGACATAACGCCATCTTTCAGCTAAATTATTTATTCCATCATAAAAGTAAGATTTGCGTTTTGATTCAATGAATTCATGAGGGAATTTTGAACTTGTTGGAACCAAAAAAGATGTGGTGCACGAAACAAAATAAATTAAAAGATGTGGTGAATAAAGGAAAATAAATTAAAAGATGTGGTGAATTGAGCAAAAATAAATTAAAAGATGTGGTGAATTGAGCAAAAATAAATTAAAAGATGTGGTGAATAAAGGAAAATAAATTAAAAGATGTGGTGAATTGAGCAAAAATAAATTAAAAGATGTGGTGAATTGAGCAAAAATAAATTAAAAGATGTGGTGAATAAAGGAAAATAAATTAAAAGATGTGGTGAATTGAGCAAAAATAAATTAAAAGATGTGGTGAATTGAGCAAAAATAAATTAAAAGATGTGGTGAATAAAGGAAAATAAATTAAAAGATGTGGTGAATTGAGCAAAAATAAATTAGAAGATGTGGTGAATTGAGCAAAAATAAATTAAAAGATGTGGTGAATTGAGCAAAAATAAATTAAAAGATGTGGTGAATAAAGGAAAATAAATTAAAAGATGTGGTGAATTGAGCAAAAATAAATTAAAAGATGTGATGAAATAAATTGCAAGAAAACCGAATGCATGGTCATCAGGAAAAAGAGCAACACAAAATGCCAAATACAGGTGGTGGATATTAAAATCAAGCAGGTACAAAAATTTAAATATCTGAGAAGTGTTCTAACCGAAGACGGAAAGTGCAACACAGAGATCTAAATGCGAATTGTCATGGCGAAGGACGCGTTCCAGAAGCTTAGTAAAGTATTAAGACACAGAAAACGCTCACTAGAAACAAAGAAGAGAGTACTACGTTGTTATGTGATGTCAGTTCTTCAATATGGCAGTGAATGTTGGACAACATCAACAATGATGAAAAGAAAACTTGAAGCAGTTGAAATGTGGTTCTACAGAAGAATGCTGCGGCTATCCTGGACCGAGCAGCTGAGCAATGACGAGGTGTTGGAAAGAAAGGAAACGAAAAGGAAATTAATATTGAGAATCAGGAAGAGACAACAGAAGTTCTTGGGATATGCAATGAGGAAAGAGGGCTTGGAAAACCTGATACTAACAGGCCAGATAGAGGAAAAAAGAGACAGAGGAAATCAGCGGGTAACATATTTGAAGGACCTGAGCAGGTGGATGACAGAACGCGGGCTACAAGATGTTACAGGAGAAAGCGTACTAAGAGCAGCCAGGGATAGGGAGACGTGTAAGGCCATGATCGCCTACGCCCTGAAAGGGCAGGGTACATAGAAGAAGATGAATAGAGCAAAATACATTAAAATATGTGGTGAGGTGAGCAAAAATAAATTAAAAAATGTGGTAAATAGAGGAAATACATTAAAAGATGTGGTGAATTAAGTAAAAAAATTAAAAGATGTGGTAAATGAGAAAAATGCATTAAAATATGTGGTGAACTGATTAAAAATAAATGGCAAGATGTTGTGAATAGAGGAAAATAAATTAAAAGACGTGGAAAATTAAGCAAAAATAAATTAAAAGATATGGTAAATAGAGGAAAATGCTTTAAAATATGTGGTGAATTGAGCAAAAATAAATTAAAAGATGTGGTGAATGGAGTAAAAATAAATTAAAAGTTTTGAATAGAGGAAAATACATTAAAAGATGTGGTGTACGAAGCAAAAGTAAATTAAAAATAAAGGATAGAAAAAGAAAAGAACTATATTCTTTTTATCCTTTTCTATTTTATCTTTTTTCTTTTCTTTTCGCTCTTCATTTCTATTTTATCTTTTTCTTTTTTCTTTTTCTTTTTTCTTTTCTTTTCGCTCTTTTCTTTCTTCATTTCTATTTTATCTTTTTTCTTTTTCTTTTTTCTTTTCTTTTCTCTCTTTACTTTCTTCATTTTTCTTTTTTCTTTTTCTTTATCGTTTTTTACTTAATTTTCTCTTATTTTCTCTTTTCTCATTTTTCTTTTAATTCTTTTTCTTTTAATTCTTTCTTTTTTCCTTTCTTTTTCACTTCGATCATTACTTTTTCTTTTTTTACTTTTCTTTTAGTTGTTAGAAGAAAGGTTCGGAGGAGACACTGCATGAGAAAGAACTTTTCACCCCATCTCTATGATGGCTTGCTGCGTCGTATTTGCAACAGTAAGAATGGCGTTATCAAATATGCCCCTTGTTCACATGTTCTGACCACATCTTTGTCATTTTATTTTATTTTTTAAATTTATGAACGACTGTTCAGTATACACTGACATGCAGGATATTGAATACTACATAGCAGTTCAGAACTCATTTCTTTGTTTCTAAAATTATTTTCCGTTTCATAATACTTTACTTAGATTTTCGAAAGGTTATTTATATTTTTTACAATGGTTTTCACTTTGTACAAGGCCCGAGGTCCACTCGAAGTAAGAGGTACAGCTTATGAGGATATGTGTGAAAGACAACGGTTAGCCCTCGACTTGTGCAGGTTAAGATTGTAGCAACTAAAAAAGGAACCTCTTGGGAATCCGTTCCATAAGCCAATGGTTCGTGGGTAGAATCTACTTGAGTGGAACGTTACATCTCAATACGAAGGAAAATACAAATACGAAATAGACGAGGGTGGTTCGCTAGAAAAAATTTAGACGTGAGGATTAGGACTAAAGAGTGTACTTCATCTGAACACTTTCCAAGGAAATAATGATAGAGCAGCGAGAGAGTTGCGTCTGGGAGAAACGCGTTGCAGAGTGGAAAATAATTCGTAGCCGACAAGTACGCGGAGATGCTTTTAGACTATCAAGTGTGGATAGCGAAAACTGGGCGGTTTCAGTCCATATATGGCAGTTATATTCCATTTTCTGATTTGCATCTTGTAAAGGATTTCTGTGTTTACAATCACGCATTTTATCTTTCTTACTATCTTTCTCGTTTTTTTCTTCTGCGTCTGCACAAAATGATGTCATACGTGTATCATATGTAGTTAGATTGTGTCCACCAATAATACATCTTTTAGGATCGTCTAGCTATATAGGTTATGCAATAACGGGTGAATGTACGGATGGTGTGAGAAAATTACAGAGTCGAGTTCGAATTCTGGTCGAGTTCTTTACATTCATTTACGCACAAATAGCCGAAGGGAAGGTAGAAATCTATGTTTTCCCTCAGATATGAGTTAAACATAATAGTAAAAATTGTATCTGGAAAAATCATTATTATTAAAAAAAAAAGTTATTGATATAACATCCTTACAATTCCAAATATTAGTAAGCCGTAAAATAAATAAATAAATAAATAAATACACCATTGATATTCATACAGATTTCGTTAGAAAGAAAGAGTGTGGAACTGTTTTGTCATAACAATCATCCTATAGGGCAGTGATTGCTGGATGCCTCAAGTCTCCTTTTTATCTGTGAGGATAAAGAACTGACTTGAGGCAACAGAGATATGGTTCTATCGTAGGATGTCGAGAATACCGCTTGAGAAGTTTTAAGGAATTGGAAGCAAAAAGGACATGGACCCCCCCCCCCCCCATATATATATATATATATATATATATATTCTAGGGACATACAGAATATGATTAAACTTGAAAAGAATTTATTGCTGTTGATGGCGAAATATAACACGTGATGATTTCAGTCGATGCTGAAATGCAGGAAAAATAAACATTGTGTTGTGTCAAAAACGCCGGTTTTCAAGGTCACGGGATATGAACAATGGAATATAATTTAATCCAATTATTCGTTCAGAAGCGAAAAAATGCAGAAACAACGTTCAAAGACAGAATATAATTTGCATAAATTTTTTTCGGAATTATAAAACAATGATTTGAGGAATTAATTATATTTTAGTAAGCCAACAAAAATATGTTTTGGTTGACAGAAACAATGAAATAAACAGGCATTGCGGCACCGTGCTAAAGTTGGAAAAAATTTGAACAATAAAATAGACAATAAAGTGATTACGTCAAAATACAAATGGCCAAAAACAACAATAGGCCTGCCCGGGAATGATGTAATTGGGTGAAGCTCGGCTGAGCCTATAACACTGGGTTTTCCCGGATCGAGAGAGGACAGAGAAAGTAGCAGAGAGCAGACAAGCTTGGGACTCAAAGAGAACTACGACTTTAGCTGTCATTCTCTCGTATGTGCGTGCTTTCTCTGACTACCTCTCTACACACAACTGTCACTGCAAAAAATAAACTGAAGAATCAAAGAAGAGAGTACTGGATTGCTATGTGCTCTCTGTCCCTCAACGTGATTGCTGGACAATATCATCAAAGATGAAAAAAAGACTTCATGCAACTGAAATGTGGTTCTACAGAAGAATGCTGCGAATATCATGAATCGAGCATGTGAGCAATGATGAGGTTTTAGAAATGATGGAAACGAAAAGGAAATTAATACTGAACATCAGCAGAAGTTCTTGGGACATGTGATGAGGAAGGAAAGCTTATAGTATCTGATACTCACAGGTCAGATAGAGGGAAAGAGAGACAGGGGAAACCAGCGGATAACATATTTGAAGGGCTTGAGAAGGTGGATGGCAGAACGTGGTTTGAGTGGGGTAACAAGTAAAAGCGTGATAAGAGCTACCAGGGATAGGGAGACGCGGAAGGCCATGATCGCCTACGTCCTGAAGGGACATGGCACACAGAAGAAGAAGGTCATATACTTTTAAACACACGTTGTTCGTCTGTATACTTCAAGCCGATCATCAAACCCGTTTTTTTAGGTTATACAGCATACGTCGCTCTGGTATACGACGCTAGTATGCGACATTTAGTTTCTGTAAACTCTGTGATGAGGAAAGAGTGTTTCGAGAATCTAACACTCACAGGACATATTGAAAGCAAGATGGAAGTAAACAGCGAGTAACATATCTAATGAGCTTGTGTAAACGGATGGCAAAACGGGGAGTGACAGGAATGGTAAAGTGACAAACATTGTTAAGAGCCACTTAAGTATAGTAGTACAGACCAAATTCGCCCACACCCTGAAGGGAAATGACCCATAAAAGAAGGATAATCTGGAATGACCATCTACATGTTCCAAATTCACTAATGGTATGTACTTCATATTAAATCATAGTTTAGTAAAATTGTTATTAATATGCGTTGGGATAACTTTTTTAGAACCAAAAAGCCAATAATGGGTCGTGATTTGTTTTCAGATTAAATGTAATAACTGTGACGGCAATATCGTTCATTCATTAAAATGAATTGTAGCACTCTAGCTACTGGGCGCGTAATATGATATGCGCTAAAAAAGACTGCCTTCTTCCACTGAACGCCCCGTGCCCAGGGGTAGAGTCGCCGACTGACGCCAGTTCGGTCGGGTTTCGAGTCTGGGTTAGGGAGCAATCGGAGTCTAACCGTACTGATGAGCTACGAAACAGATCTGTCTGCGGATGACAATATATATATGTGTGTGTGTGCGTGGAATTGTGAAGATTCTAAATGATAAGAAGGTATTTTTAATGGTTTATTTATAAAAAGATCTTGTTGTAAGCAGGTATTTTGTCGTAAAATGCACGATATCAAGGCAGATATAGAGATTACTGTGGAGAAGTTTGTCACGTAACTGAGCAGAGTCATGCCGACATCGAAGTTTCGTGAAAGCACCATTATGATGTCCTCATTCGTCATTGAAGTTTGGAAATTATCTTCTTCACAAAATTTCGAAGTCGGCATCTCTGCTCAGTTAAGTGACAAAAGTCTCTACGGTCTCTACATCCTATATACACCATACCGGCCATAATTATTAGGCCAGCTCAGCTTTTTAAAAGAAATTATGTATTTCATACTAATTTTAGTGGATAATTATAATGGAAAACAAAATGGTTCTTTTGTTATTATTACTTAGCAAAATTTTACGAGGCAAGGAAGCAAAGATGAACTCGTCCGAATCACCCTAAATTTTCTTTTATTGATGAAACGGCAATATAGGTAGTTATTAAATATTTCTAAATTCATTTGATGCACATGTTATTGTGCAGTATTAACAAAAGAACCATTCTATTTTCATTTACAATTATTCACTTGGCAATAAATACTAAAAAATAGTATAAAATACATCATTTTTAAAACACTGGGGGTGGCCTAATAATTATAGCCGGTAGTATATATATATATATATATATATATATATATAAAACGTTGGTGGCACAACTCGGAGTTTCATACACTATGAAATCGTCCAGTAGAAATAAGAAACTGAAATTAAAAATTAGTATACTATCATCATAAGATCTAACTTCCACGAGCATCGCGTGAACTTAAACACAAATGTCTTAAGTGGTCAGTTTGTAATATGCACCTGATGATTGCGTAGTGCATGAAACTCGCTACCGACATATAATAATAAGTATATTTATAAATATATAGTTAATAGTCCTGTTTATACTACAATGAGCACTGTTTTACTAACATCTGAATAATATTTTCATATATGTGTATATACCCTTATGTACAGTTAAATGTTCACATTATATATATATATATATATATATATATTCTCTGCTATTGTATTGAGCGCTTTACGTGTTACGTTCCACGTACCGAGCTTTTTTTTTCGACAAGTACTTTGACTAATGTTCAAGTGCTTAGTTCGTTTCGTTTTTTGTTTCCATTTTTTCCCCTCCGCGTTTATACTCGGTGGGTTTTTCGAGACGTGTTCAAAGGTAAATTTACAGTTATATATATATATATATGAATGTAAATAAGTATGCATATGTGGGTATATATACATATGTATACGCAGGTGCACAACGACATATAAATATTTATCAGGTGTTAATAGAATTGTGCTTAATGTAATATAACAGAGCTATTAAGTATATATTAATAAATAAAGACAAAAATTGGTCCAACATTTGGATATTGTTTTATTATGCTGGTTCTAAGCTTTAGGCTCACATGAGCCATTTTCAGGGTGGTTACAAGGACGTTAAAATCAAGACATTCACCGTCAAAGATGATATCATCTTGTGTTGACATAAAACATTGCTATGCGACGATAATATTCTGTCCGGTAGACACACACACACACACACACACACACACACACACACACACACACACATATATATTTTGTTTTTAATCGTATCACCCCGAGCAAGGCGGTAACGCCACTAATGTGCAGGGTCTACGTAATAGTGAAAAGATTGGAAAAGATAAAGCCGGAAACCACATCCTAAACAGGTGTCAAGGGATGAGCCTCTTAACCTGTTCAATAGACATGGGTGGAGTGTGAACCGGGCGATAGATAGATTTATCTACTCTAATTGAAAAAAACAAAAAAACAAAGTGAGAAGATTGGAAAAGAGAACGCCGGAAACCACATCCTAAACATACAATTGAAAAAGGAAACAGATTTAATGAATGCCCTTTAGAAAAACTTATCTTAAACCATATCAGTCAGTCAGTTAAGTGTCATACATGATACACACTTAGGAGATCATAGGTCTTTCGCGACATGACTGACTGGGCAGATTTTCCTGCAATAAGTTGCCATTACTTTCTGCAGTAGACTAGTTGCTAACCCAATTTGTCCTGCTATTTAATCCATAGCTGGAGAGAAAAACAATGCATTAATTTCTTCCCAAGGGTATTTGCATTTAAGCGGATGTAACAAATTCAATGAGAACCATATAACCTTAAACCACTAAAAAAAGAAAAAAGAAAAAAAAAGGAAAGCTGATTAATGATCACACGCTGCTTTAGAAAAAAATACTTAGTTAAATTCTGCAACACTGATACAAATTTCTCTATACATTTAATAACATAATAGCTAACTTTTCTTCCTGGCACAGTCTACATATTTTACGACAACTGTATGGATTGGCTGCTTTTATTATACTTCATGTTATGTCTGGTTCTTTTTCATATTTTAATTTCAATTTCCATACGTGTTTTGCCAATTTTGTACAATTTTTTTAAGTTATGTTATTCCCAAACAAAAATGAGTTACTAAATGAAAGAACAGAAATTATGACCAAGTGTAACCATACAAACAAATACCTATTAGGATCATACAAACATGGATGAACATGTTCTAACTTCTAATTTTTAAAATTGCACATTCATAAAAAAATCCCTGTTGCACAAGCGTTTAAAAAACATAAAATCAGTTATTGTAAATCGACTGAAGACACTGAAATTAGAAACTTGAGTTGAGTAATAACTTGTTTACAAATGAAAAATTCAAAAATTCTACAACTGTATTGAATTTTTTAATACAACTGTGTACTGGTTTATTACTCAACTAAACTAAATTATAACTAAAAACTAAATAATGCAATTTGTTTTGTTTTTTTCATTTGAAATTAATATAGTTTACATTGTTACATGGAAATTTTATGACATTTTACCCAGTTATTAGACAATGCTAGATCATTGTGAAATGAAAATCATTTTCACAAAAATGAACCAACATTCCCTCATGACAAGATAAAATCTCAAAACAGAAATTTCTGTTTATCAATGTAAACCATATTAATTTCAAAAAAGAAAAAAAATTAATTATATTATGCTTTACTATTTATTGTAAAGAGCACTTTTTTCTAAAAAACAAAAAAAGTAAATGCAGAAGAACTCAGAATTCTAAAAACTGTATATATATATATATATATATATATATATATATATCGTGAAATACGTTTCTAATTTAAATTTAAAAATCACTTGTTTCTGATGAAGGACCGAGGGCGGTCTGAAATATAAAATACAATAATAAAAATAAACAAATACTGTCCAAAAAAAGTACATTTTTAAATTCAAAACTATATATATATATTAATAAAATAATAAATGTAATCATTAAATCAAACCAACCCACACTCAATAAAATCACATTTGAATCTAGTGACAACACATTACTTGCATTTAGATATATTGTTCTGTTAACATTTCGGTCTCACATGTGGTGTGACGTCATAGAACCGCATTACAATTTTACGACTTGCGACTGCTCTTCGGTGACTGTTATCGTCACATAGCAATTTTTACGTCAACACAAGAAAATATCGTCTTTGATGGCGGATGTCTTTAAGTTAACGTCCCTGCAGCCCCTCTGAAAATGGCGCATGTAAGCCGAAAGCTTAGAACCAGCATAATAAAAAATATCCAAATGTTGGACAATTTTTGTCTTTATTTACACCTGAAATAAAAGCTAAAATACAATGTTTAGAACGGCTCATAATTAAACATAATAGACATTCATTGTTTGTCATATTTAACAATATATGTTTAGAAAATTATTTGCTGCCTCGATACACTAAATTAATAAATAAATATACATATTATCCATATAATATGCATATATCTAAACTTATCTATAAATGGAACTTTGTCTCTGTGTGTGTATGTTTGTGTGTGTGTGTGTATCTGTGTGTGCGTGTGTGTCCGTTACCTATAGACTCCGAAACGGCTGAATCGATTTTCTTGAAAATTTACACAGTTGTACTATAATCGCCTGCGAGTGTTCTTAGCTAGGGTTTATGTCGAGGTACCCTCGATAATGTGCGTTGTGGTACAGTGGATACCGGCTCAGAACGAGAAACCGAGGAGCCGTGTTCGAATTCCAGTTGAATCCATTGAATTCACTTACGCGCAAATACCCTTGGGAAAGGTATTAATCCGTCTCTTCCTTCCAGTTATGGGTTAAATAGCGGGACAGATTGGGTTCTATAGCCTTGGTCGGCAACCAGTCTACCGCAGAAAGCAATGGCAACCTACTACGGGATAATCTTGTGCCCAGTCAGTCAGGCTTCTTTCGAGATATGATCGCCCAAGCGTGTATCACGTATGGCACTTAACTAACTGACCCTCGATAAATATCGAAAATCGATAATCGAAAAAATCGGGTTATAGAAGGAGTGGTCCGATTTTAATAAAATTTCATATACTCAAAGACAAAGCCATAAGAAAAGATATTCAGAAGTTTCAAGGTTGCAGTTCTTACAATAGTGTAGAAAATTGATAATATATATATATATATATATATATATATATATATATATATATATATATATATATAAAAGGCAAGATGTTTGTGCGTGTGCCTGTTTATCTGCTTGTATGTCTGTATTTTTTCAGCCCTTTTATTTTAGTTTTTGCTTCGGGTTTGGCTCTAAGTAGGTATAATTGTAGTTCTTAGTCTCAGCCATGATACCATTTACTTAGAGAATTTATTTAACCTTCAAAATTCATTTTATGACGAAACAAACTTATTTGATATCGATACCAGGAAATCAAAATTTGATTTTGACCTCAGTTGGCGATTCTACCTCTGAGCTATGTGCGCTCGGTAGAAGGTGGCAGACTTTTAGCGTATCTTGTATCATACGTCAGTAGTTAGAGTGTTCTAATTCATTAATGAATGAACGATGCGGGGAATAGTCCATGCTCAATATTATCAAATATTAATACTTTATTGGTCTAAACGACTAATTTTATCAATAGCGCCGGATCGTGGGTCAACAAGCCAAGTTTAAATCACCGACGCATTATAGCAGTTTCGTCTATCAAATTTCACTCAGAAAGCTTGGGTCAACCTGGGGTATAACATATATACCTCTTAATTTGCATTTCTAACCGTCCCATTTTGCATTCATAAGAAAAACTTATTCAGTAACTCTATATTTGAGTGACATTTGGGCCTTGTTTTGTTGGGTATTTTAAAAAATGTACACACACACACACATACACACACACACACACACACACACGATACATACGTATAGACTTAAATACTCACGCTTTCATACGGACATGAGTAAGTTTATAAGTTATGTGTTATAACGATTGGTGTTGATAGAACTGATATTTATTATTTATTAACCATACACACACACGTACACACACACATACACACATAGAATTTTTCTGCCTATCTGTCTCTGTTTTTTTCCCGCCTCTATCTCTCTTTCACGCGCTCCCAGAATTTTAATCCACTTCAGAGAGTCCCTCCGGGATCCCTGCTGTCTAATTTATAAAATTAGTACCCTTCAAATGAAGAATATTAATGAAATTATTCTAAGAGCATTCTTTGTAATAAATCCATGCTATTTTGCGCGGGAAAACCCATTTGCGCGGGAAAACCTATTTGCGCGGGAAAACCTATTTGTGATTAAATATAACTATTCATTTTTTCTTCATATTCTGGACGGGAACTATTGCTCTATGACACGTCGAGTTTAATCGGCATTTCGTTTTTACATTAAAAAATCTCGCACCTAAAAAAATGGATCTCCCATTAATGGCATGAAAAATATAACCTCCTCCCGACACGCATGCTCTCTCTCTCTCGTACGCGCGCGCACACGCACACACACACAAAATGATGAAAGAGTTCAAATATAGGGTTATTAAAACAGGAGAGCAATATTTCGAAAATTTAATAAAAACAAATGCTAAGAGACAAAAACACATTCAACATCATACTAAATCGGAAAAAGTTCAAAGTTATTAAAATAACTGAAAATAATATGACGCATAAAATTCGAGGATCATGTAGTCGGAACGAAACCTGACCGTTAAGTAAAGAATATATTACTGAATTTTTCAAAATAAAGGAGCCACGTTAGATTGAGACTCAGATTGATATATCGAGAGATTTAAGTTCGAATTCTAGTTGAGTTCATTACATTCACTGACTTTGGGTAAGGTAAAAATCAATTTCTTCTCCCTCCCAGCTTTGGGTAAATAGCAGGACAGACTGGGGTTGTTTTGGGTTGAAACCGGTCTAGAAGAATGAAAACTTTGAATTCAAAACTGTATGTAGCCCTGGCGAAGCACATACTGTGTAACTAAGAAAAGGACCGTTCGCAGTGACTCGATGATCTCAACTACGGCCGACTCCTTTTTTTAAAGTGAGAGCGAATGAGAAGCTTTTGATAATTAACAATGAAACTACGAGACGGTATTATATGGAAAACAAAAAAAAAAAAAAAAAAAAGAAACAATATTTACATTATCGTCCTCATCTTTGTTGCCATTTGTACGACGTTTAGGTTGTTGTATGCTCCGGCCTTCTTCAGTACACATGGCCCAGTGGATATAGACATTGATTAGTTCCTGTAACTTGACCTAAAAAGTTGTGAGTTCAATACGAAGCTACAGCAGTGGTGAATAAGTAACTTGCAGGATTTTACGGATAACACACACACACACCTACACACATATATTGTAACAAGGAGATGGTCACATGGGACCTAAAGTCAGTTTTGGGATAGCAGTTCAGGGTTGGTTGACCCAGATACCTTTATTAATAAATGTCTAGACAGGAAATAAACAGAGGTTAGACATGAGGTCGTGAAGCAGCAGGAGATAGAATCCGCGCCAAAGACAAGTCACGATTGTTGAGCGCTGATAACTTATGAATGAAAAGAAAAACGCATTTGAGATAATGGCGTAATTTGACCAATTCATCTTAAGCAACCCCGGATAAGAAAAACGAACTTATAAACATTTATTCGTTAAAACAAGAGAAAAGATGAAGCCGAATCGTTTGTAAAGGAAGAAGGAAAGATAGCAACGAAGATAAGATAAGAGAAGAAGCTGTAATGTTATTTGTATGCTGATTCTTATTTGTTAAAAGAAGAGAAAGAAGGCGAAGCCGAGTCGTTTATCAAGAAAAGAAAGAAAGATAGCGACGCAGAGAAGATAACGTGTGAATGAAAAGATATTGAAGATAAGAAACCGCAGAATTGTTTGAGTGCAGAAAATACGACGCTTGTTTGAAGAAAGAAATAAAGAAAAGTGCGGATATTTCAGGATATTTGTATGCTGAAAATACGACAGCCAACTGAAAGAAATAAAGACAGTCGCAGATACATACATTTCAAGTGGACCGTGTACGAAGTTATATAAAGAAAAAGAAAAAAGAAAAGAAAGACAGTAAAATAAAAAAGAAGGAACTTATATGAACATTTTATTATATTCTTAGGCCCATGTTAGGACACGCATACACTTCCACGAATATTATGTTACCACAAACATCATACCGCATGTGCTCATAATTATATGGTTATCCCCATTTTATTTTGTGTTAATCTCTTGCATTCGTTTCGCCTGTATTCGTTTATATTTGTTGATATTTGTCGTAAATTGTTATTTCGGCTGGTATCCGAACATAAGTTTAAGTTTCAGGTCATTGGACACTCTTATTCATATTCATATTCATATAGATTTTTTTAATTTTATTTTAATACTTTGTTACTTATTAAAGCTTTACATCAAAGTTCATTTCGCCTTGTCGTTCATCCTTGAATTGTTGGTCAGCGCATGTGTTGATATTGAAGCAGACCTGGGAAGATTAGAGTTCGATTATATCAATGGAACAGTGATCTCATTTTCTTATTTTTGTTTATCATTGTCCATTTGTCATGATCTAGGAGAGATAACCCGTATCTGTCCATAGATGAGTAAATAATCCCAAATCGATGTATAATCATCTTAATGGTTATCGTCGAGGCAGGCATATGACACAGGGTTAGAGGGAGATAACTCATCGTTTCTAAAAGAGGTATTACTACGCAAGGAATGGAGTTCATATACTCCAGTGATTGTAATAAAGGGTTCGTTTTGAAATTTCTAGCACCTGAAGAAGACCGGAGCGTACAACGGCCGAAATGTCGTACAAATGGCAGCAAAGATGAAGACAATAGCCCGAATAATGTAAATACTGTAAAAAAGAGAAAAGAAACGAAAAATAAAAGAGAAAAAAGAGAAAGACGGCATTAACAAATGAATCTTCACTTGACAAAATAAATACGAAGTTAGCCAGAAAGGCACTGACTCACTTGAAAAGAAGAAATCTTGATCTCTTTCTGGTGGAATTTCCAAGGAATACTGCAATTTGAGATTGTTACACACAACCGCGCCATCAACGCTAAACTTAATTGCCAGCAACTATTCTGCGTGTACTACAAACTAAAGGATGAATATCCTGCTTTGGTCAATCGAGGTCAGGCTTTGTCTTACCAAGACAATGCGAAGCCACACACTGCCGGTTTGACTAAGAAGTAGTTTAAACAGATGTACAGTGTTGACATTCTTCCATATCCACTGATGCTCCTCCAAGTGACTATGAACTATTTCGCTCAATAGGACACTTCGTCCACGACCAGTGATTCAACACTTTTGATGAAGTGAAGGTAGTTTGCATACAGTGTTTTGATTCAAAGCCAGCGGAAAGATTCGGATGCTGGCTTATCGATGGCAGAAATTGTCGAGAATGATAGACTCTATTTTGAAGAATAAATGTTGGTGTTGCTCAATAAAATGTTGTTTTTTCCGCTTCCTAAGTAAGTCTGGACTTTCTGGTCAGCTTAATAAGGTTGGACGACAAAACGATTAATATTAATCTCGCCAAGACCACCACCAATTACTGGATACTAATAAGTTCAAACATGAGTTTCATAGTAGTAATAACAACAAAAACGTAAACAGGAGAATAAGTACTGGGTAGGTCCATTCAGCCAATTGAGAAGGCGTGAAAGTTGCGGCAGAGACTGGCGACAAGAAGAAAATTTAATTAAAAAAACAAAAAACAAAAAAACAAAACAAAACAAAACAAAAAAACAACAAAAAACAAGACACTTCGCTAATATATGGCTTTTAAACGAACATTAGCACTACTTTTATGGTGGCCATAACTGATTAAATGCAACACCATAAAAGTGATATATGGGCAAAGAAATTACAAATAACAATAGATCCATCAGTTGTCGTCTAAACATATAAGTAAAACTGAAGTAATGGTCGTTATTTACACTGTTCGGTCTGTTGTCCTCATCTTTATTGCCATGTTTACGACGCTTCGGCCCTTGTACGCTTCGGCCTTCTTCAGTGGCTAGGAATTTCGAACCCTATATTTCGATCACTAGGGTACACATAAGTCGTTTGCCAGTCTCTGACTTTTCAGCCAAAAATTCTAGACTTTATATAGTCTTAAAACTACCAGGCAATTTCACTTTTTCGGGTCATCGATTTGTTGACGTCAACTACGTCCGGATATGTCTGTCAACGCCCTTTGTTCCCAGTTGACTTTTATCTATGGCCAGATGTAGCTATCTCTATTCAAGTCGGTTGTCATTTGTGTTTTTTCTTTGTTGTAGCACTTGTTGCCATAATTCACGGCCGATTATATCTGTCAACCACGCTTGTTCTTTTGAACCTCACCCACGGCCGGATTTGGAACTTTACTGTCTGGTTATCTGATGAACCGACGACATAAGAAAAAGGATTTTACTAGGGAAATAAAGGAATAATCATCCATTGTAAGAAGAGAGAATGTATGCTTGTCAGCAAGTAAGCAAGTATGTTTATTTTTTACTGTTTATTAGCCCTTTTTGGGTTATTTAAAGCCGAATTAATGAGGAAAAGGACTTGGGGAATTTGGCACTCACAAGGCATATTAAAGGCAAGAAACACAGAAAAAACTCAGCAAGTAACATACCTGACTGTTATGGTGCTCTCCTACGAGTAATCGACTTTTCCTCTTACGATATATAACTAACTGCGTGACTTCCGGTAGACAGAGCCAGCTACTTGTCAGGCAATAAGTAGCGTAACTGTACCGTTTGGACATACTTATTTCTATAACTGATTTACTAACACTGTACTTTGTGTTAATCAGATCGTAAAGTTCCAATTCCAGTTGGGTTCATTATATTAACTTAGACAATAATACCATTGAGAAAAGTATGTATCTACCTCTTCTCTTGAGTCACTAAAACATTACTATCTAAAATAAATAAATAGGCTAAAATTGCATGTAAAATATTTAGAGTTCAGTATTAAAAAGCCCACAGAAGTGTTGATATGCCGCTAAACAAAAGCTACCAAATCAAAATAATTTCAATTATGGAGCAACCTGATAAGTTTTAGCTCTTTGCGACGAAGTAACTAACCGTCAACCAAACAGAATCATAAGTTTAGGCTGCAGTCGCTTTCTCACCACCGTAAAGTTAGCTCCCTGTGTCTTTTCTATAAACACTTTCAGGGTAGTTGTTCGGATGAGCTCTTCGCTATGGTCTGAATGAATTTAAGCGCAGTATGGACAAGAAGGGATGTGCGTTGGGGTTCAGTGGATATCGGCTCGGAACAAGAAATCAGGGAACCGAGTTCAAATTACAGTTGAATTCCTTGAATTCACTTACGCGCAAATACCCCGGGGAAAGGAATTAATCAGTCTCTTACTTCCATATATGGGTTAAATAACAGGACAGATTGGATTCTATAGCCATGGCTAGCAACCAATCTACCGCAGAAGGTAATGGCAACCTACTAACGTGGTTCTACAAAAGGATGCTGAGGATACAATGGACCGGACATCTGAGCAACGACGAAGTTTTGGAAAGGATGGAAACGACAAGGAAACTGATACTTAACGACAGCTGAAGTTTCTGGGACATGTAATTTAGGAGGGCTTGGAGAATCTGATACTCACGGGATGGAGAGAGGGAAGGAAAGACAAGGGAAAACAATGCGTGACATAATTGACGGACTTTAGCAGATGGATGGCGGAACGGTGTTTGGAAGGGGTAACAGGAGAAGGAGTGTTAAGAGCTACAAGGGATAGAGAGGTGTGGAGGGCCGTGATCGCCCACGTCCTGAAGTGATATGGTACATAGAAAAAGAAGATTAGACTGGCGACAAGGTCTCACTAAGTCACAGTTGATTAGATGTAACCGTAAGTTCTATGCTAAAAGTTTCTTTTTCTTGAACTTCTCGCTAGTGGAATTCTCTTCCGGCTCCATGCTTTCCAGTCAACTTTAATGCTAAAAAAACTCAATGTCAATCTCGATATACTGTCCTCTTGATTACTCATCCTTTGTTCTCGCTCCTTAGTAATGTTTCTATTTTCTAATTCTTCCACACCCAGTAAAGTTTTATGACTCAGTGACTTTACTGCCTTGCATGGGGTGAGCATAAAAAAATTACAGTGTAACAGAGAGTTTTCAAAGATATGAGATACATATTAAGAATTTGGCAGAAAATGAAATTATAATCGTATACATAGCTTCACGCCATTTTGAAGAATGCGTATTTTGAAATTTCAGCAAGATATGTTGATGTCGGTAAAAAGTTACTGGGTAATAATATCATCTTGAGATAAATAATCAATCAAGATGTAGATTTAAAAACGCCGAGTAAAAGAAAGAAATAAAGAAAATGGATGATATATATATTTCAGATTAGAAATAAGCCCTAATCCAATTAGGCAGGCGCCTGTGGTCTGATGAAAATGCCTTTTTTTATGCGTTCGGCGACTCATTTTTTTAATGGTATCTTCCCAATGGCGAGAATTCAACTGACAACATTGAAAGGAATGATTGACTGTCGAGCGGTATACAAGAAAAAAAAAATCTCACAGATCTTCACATAAACATAATACACTCAATGGAGTAAGGCTCTCTGTTTAATCCGTATCAATCATTATTAGTGTCTCAAACTTTTTGTTTTCACTTGAATCTGTTTAATTCTGATTCACTCGGTCTACTTATCAATCTAATTATCAACAGATGGACAACCCGGCGTGGTTAATAGATCTATCTATCTATCTATCTATCTATCTATCTATCTATCTATCTATCTATCTACTCTATCTATCTATCTATCTATCTATCTATCTATCTATCTATCTATCTATCTATCTCATCTATTTTTCTTATCTATCTATCTATCTATCTATCTATCTATCTATCTATCTATCTATCTATCTATCTATTTAAAGATAGTTGAAGGAAAAAGGAATAACACCCACACACAGTATGTTACCTAAAAATTAATGAATTTGAAATAAATGTACCCTTTTTTTTAAAAAAATATAAACATGATCACAAACTCGTAAAAACAGTAAAAATATCATCGATTTAAAATTGGAAGTCAACTTTGAATCAGAATGAGGAGTTTACCAAAAAGAAAGTTAATAGTGACTTCAACTAAAAAAGAAATTGGCCAATCATTCCGAGATTTCATGAGAATAATATACAAACATAAATGGGACTTAAAACTAAACAACCTAATTAGTGCACTTGTATGTCTTCGGGATTGTCATCACCAAGACATAAAACTTAGTCCTGAAAAAGTTGTTCTAATAAGAAGTGAATGTACTTCTGATTTCTTCAGACAAGGATGCATTGAAAATCGACAAAATCCAAAGCAGAATTTGCAAAATTAATCGATTCTGCCGTCAGTCACTTTGTCACCGACGTGATGTAGCTAATCTCTGATTTTTCTACAAGTCTTTCCATGGCAACTGCTCTGAGGAGCTTTTTTTCCTTGTTCTCCGACCACGTGTATTTACTCATGCTACTAGATTGACATCAAGGTCTCACCATTTTACCGTCTAAATAGTGAAATGTGGCCGTCTCTTCTACTTCCTCAGTTTCTTTTCTCGCACTTCCCGTTTGTGGAACTCATTTCCATTTGCTTGCTTCCCTAATAGGTACAATCTTCAAAAGTTTAAATACAACGTCAGTTGCCATCATTTATCTACTTTGTTCCCAACCATCTCTTACCATTTCTTCGATATCCCTTGTACCTTTTTTAATCTCTCACTGTAACCCCCTGCGTACCAGCAGTATTTCTACTTTGCTTAATGTGAAATAATTATAAAAAGAAAAAAGAAATCTTTGAGCCGACTCGCCGCTCGTCAGGGTTCGATCTTGCTATTGAATTCAAAAGCTGATTGCATATTTATATAAGCTGGGTTAGAAACTCACGTCGGTTTCCAAGCAAATGTCAAACTTGCTCTTTGCTAAAATGCGTTATCACGTGATATTAAAAATCCCCAAAGCGATATAACATGATAACATTAAACTTAATTTGTTCTATTTTTACATTTTATTATTTCGCTCTTGTAAAAGAAAGGACTTAGTAAAATAAACTGAGGAAAATCACTAACGATCATATATTAAAACAAATGTGGGACGTTTATGTAGGCACTTTCACTAATTCGCTAAAAAAAGAACAAACCATAGTAAGGGAAAAAATTACCCCAAACTTGAGAAAATTGAAGTTTTATTGATAAAGTATTTCTATTATTGTTAAAAGTAAAGCCCAAAGTATTCTTTTATTCTTTTATTATTTTTTAAAATCCTTTCTAGCACGTTCGAAATTTTGGTTAAAAATTTTATTTTTCTTGCATCAGTAGGGGTGGGGAAGATTAATATAGGACATTATAGCGACGTTTTTGAGGAGGGTAAAAATACATTGATTTGGAAATTCTTGCAAAAATCAACTAATTATCGGATTTTAATGAGATTTTTGGGTTTTACAGATGATTGAAACTATTTAAATTTTTTTTTCCAAATCTTGGTAAAAAATATATATATATTTTTTTTTTGTTATCTCCAACCCACTTACTGAATTAAAAGAATTTTCGAGAAAATTTCACTCCTTTCATATTTATAGTAGCATCTACTTCCCATTAGCATGGGACAGGCTAGCCTCCCAGAGAGTAAAATACTACGCCTCCTTGGCCTTACAATTTCGGCGGACCTCAAATGGAATGACTATATCGAATCCATTGCCAAATCTGCCGCTATGAAAGTCGGCTCTCTGTGCAGGGCCCGGAAGTTTTTCCCACCTGAATCTATTCTGCACATATACAAGTCTACCATCCGCCCGTGTATTGAATATTGCTGCCATATCTGGTCGGGTGCCCCTGCTGCTCTCCTTGGGCTTCTTGACAAAATACAAAGGAGGATCTGTAACGTGGTTGATACTGACTTGGCAGACCGGCTGCAACCACTCTCTCACCAGTGTGATGTGGCTTCCCTGTGCCTCTTCTACAAGTACTTTCATAGCTTCTGTTCCGATGAACTTTGAGCACTGGTGCCGCCTAAGCAGGAATTTACACGAGATACTAGATTAGCAACTAAGTCCCACCCTTTTACAGATAAACAGATAAGATGTAACCATAAATTCTACTCCAACAGCTTCTTTTCTCACGATTCCCGCCTGTGGAACTCCCTTCCACAAGTCTGCTTTCCCGACATCTACAATCTCCAGGTGTTTAAATGTAGGGTCAATAGACACCTCCTATCACTCTAACTCCCAATTATTCTCAGAACACTCTCATCTATCCAACCCTCATTCTCGGTATCCTTACCCGCCTATCACCCACCCTCTGACATTTCCTATATTTAATCATCCTTTCTCCACTCTATGTAGGCCCCTGCGCAGTAGTGGCAGTGACATGCCTTGCTCGGGGTGAAACGCTTATAAAAAAAAAAAAAGAAGTTAAAAGCAGGACTCATTGGAAAATTTAAATCATAATTTTTTTTGTCAAACAAAAACACCATTTGCTGAAAATCTGCTATGAATCGTAAAATAAAAAAATGTTATAAAACTATGACATTATTTAATTTCGAAGAGTTTTCATTACTTTTATAAATAAGATTTATTAAGGACATTATGTCTTAAGAAAATATCATTTTGGATAAATTTTTACGAGATTTGTATTCAATTTAAATTTTTTTAAGTATAACAATTTAAGATAATGCTTTAAGTTTTAAATATTAAAACTATGTATTAATTTCATCGTTTTAGGTGATATTATTATTAAGTAAAAACTATATTTATTAATCATAAATGGAAAAAATTAGTACAAACTATCAAATAGCGATATTTTAAAAACAATTTTGAAATTTTTAAATTGCGTAAAACCGGGCCGTTTTTTGTAGATGCAGGCGTTCACACAGAACATAAAACCGATAACTATTGTAAATTTAATGCCAAAATTTCTAAAATTCAATAAAACATTAGATTAAGGAGAATACTTATTTTTACGATTACTGAGGGCAGTATGATCAGTTTTCCTCATTAAATTATCTATCGCCCGGTTTACACACCGCCCACGTCTATTGAACAGGTTAAGAGGCACATCCCTTGTTCCCTGTTTAGGATGTGGTTTCCGGCTTTCTCTTTTCCAATCATCTCACTTTCTTTTTTTTTCAATTGGAGTAGATAGATCTATCTATCGCCCGGTTCACACTCCACCCACGTCAATTGAAAAGTTTCAGAGGCTCATCCTTTGTTCCCTGTTTAGGATATGGCTTCCGGCTTTCTCTTTTCCAATCTTCTCATTTTGTTTTTTTTTCAATTGGAGTAGATAGATCTATCCATCGCACAGTTCACAGTCCACCCACGTCTATTGATCAGGTTAAGAGGCTCATCCCTTGTTCCCTGTTTAGGATATGGTTTCCGACTTTCTCTTTTCCAATCTTCTCATTTTGGTTTCTTTTTTTTTTTTCAATTGGAGTAGATAGATCTATCCGTCGCCCAGTTCACAGTCCACCCACGTCTATTGAACAGGTTAAGAGGCTCATCCCTTGTTCCCTGTTTAGGATGTGGTTTCCGGCTTTCTCTTTTCTAATCTTTTCACTATTACGTAGCCCCCTGCACATCAGTGGCGTTACCGTATTGCTCGGGGTGATACGATTAAAAAAAAAATTGATCTGTCTTGAACGCATGTATTTAAAAGAACTTTGTTGATATTCAGAGTCTATTAATGCTTACTGTTAAGCGAGAATTCTACTATACTGAGTACTTAAAAATTATAAATAAAAGGCGCTCACATTATATTCAATTATTTTTTTTACAGATAAAGTTTCCGTAGAACAGTATTAGATATCAATGTCATCAAAATGTAAACACATGATCAGATTAAATAAACAACAGTGTCATAAAAAATGCATTTTTGCGATACTTTAAACTTTAAATAAATAATATTTGTTTTAAATCTGATTAATTATACTTTTCATCAGCTTATAGTCCCCAAATAATGCTTCAGAAAAGTATATTTTATTCTTTAAAGATATTTTAAGAAAGAGATTTAAGTTTCGATGACAGATTGTTAAAAATGACTCTAAAATCAGTGATATTTAGTGATTTTAAAACGAAAAATCCTTCTAGTCAATTTAAAGTAGTTTTAAAATGGAACAAAGTACTTTGCTTACTGGAAATATTAAATTTAATCAATTGAAATGAAAACTAAAATAAAAGTTTCAAGGAAAAATTTAAAAATTCATTTTGATCATTAGGCATCTCGTTTCTGTGAAGGAACCCAGTTTAAAGTAACAAAAATCTGTCGGTACGTTTTGGAAACAAAAATAAACAGATGTGAATTACGTTGTAATATACGCGGGATAAAAAAATCGCGCTGAAATGATTGTTTTAGCTAAAAAACAAGAGCAAAACTGCTTCCAGTCAATTTAAATTAGTTTTGAAATCGTGCAAAATATTTTGCTTTTTGGGAATATTAGATTTAATCTGTTAGCTTGTAATTAAAACTAAAATAAAAGCTTCAAGAAAGATTTTTCATTTTTAAAAATGCGTTTTAACCTTAGGTACGGCGATTCAGTGAATGTTTCTTATATGCCATCATGAAAAATAATGTATTCACTCAGTTTAGGATTAGTTCAATCTGTCAGGCGAACGCAAACATTTGAACCCGAAGTCGAGAATGAACTCAGTAGCAAGGAGATGCCAGATCAATTTGCAAACAACTTACACACAGGCACACACAAGCCTACGTATGCACCCACAGACCCACGCAGATGCAGTTGTGGGCGTGTGCTAATATTATCTTACACTCTTCCTCATTGTTTGAGTGTAAAGTTTTCAGTACAACCTCATTTAACTGTACTTGACATTAGATTAATTTCCATTGTTTATGAACAAGGAAGATTTTACAAAAGTTTTGCAAACGTTAACCCCTGAAACTAAGATTAGAAAAGCAAATGAAATACGCCCTTCAGGCTAACTTTACACAATAACCTTTGCCTTTCTTCCAAGATGATTTGTACAAACTTTGAATTCTCTTTATGCAGAAAATGATCAGATGAGTTTGAGTTTGAATTTTGTTTAACGGCATGCCAATCTTTTTAGGTTATTTAATGCCAAAAAGGTGGGGTTTTCAGGTATTTTTTTTAAATGTTCGGGTATAGTGTGAAGGTTGATTTAGTCAGATTTTAATGAAAATTTTTTGTTTATTTTAGGAAACTGAAAATGTCTTCTAGTTTTGTATTAAAAAATGTTTTGCTGAGAATAATTTTTTTCCTTCAAAAATGTGTTATGGTAATAATTTTTTCTTCTTGCTGGTTATATTTTTATTTCAAAAATGTATATTTTTTCTATAAAAGTCTATTTTTATGTAAATATTACTATAAAAGTTCATTTTTATACTTTCATAGTGTTTTGACTCCAGTTTCGGGGGGGGGGGGGGTGGGGGGGTTAACTATTTGCCCATAGCTGGGAACTTAACAGATGCTACCACTCCGGATCGGGGTGGGTCTGGGAACAACAACAATTAAGAGGTTGTCCTATGCTCCTCACAACCTCCGAATCAGAGGTCTTGCTACCAGATGCAGTTTACTGTCATACCCAGGACAATGAACAGATGAAAATTGCCTTTAAATAATCGATCTTTTCTTTAGATATTTTTAAGTGCCAGTTGGAATCGAACGGTTTGTATCTCCATAAAGAAAGAATAAATAACTGAATATTTAAATAATGTATATTTATATTTTTAATGTTATGTAGCGAGCCACGGCCACTGTGCAAAAACTATGTTACTGTGCGTCTTTTCGTTAATTATATTATGGCTTAGGACCGCATCACGTAAAAACACCATACGATCACCGAAGTTAAGCAATGCTGAGCCTGTACCTAGATGGATAACTATTTGGGATTATCAGGTGTTGTAAGCTTCTATGTGATTATAGGGCAATGGATACTGACTCGGTTAATCGAAGAGCCGTTTTCTAGTTCCAATTGTGCTCGTTAACGCGCAAATACTTTTCGGAATTTTTTAATCGTTTCGTCACAAGCAAGGCGGTACCGCCACTGATCCGCAGGGGTCTACATGAGAGTAAAAGTTTAGGCAGGAGGAGAGTGAAGAGAAAGACAAACCAGTTACAGTGGGTGTCAGAGAAAGGGCAAGAGGAGGATGGGAATACAGTTATGATGACAGTTGCGAAGGTAGAGAAAAGAACAAGATACACGCGGTGATGTAGAAAGGACTAAAGTCAAGTGGATAAGAGATGGGAAATGACATTGCATTTAAATTCCTGGAGGTTGTAGCCGTCAGGAAAGCAAGTATATGGAAGGGAGTTCCACAGGCGGGAAGTGCGAAAAAAAGAAACTGATGGAGTAGAGTTGTCGGCTGCATTTGGCTGATCTAACTGTAAATGGGTGGGACCTTTTTGCAAGTCTGGGTAAATTCTTGTGGTCGGGGCACCAGTAACCTTTGCCTTTCTTCCAAGATGATTTGTACAAACTTTGAATTCTCTTTATGCAGAAAATGATCTGCTTCGTCGGAGCAGAACCCATGAAAATATTTGTAGAAGAGACAAGTCGGGACCAATCAAATTACAGATTCTCCTTTGAAGTCAAGTCCACTGATATGAACAGCAGGGGCGCCTGACCAGATATGACAGTAGTATTCTATGATATGAATCATCTTTTCCCTCACCTATGGGTTAATTAGTAAGACTTGTAGCACTAAAATCATTCTTATCTTCCCCCAGTTCTTAAACTGAAAAATATCTTATGGCTTTAAATAATCTGCAAAAGGTTGATAACCCATAGAAAACGAATCAATCAGTAAAAGAAAATGTCTTACTGTAAAATTATAGGTTACGATAAAATGGTTTGGTCTGTTTGTTTAATGGCACACCAACTTCTTATGGTCATTTACTACCGATATTTAATTTTCGTGAGAGCATCGGTATTTTTTATTATTATTAAAATCTGTTGCTAGTATTTTTACTGTAAAAATATATTTTTATACTTTCATAGTGTTTTGACTCCAGTTTTTGGAGTTCACTATTTACCCATAGCTGGGACCCTAACAGGTGCTACCACACTTGGTCAGGGTGGACCTGGGAACAACAGCAATTAAGACTTGTCTATATTTCTGAAATGAGATAGTATTTACAGTATTTACATTATTCGGACTATTGTCTTCATTTTTGTTGCTATTTCTTCAGGTGCTAGGAATTTCCAACCGAACCCTTTATTACAGTCACTGGGTATATCATCCTCATTCCTTGCGTAAGGATGTATGGCCCAGTGGATATAGACGTTGGTTAGTTCCTGTGACTTAACCCAAAGAGTTGTGAGTTTAATACCAGGCTATAACTGTGGTGAACAAGTAACTTGCAGGGTTAGAGGGAGATAACTCATGAATTGCAATAGTAGCATTACTACACAAGGAATGAGGATGATATACCTCAGTGATTGTAATAAATTTCTAGCACCTGAAGAAGTCGTATAAATGGCAACAAAGATGAAGACAATAGTCTGAATAATGAAAATACAGCAATTAAGACCTACGATAGAAGGTGTTGGAAATAAATTTGGTTCATGGAAGACATCAAATTCGCCTATAAGACGAAGGAAGATTTCTTTCAACCATTTTTTGTAATACTTACTTATATGCTGAGGGATGTGCGTTGTGGTGCAGTGGATATCGGCTCGGAACGAGAAATTGGGAAGCCGAGTTCGAATTCCAGTTGAATTCCTTGCATTCACTTACGCGCAAATACACTTGGGAAAGGTATTAATCTGACTCTTCTTCCAGTTATGGGTTAAATAACAGGACAGATTGGGTTCTATAGCCTTGGCTGGCAACAGAAAGTAATAGCAACCTACTGCGGGATAATCTTCTGCCCAATCAGTCATGTCTCTTTCGAGACATGATCTCCCAAACGTTTATCATGTATGGCACATAACTGACTGACTCATGCTATCAGATATGATACATTTAACTGAAAATCTTATTTTTATCTTTAAAAATATTATTTTTCTCCGAGGGGTTTATTTTTCATTTTCGTAAAAAAAAAAAGTTAGCAAATACTTTTACCTGAATTTCCCGTATTTGCTACCCATGAGAGTATGCGATATGATCTTGATGAAATATCACGTCATACGCTCAAGGAGAAATAATTCCTTTTACAACCTCTATTACAATTTATAAATTATCTTTAATCCGTATGCAAGGACAAGAAAATCTTACCTCGAGATATCTCGTTGGCCGGTATTGCGTTTGCTATCCTCATTACCATCTATGGATTATACTGAATCACTAATCAGTTCCTTTAGAATGAAAGAAGATTCAGTTGGTTTGATTGATTTTGTTTGGCTGCATATCAATATTTATGAGTTTTATTCGTAATGTATGTAGTTAGGTAATAGGGAAGACTGCTGAGTGTCCTGACTCGGATATCAGAATTTCCTAAGTGTTTTATCTTCTTGATCAGAGGTTCTCAGATCGTAATCTATGCTAGGCCTACTGAAGAGGTTGTCAGTGCCGAAAATGTACCGACTCTTTCAGTAATCTTATTATTTTGCTATTTACCTTCATTTAATTCCGTAAGAATTGAGTATATAATAATGGTAATTCCTCATCTAAAAATATTTAGCACAACAATGCTGCGAGTGGATGGCTTGTTTACTGATGGCTATCATTCAAGATCTCCACTATTATAACTTTGGGATTTTACATTATTTTTTTAATGCAATTATGATTTGAATTCGTTTTGGGTGGTAGGGAAACTTACTTTTCTATTCCACCCACAAAATCATAATTGTCATTTTTTTCTATTTTCTAAAAGAAACTTTTAGGGGATGTGCGTTGTAGTGCAGTGGGTAACGGCTCGGAACGAGAAACCGGATAGCCGAGTTCGAATTCCAGTTGGATTCGTTGCATTCAATGGGTTGAGAGAGAGAGAGAGAGAGAGAGAGAGAGAGAGAATGAGAGAATGATAGAATTTAAACAAAACTATAACCATAATAATAGATTTTCAAATACATTTATGGAGACGTTAATTAAGTTCGTCTTGTATCAAACGCAACAGAGGTTTGGAGAATAAAACTGTTTCGTTGTATAAATAAATGAGAATTTATTTTGGAAGTGAAATTACTAACTGTGGAAATGTTCTAAGAGAAAGTGTTGTAGCGTGGTAAAAGAATCCAGAGTTTGTAGTTTTATGAGTTATTTAATGCCGAGATCTAAATATTTTGAACACAATTTTATGGTTTCAACTACAGTGTATTGTTGGCCATTTTACTATGAAAAATGTATTTTTATATTTTCATAGTGTTTATTTTTTTGTTGGGGTGCTGTCACTATTTCTTGATAGCTGGGAACCTAACACGTGCTACTATGCCTAGTTAGGGTGGACATGGGAACAATGTTGTTTGTTTGTTTAGCGGAATATCAACTTCTTTTGGGTCATTTAATGCCAAAATTTAATTTATTTGGGAGCATTATTAATTTCTTTCAAAAAAATGTATTGCTGGTAATTGTTTCAGTTTTTTTAACAAATTTTTGTCACAATGAATACAATCACAAAAATGAAAATGAAGCATATTGCGAGACATCTCGCTATATGCTCGAGAGAGGTCATTGTTTTTGGAGCCTTCATTACTATCTATAAATTGTCTTGACTCACTTTCCGATTCGCTGGGAAAAGAAGAGAACTATCGGCAGGGAAATTTACCTCGGAATATTTCCACAATGTGGTCGAATAGAAGCATCGCTGTCACTATCCTCATCACAATTCAGGAATTGTCTTGAATAACTAATCGGTTCATTCACAATAAAAGAAGATTCAGAACACACAAATTTCACAAAGTTTTTCAAAGTATATTCACAGCGGAATCTCATTGTTCTTTTGTATATCAAAGACATATCGGCTTGAAATATAACGACGTGTGTATAAAAATATATTAACTTAGTTTATTCTGTGCAGTGACGGTTGTGTATAGAAGAGTAGTCATAGGAAGCACGCACATACGAGCGAGTGACAACTGAAGTTATCTTCCTTCCGTTTCCTTTAAGTCCTCTGGCTTGTCTGCTCTCTAATCTCGGTCGGCTCGGGAAAACCCGGTCTTATATATAAGTTCAGGCCCTGTCGAGCTTCACCCAGTTACATCATTCCCGGGCAGGCCTAATTGTCTTTGGCCAATTGCATTTTGACATAATCACATTTTTGTTTATTTCATTGTTTTAATTTTTTTCAAATTTGACACGCTGTTACAACGACTGTTTTTTTCTTACAAACAAACCATATTTTTGCCAGCTTACTAAAATATAACTAATTCCTCTAATCATTGTTTTATAAATCCGAAATAATTTAATGTAAATTATATTCTGTGTTTGACACAATACACTCTTTAATTTTTCTGCATTCCAGCTTCGACTGAAATCATTGTTTATTTTTTTCCGGCCTTGAACGTTATTCCCGCATTTTTATTTTTGCTTCTGACCGAATAATTTAATTACTTTATATTCTGCGGTTAACAGACTTCATTCGATTCCTATTGTTTATATTTCGTGACCTTAAAACCCGGCATCTTTGAATCAATAAAATTTTTAATTAATCTGTTTCAATTGCAATCCTCGCATTTGATTTATTTAAGGTGTGGTGCAATGGATATCGACTCGGAACGAGAAATCCGGGAGCCGAGTTCGAATTGAATTCCTTTCCTTCCCTTACGCGCAAATACTCTTGGGAAAGGTATTAATCCGTCTCTTTCCTCCAGTTATGGGTCAAATAACAGGACAGATTGGGTTTTATAGCCGCCTTGACAGGCAACCAGTCCACCGCAGAAAGTAATGGCAACCTACTGCGGGATACTTTTCTGCCCAGTCAGTCATGTCTCTTTCGAGACATGATCGCCCAAGCGTTTATCACGTATAGCACTTAACTGACTGACTGATATTCTGTTGGTCCCTAGAATATATAACAGTTCATCAATAATGTTTTCTAATGTTATTTTGCTTGATTTATGACATTTCACCACTTGTGGGATTATTTGATCTCGAACTATTTATAGGACACTTAGTGAGGATCGAAATAACTATTCAGTAGAAATGGTCAACAAAACAATCCTCATTAACCATTACACCACGCGGATTATAGGGTGGTTGATTTTGTGATGTGTCACACCTTGTAGGATTATTATTTTATATCAAACATTGCATAGCCCTCCAAGTGAGGTTTGAAATCACTACTCTGCAATAATGGTCAAATTGATTATGCTCGTTAACCATTACACCGCGCCGAATATTAAGCGATCATTTATGGCGTCATCACAGAAGGATATTAACACTATGATAGCCAAGTTCTAGAGAGACAACTCAGATTTAATTTAATTGCCACTGTTTTAGTAATTTATAAAATTTTCAACATTAAATTAATGACATTCAAAGCAAAATGACGAAACAATGAATATATAAAAATTCAATATTTATTTAGAAACAAATTTCTATTGAATGTTTGACCATTTTAATTGAATGTTTGCAATTTTGTCTTTTTATACAAGCTTCTTTTATTGAGTTCATTATTTTCCTTGTCACATTTAAAAAATAGCATTAGAAGATGTCTGTATAATCAATTTTTTTTTATTTCTTTGTATAGCATGATCCTCATCACAAAAGTCAGTAGGAAATAATATATCATAATCTTGCAAAATATTCAAAGTTATGTATACAGCTAAATGTTGATTTACAGAATGAAGAAAAGGAGAATTTTTTTTTAGTTTATCAATAACTGCATAATTTATAAGAATCAAAATTTGCAGTCGTATCATTGGGATATAACAAATAATCTCTGTTAATCCCCTTAAAATAGCTGTTACTTTCAGGCATTTATTTCACATTTTCTGTTTGTGTTCCATTTATTTAATTTTTGCAGCTGTTGCAGTTCATTTTTTTGAAAACTGAATGACAACAATAACCTGCTAAATATATGACAATAACCTGCTAAATATATGACAACAATAACCTGCTAAATATATGACAACAATAACCTGCTAAATATATGACAACAATAACCTGCTAAATATATTATAACAGGAAAAACTTCCCTACTTTTATTTACCTCATCATTTGTTATATTTATATTACATTTATGAATATCTAACTTCTGCATCTCTTCCATTTCATCCCAGTTCGTTTCTTGTAAATTCCTGAGATCAATTTTTTTGTTATTCAGTGGTAGATTTAATTTTAAAACTGACAACATTCTGATTTTTTTTCTCCCACTCTAATACTTGATGGCAACTTACTGGCCTTCAGCAAGTTGCCGATATTGTCTTGACTCAAGATGATCTGTCTGAAATTTGCCTTGTAATATATACTTCATTTTAAGTTCTCTATGCAATATTCAGTCAGTTCGAGAATTGTCCGAGTGATATGAAGTCAAGCTGCAAAGTTTTCTCTTGTCAGCTTCCCACGAATTCCTGAAATGTTATTCCAACGTTCTAACACGTCGTAGAAAGCATTCAGAAATATAAAACTTTCATCATTTACTTTATTAGTAAGTGGGTTTGAGTATTTATTGTTAAACCGACAACAATTAAGTGGGTTTTTCACATTTAGTATTGTCCACTAAGGATTTATTATATTTGTATATTGTGCAACTTCTGCAAATTTAGGTAAACATTTGTTTCCATAAGCTTAACAACCCTTGAATGTTGTAGTTATTAAAGATTTGCATAGCTAAATTTGCATTTTGAGAATGATATACTCCGGTGATTGTAATAAAAGGTTTGGTTCGAAATTACTGCCAGTTGAAGAAGGCCGGAGCGTAAAACGGCCGAAACGTCGTAAGAATGGCAACAAAGATGAGGACAATAGTCCGAATAATGTAAATACTCTAAATACTACCTCATCTCAGAAATATAGACAAATAATAAAATTTTTAATATTTAATCTTAAACCACAACAAAAATTTTGTGATGAATTGAAAACTTTATTTTCATGGATATCGAATGATTTTTTTTCTTTTGCCTGAAAACGACTTAAATAAAATCTCTAAAAATAAAATACTTGAATATCATGCAAAGAAAAAAAAAAGAAAAGGAAAAATCACGAATTCCAAGAATTCTTTTTACAAATATGTATCCTATAGGCTTCTTCTTCTTCTTCTTCTTCTTCTTCTTCTTCTTCTTCTTCTGTGTGCCATGTCCATTCATGACGTAGGACTTCATGGCCTTTTACGTCTTCCTATCCTTGGTGGCTCTTAGCACGCTTTCTCTTGTTACCCCAAACTAAACCCCGCTCTGCCATACACCTGTCAGTCAAATATGTTATCCGCTTCTTTCCCCTGTCTATCTTTCCCTCTATTTGACCTGTGAGTATCAGATTCTCCAAGCCTTCCTTCCTCATTACATGTTTGAAGTACTTCAGCAGTCTCTTCCTAATGCTCAGTATTACTTTCTTTTTCGTTTCCATCCTGTCTAAAATCTCATCATTGCTAACTTACTCGATCCATGATATCTGCATCATGCTTCTGTGTAACCACATTTCAGTTGCTTTAAGTTTTTCCTTCATCTTTGATGATATTGTTCAGCATTCGCTGCCATATTGAAGAACAAACATCACATAGCACTCTAGTACTCTCTTTTATGTTTCTAGCAAAAATTTCCTGTCAGTTTCTGGAATGCATCCTTTTCCATGCCAATTCAAATTTAGATCTCAGTATTGCACTTTCTGTCTTCCGTTTGAATACTTGCCAAGTACTTAAATTTTTGTACTTGCTTGTTTTAGTATCCCCAACCTGTATTTAGCATTTTGGGCAACTTTGTTTTTCTGATGACCATACATTCGGTTTTCTTGTAGTTTATTTGTAGTCCTTTCTTTCGTCTTTCTTCATCTACCTTTTTTAGGTCTTGTAGTTTTATTTCGAATTCCAGCCGAATTCATTGCATACACTTACGCGCAAATACCCTTAGGAAAGGTATTAATCCGTCTATTCCTTCCAGTTATGGGTTAAATAACAGGACAGATTGGGTTCTATAGCCTTGGTCGGCAACCAGTCTACCGCAGAAAGCAATGGCAACCTACTGCGGGATAATCTTCTGCCCAGTCAGTCATGTCTTTTTCGAGACATGATCGGCCAAGCGTGTATCACGTTTGGCACTTAACTGACTGAGTTTTATTTTATTTCTGTGTCAGCTAATCAGCACTGTATCATCTATGTATCTTATTGTGACCGCCGATGACGAATCCTTGCATAACTTCTAGGGTCCTCAGAATAGTCTTACTGTACAAGTTGAATAGATCCGTTGAAAAGACACACCCTTGCCTTACACCACTCTCTATTTTTTTGTATATCTGCTGAAATTCGTTTCCTGTCCCTATGCAGGCGATTTGCTGCCAGTAGAGGATCTTGATTACTTTAATGTTTTTCCCAAATATGTCGAGGTTGCTGAGCATCAATATCAATTCTTTGTGGCATACTTTGTTGAACACCTTGGCATAGTCTACAAAACACAGGTAAACGTCTTTTTAAATTTGTATTGCTCTTTCTGATAACATCCTAGGCATAAATATTGCATTCCCTGTTCCAGTGTCCTTAACAAAACCGTATTGTTCTTGTCCTATCTCCGGCTTGATTCTGCTTCACGTTCTATTCATTAGGATTCGGACAATGAGTTTTGTTATGTGGCTCCTGAAACTGATTGTTCGGTGGAGTTCATATTCGATTGCGCTTGGCTTCTTAGACAGATCAATGAAAATTGATCCGCTTAGGTCATCTGGTATTGCAAAACTGTTGTAGACTTAATTTATTTTTCCGTAATTTTCTCTATGCTGAATTTTTCTAAGCTGTCAGCATCTCTATTCCAATGCCGTCTGGTCCAGTTGTTTTGTTCTTATTCAGGTTGGCCATTGCAGCATTCACTTCGGATTGTAGTATTTCCGGTTCGTCAGCATCTTTGTTTACTGTCAATTGTCCTCTCTTGTCGTGGAAGAGATCTTTTATATATTCTTTTCATCGCAGGAGCATTTCCTCTTTCTCTAATATGATCGTTCCATCCTTGAATTTTATACATCCTGTTGAGGGGCATGTTCCCTTATTTATTTATGCATTTCTCCTTTATTAGTCTTGCTCAGTCTCTTTACTTCGGCACATTTGTTATTGAGCTATTCCTCTTTAGCTTGTCAGCACTTGGTCCGTATTTTCTTTTGTAGTTTCTTGTATTCAGTTCCATGTCTAGGAATAGTTTTTTGTCTCCTTTGTATCATATCAAGAATATCTTCTGTCATCCACTTGTTTTTTTTTCTGCGTTTGATTTCCTTTGTTGTTTGCTGATGTCACAAGCGCTTCTTAAAGTGCGCCCCATTTTGAATTTCCATTTCTCATTTGTTCTTCGTATCTGTTTCTCACACTGTCTGTATTTTTTCTGAAGGGCTAACCCACTGCACAGGCTTGTAAGTGATACGAGAGGTTAGCAACCAGTTATAAACGAAAAACAAGACTACAAAAGGGCGGAAGAACTCTGAAGAAGTCAACGACTAGTTAACTAGAGGTGGTGTCTCGATAAAACACCGTAGAGGAGACAACGGGTTACCACTCCACTATCATTCCTGAGTATAATCATGGCTTTACAATATATAGATATAAAACCCAACAGCATGAAGTGGGGTTACTTCCAAAGAAAGTTACTCATCGCCCGATAAGGATAGACACGAGCAACGGGTATCACCTGACCGTCATTCAGCGACTGTTAGCATCAATAGCATAAAGGGGACACATTTTTTCGAAGTTTGTTCCTCACCCGAAAAGGAACGACATGACCAGCAGGCGTCTCTGGACCGTTACCATGCGACTGTGCGCAACAAACAAAAAATTACCCTAGGAATATGAAACGTCAGAACGTTGAACAACTTTGATCAACTTGAGAATGTCAAGCAGAAAATGAGCAGATTGAACATCAAAATTATGGGAACATGCAAAACTAGATGGCCAAACAATGGAGACTTTAGCAGAGACAACCACATGACCATGCAGGAGGTAAAAATAGCGAAAAAGGAGTCGGCTTAATACTGCATGAAAAAATGAAGAAATGCGTTCTGGGATACTGCCAGTTATCTGAAAGAGTTCTCCTTGTCAAACTGAAAGGGAAATCCTTCAACATAGCAATTATAGTAGTCTATGCTTTAACAACGCAAAGCACCGAGGAAGAAATTGAGTATTTCTACTCACCACTTGAAAATTCCAAGGCTCAGTGTAAAACCTAAGAAATCATAATCATCATGGGAGGCTTGAATGCCAAAGTAAGCAAGGAGAAGGAAGGAATTGGAAACTTTGGATTAGAAATCCACAACAACAGAGGTGAAATATGGATCCAGTGGTGTAAAGCGAAAAACCAGGTGATAACCAACACCTGTGGTTTCAAGAACATCCATGACACCTATGGACATGGAGAAGCCAAGAAGGCGACACCATAACCATAACCATAAACCAAAGATTCAGAAACGCAATAGTTCAATGCAAAACCCATCCAAGTTATCTGCAAACTAAGGGTGAAAATTTAGAGACTAAAGAAACCTAGGGCAGCACCTAGACTGACTGCAATACAACGCGCTCCTGAATGACCTCAACCCGCAGAAAAATACACTGACAGTGTGAGAAACAAATACAAAGCTATAGGCTACATTTCTGTAGACTGAATTTAGTTAGTCTGACGGAATTTTTTAAAGAAAATAAATGTTGCACTTAGTTTAAACTTAATTTATTTTTCTTTAAATTTGTATTATTTCATATTATTTAATTTAAATGCATGAAGATATGTTTTTAAAGTAAAACGACTAGTATAAAAATATATTTACTAAAAGAAAACAAATTTCCACAGAAATATTACTTTTATATTTTTAATAATTAATTTTACCGATGAACATTGAAATTGCAAAAAAAATTGAAAATTGTACAGTTAAGAAAAGAAAACAAAAACAAAAAAAAAGAAAATTGTACAGTTCAAAACTTCTGAATTTGACTAAAAAATATTAAACCGTATTAAAAATGTATAGGTTGTTCTGTTTAGTGACATGAAGAATGCATTCTTGAGAACGCTGTTTTTTCTTTAAATTATAGAATTCTTTTTTAGAAATTAAAGATAATAGAAGACATTTAAAGATTTAAAGTGGGCATTTTTTTCTTTTGTACAATAAGAATAAAATTTAAACTTATTAGGATCACCATAAAAAAGAGTCAAAAGTTACCTCTCCTGCACCATTTAAGGGAGTCCGGTTCCCCAGCCAACAGGTGCATGTTGGGAGACAAGGAGAAGGGACTTCCGGAGAAGCGAGCAAACATGGCAGGCTGAGATTTGCCATGCTCTCGATAAACACGCGGTGGTTCATCATCCACAACTGTTCGCTGTACTCTTGTTTCCACAATAATACATCTCCTAGTTATTTCCAGTACTCGGCGAGTATTATTTTGTCATGTTAAAAACATAACAAAACTGGCGACGAGGATGAGATTACACCACGTGGAAATATTCGCCTTGAGGACTGGAACGAAAAGAAACTAACAAGTAGAATTTGTTTCATTGAGTGGAGGATTTCTGAAAGAGGACTTTAGACGTCGAATTTCGTGGACACACAAAATAACGTCAGGTACGTTAAAAACGTAACATATTTTTTTTTTTTGAAAAAAAAAATCTCTTCTTTCCAGAATTTTTTTTCTTTCCCATTCAGTGTAAAATATGGATCCAAATATTATATATCAGATTCTACAACAGCAACTAAGGTTGATGGAACTCTTTTCAGAAAGACTAGGGAATGTACCACAACCAAATCCTCTATCAACGAAATTAATATCGGGACAAGCTCTCGAAAATTTCATCACAGATTTCCACTATGATAAGGAGGCAAACACAAACTTCGCAACGTGGTTCGCTCGTTATGAGGATCTCTTTAAAGAAGACTTTGGAGAGCAAACAGATAGCTGAAAAGTGAGGCGCCTTTTACGAAAAATTTGGTCCGAGTGAGCACAAAAATATATTAACTACATTTTACCGAAACAACCTCGGGATTGTAGTTTCATGGAAACAGTTGAAACTCTAAATAAATGTTTTGGTGAACACACCTCATTGTTTAATGCAAGATTCAACTGCCTCAATATTACAAAATGTGACACAGACGACTTTACGACTTACTCAGGATTTATCAACAAGCAATGCCAACGGTTCAAAATTTCTACCATCACAGACGAACAATTTAAGTGTTTGATTTTCGCATGTGGATTAAGGTCTGCGAGTGACAGGGATGTCCGCACAAGAATTTTGTCAAAAATTGAACAAAATCCGGACATTACTCTGCAGCAAGTTACAGAGGCGGCCTGTGAATCTAAAACATGATTCAGATATGGTACAACAGTCGGTGCCTGCAACAACATCCACAGTCAACGCTATTCAAAGACGACAGTCACTGGAAGCAACACCAAAGGAACCCCCATCTGCTTGCTGGAATTGTGGTGGCTGGCATTTTTGCTCGGAAATCCCCCTTCAAAACTCGCCGCTGCCGCGAATGCAACCGGCAAGGTCACAAAGATGGATTCTGCACACCACTGTGGCGCAAAACAACCCACAAGCGATCACAAAACAAAAACAGACATAAAACACAAACAAACAGTCTGGAAGCAATGTTCCTTCCCAACTCCAAGTCGAACCGCAAATATGTGTCTGTGGAACTGAACAACCATCCGGTTCGGTTACAAATCGACACAGCATCGGACATAACCCTTATTTCCCAGAAACTGTGGAAAAGTATTGGCAGACCTCAGCTTACGTCTACAAAACATGTAGCACGGAGTGCTTCTGGGGATTGTGTCCATATTACAAGCGAACTGCCAGCAACAATCAAGATTGAGGAGAAGACAGCATCTGGAATCATATACATTTCGAATTCCCAGCACAACCTTTTGGGACTTGATTTTATTGAGACACTGGGTCTTTTCGACATCCCACTCAATTTGGTTGGCAAAGCAGCATTAAAAGAACAACAAAAACAGAGTACGTGCCAGAATTCAGATTGACCACTATCTGTAGGTACAACAGTGTTTGTGAGAAGCTACAGGCCTGGGCAACCAAAATGGACACCAGGCACTATCCACAAGAAAAAAGGAGGATTTGTCTATCGTGTACAAGTTGGAGATCAACTCTGGGCACGACACAACCACGTCTATTGAACAGGTGAAGAGACTCATGCCTTGTTCCCTGTTTAGGATGTTGTTTCCGGCTTTCTCTTTTCCAATCATTATACTTTTTTTTCAATTGGAGTAGAAAGACTAAACTATCGCCCGATTCACACTCCACCCACGTCTATTGATCAGGTGAAGAGGCTCATCCCTTGTTCCCTGTTTAGGATGTGGTTTCCGGCTTTCTCTTTTCCAATCATTATACTTTGTTTTCAATTGGAGTAGAAAGACTAAACTATCGCCCGGTTCACACTCCACCCACGTCTATTGATCAGGTGAAGAGGCTCATCCCTTGTTCCCTGTTTAGGATGTGGTTTCCGGCTTTCTCTTTTCCAATCTTTATACTTTTTTTTCAATTGGAGTAGAAAGACTAAACTATCGCCCGGTTCACACTCCACCCACGTCTATTGATCAGGTGAAGAGGCTCATCCCTTGTTCCCTGTTTAGGATGTGGTTTCCGGCTTTCTCTTTTCCAATCTTTATACTTTTTTTTTCAATTGGAGTAGAAAGACTAAACTATCGCCCGGTTCACACTCCACCCACGTCTATTGATCAGGTGAAGAGGCTCATCCCTTGTTCCCTGTTTAGGATGTGGTTTCCGGCTTTCTCTTTTCCAATCTTTATACTTTTTTTTTCAATTGGAGTAGAAAGACTAAACTATCGCCCGGTTCACACTCCACCCACGTCTATTGATCAGGTGAAGAGGCTCATCCCTTGTTCCTTGTTTAGGATGTGGTTTCCGGCTTTCTCTTTTCCAATCTTTTCACTCTTATGTAGCCTCCTGCGCATCAGTGGCGTTACCGCTTTGCTCGGGTTGATATGATTAAAAAAAATTGCATCCTAGGTACACCAACAACATTAAGACAAACAACACGTCGAACCTTTCACTGGACTTACTAGTGGACACATTTGAACTACCGGCTATACCACCTGTCGAACAGACAAATATAAACGAGTGCAATGCAGAACCTAGAAAGAACCGTCCAAAGCGGAATAGAACTAAAGTGAAGCACCTACAAATTAACCCCAAGTGTGCTCGTTACAGCTAATTGCCTTCTTAAAAAAAGGGAGGTATTCGGTCACCATAAAAAAGGGTCAAAAGTTACCTCCACTGCACCATTCAAGGGAGTCCGGTTTCCAAGCCAACAGCTGCAAGCTGGGAGACAAGGAGAAGTGACTTCCGGAGAGGCGAGCAAACATGGCAGGCTGAGATTTGCTACGCCCTCTATAAACACACGGTGGTTCAACATCCACACCTGTTCGCTGTACTCATGTTTCCACAATAATAAATCTAGTTATTTCCAATACTCGGCGAGTGTGTTATTTTTCTATAACCATTTTATTTTGTCATGTTAAAAACATAACAAAACTTAACCGGTTATATTTGGTGACTTCCAAGCTTCTTCGTTTTATAGCACGAACCCATTTTTAAAGTGAATCCTTATTTTCCAGAAATTTGAAAATACTGACTTTAGGGCCATTGTAATAGTTACCGCAGCAATTTGGAGCTACTATACAGAGAATTCGCATTTGTAAAATAAGTTTCAAGAAGTAAATCTTAATCGTATCTAATAACTTGTTTCTCGCAATCAAGAAAAATACATATTGGCGACGTTGCTTAGATCTTTGGTGTGACGTCACAGAAAAACGGAAAATGATTTCTCAGGCCTTATTATAGTGCCGTCTTGATATTACTACCTTGGTTAGATTATTCAATCTCGAACTTTGTATAGACAACCCAGTGACGATCGAAATCACTACTTTGTAGTAATGGTCAACCAGACAATGTACGTCAGCCATTATCCAACGTCAAATATTAATGGCCAATTTGACAGCATTTCATCCTTTGTTAAATGATTTAATCTCGAAACTTGTAGAAATCACCTAGTGAGGGTCGAAATCACAACTTAGTAATAATGGTCAATCAGCCTATGCTCGTTAACCTTTACTCCACTCTGATTATTGACTGGTTGGAGGCCACAACCTGAACAACATAAGATATGCGGACGACACAGTGCTGATTGCGGACACGGAAAGGAAACTACAAGACCTCATACAGAAAGTAGCAGTGGAGAGTGACAAGAAGGGACTACAAATAAACTTCAAGAAAACTGAGTGCATGGTCATCAGCAAAAGATACAACCCAAAATGCCAAATACGGGTGGGGGATAACAGAATCAAACAAGTCCAAGAATTTAAGTACCTAGGAAGTGTTCTAACAGGAGATGGAAAGTGCAACACGGAGATCCGAAGGCGAATTGGCATGGCAAAGGACGCATTCCAGAAGATGAGCAAAATACTAACACAGGAAAATCTCAATAGAAACGAAGAAAAGAGTGCTAGACTGCTACGTGATGTCAGTTCTTCAATACGGCTGTGAATGCTGGACAATATCATCGAAAATGAGGACAAAACTAGAAGCGGCCAAAATGTGGTTCTACAGAAGGATGCTACGGATATCGTGGACTGAGCATACAAGCAACGACGAGGTGTTAGAAAGAATGGCAACAAAAAGGAAATTGATGCTGAGCATCAGGAAGAGACAACTGAAGTTCCTGGGACATGCAATGAGGAAGGAAAGCCTGGAGAACATCATACTGACTAGACAGATAGAAGGAAGGAGAGACAGAGGAAGGCAGCGGATAACATATTTGCAGGGCCTGATCAGGTGGATGACGGAACGGGGGTTGCCAGGAGCAACAGGAACAAACATACTAAGAGCCACAAGGGATAGGGAGACGTGGAGAGCCATGATCGCCTACGTCCTAAAGGGACAGGGCACATAGAAGAAGAAGAAGAAGAAGAAGAAGAAGAAGAAGAAGATTTGAAGACATTTCACCCTTTGTTGGATTATTTAATCTCGAAATTTGTATAGACTCTCAGTGAGGATCGAAATTACATGTTATTTTAGTAGGTGCTGTTTAAATCATATCTACTAGCGGCAGAAATAAATATCGCTACCTAATGTGAATATGTAGAATTGAGTTTCTTTAATAAGATGCGAAAAACAAATTGCTCTATTTTCATAATTTGGGCGTGTGGGCATTGTAACGCTTACTGGCACAGAAAGCGGAATGGGCATACTGAGCTCACTTTGTATTGAGTCTTTTGCTATTACTTTACACTAATACTCTTGGAAAAGATATGAATTCTTTTTATTCAAACTACAGGTTAAATTGTAGGGCAAAGTGGATTCTTTGTAAAGACAGTAGGCTTAAGGAACGTTAATTCTGAATTCTAAAACAGCCTGAACAGGAATGGCCTTTGTCAGGCTCTCTTACCCTAGTTACCTAGTCACGGGAAATGTAATTATTGTCGATTTTCTGTCATAAGGGACAACCAGGCTACGCTCGTTAACCTTTACACCAGGCCGATTATTGCCTGGATGATCTGACGACATCTAACGATATACTTCGCAAGTATTGCTTTATCCTGTAAGAGTTGACGAGATATTTTGGTGATCTGAAGCCACACAAAATCAGGCTAGTAACTTAAAAAGCTGTTATAAATAATGGTTGTAGTGATACAAGTCTTACCAATTAACCCATTGATGGGGAGAATAGGTAGATACATAGCTTTTCCAAGGGTATTTGCGCTTAAGTGAATATAACAAACTCAACTGGAATTGGAACTCGGCTCTCCGATTAACAATTTAAAGCCATTATCCACCCGCACATCAAAGCTTACAGTACCTGGTATTTCTAAACGGTAACCCATCAAAGTACTGACCAGGCTCAATGTAGCCTAACTTCGGTGATCGTACGGAACTGTTGTTTCAACGAGAACAGGCCGTTAGCCTATTTAGTGTGAGTTTAGGAATAAAAATATTTGCCAAAAATCGAACAATTTTTTAGATTAATTTTGTTCTATCCATCTGTCAGTTTTCACTCTTAATCGTTGCTGATGAATCTGTACGTAAACATTTGTCTCTCTCTCTGTTGTTACACACACATACGCACACCCCCGGAAACACACGCACACATATATGCAATTTCTAAAGATGGAATGAATCTTTTTTTTTTAATCCGACAGATTATTATCGCCTGCAAACGTTATTTTTAGTCGATATACTCATATTTGAGTAGACGTTCCGTTTATCTGAAACTGTGTTTTCGTTTACAGTCCTGAATATTTAAGAAATTCTGAACATTGAGTTTATAAGTCTCAAAAATTCAGAACACATGATCTAGTTTTAAATAGACGTTGGTTAGTTCCTGTGACTTGACCCAGAGAGTTGTGAATTCAATACCAGGCTACAGCAGTGGTGAACAAGTAACTTACATGTTTAGAGGGAGATAACTCATGACTACCAGAAGAGGCTCTACTACGCAAGGAATGAAAATCATATACCCCAGTGATTGTAATAAAGGGTTCGTTTCGAAATTCCTAGCACCTGAATAAGGCCGGAGCGTACAACGGACGAAACGTCGTAAAAATGGCAACAAAGATAAGAACAATAGTCCGAATAATGTAAATACTGTTAAGAAATCTTTTTCAAGAAAAAGATGTAGCCTCAGTTCGTACCTGTAAAAGAGTAACCGTCGTTTGGTCGACGTGTTTTTAACCGACTCGGTCACGAAGTGCGTCGCTGACCAAGCAATACTGCCTTTATGAACAATCCTTTTTGTTATCTATTCACATCGGCTCAGTTTCTTATCCTAAACCCAAAGAAAACAATTTCTTAAGAATTAATGAATTATACGACAGATGTTTAGAAACCATATATATAAGGTTGGTTTTAGTTTTAATTTCAAGCTAATAGATTAAATTTTAAAAATTTTCAACGAGCAAAATACTTTTCTGTATTTCAAAACTAATTTAAATTGACTGGAAGGAGTTTTCGCTTTGAAATCGCCAAGAATCGCTGATTTTAGCACCATTTTTAGTCATCTGTCATCACAATTTAATTGTTTTTATTAAAAATATTATTAGAAAATAAAATATACTTTTCTGAAAATTTATTTGAGGAATATTCATTGATTTAAAATTGTCTGGCAACCATGACTGGGTGTTCCTATTTTTGTGGCATGGTGTAGAGTCCTATTGACGGACATAGAGGCTTACAGCATCCATCTTCTTGACTAAGGGAAAATCTACTTCTTCAAACCACCTGACGTATTACTCCGTGTTGAGTCTGAAGCCCCGTGGAAAGATATATAAAGGCATAACCTCGCCGTGTCTAGTGATCACTCCAAACGTCATGAATGGATTAATCCTCAATCCTTTAATACGAAATAATCGTATTAAAGCTTCCAGTGCAAAGGCCAAGCAGAACAGCACGCCGTTACCAAATTTGTGGCGGAATGAATTGCGTCATGGTGCTCTCTTTCTCATAGATAATGTCCAACTGACTTTACTATACTGCGCAGGCGACAAAAACAAAAGCAAGTAACAGTCATGCGCGAAATTCTATCTATCTATCTATCTATCTATCTATCTATCTATCTATCCTTCCTTCCTTCCTTCCTTCCTTCCTTCCTTCCTTCCTTCCTTCCTTCTATCTAGCCTTCCTTCTATCTATCCTTCCTTCCTTCCTTACTACCAGTATAGCCCGGCGTTACTCGGGTGTAATGAGAGCTTTAAAACTAATCAATGATCCTGGAGCTCAGTCTCTTTGGACGTTGGCACGAAAGACTAAAAAGCAATAGTTGTTTCCAGCTAAAGCGAAACCGTAGACTGAAAGAAAAATGAATGGATGTAAGTCAAATTTTGATTTCCTGGTATGGATATCAAATAAGGTTTTTTCGTCGTAAACTGAATTTTGAAGGCTAAATAAGTCCTCTGAGTAAATGGTATCATGGCTGAGACTAAGAACTACAATTATACCTACTTAGAGCCAAACCTGAAGCAAAAATTAAAATAAAAGGGCTGAAAAAAAAAATACAGCCCTACAGGCAGATAAACAGACGCACACAAACATATTGCCTTTTATATATATATATATATTATTGATTTTCTGCACTATTGTAAGAACTGCAACCTTGAAACTTCTGAATTTCGTTTCTTATGCCTTTGTCTATGAGTGTATCAAATTTGATTAAAATCGGACCACTCCTTCTATAACCCAATTTTTTTGATTTTCGATATTTATTGGGAGTACCTCGACACAAAACCTAGCTAAGAACACTCGCAAACGCTTATAGTATAACTGTGTGAATTTTCAAGAAAATCGGTTCAGTCGTTTCGGAGTCTATAGGTAACAGATGCACACACACACACACACACACACACACACACACACACACACACAGACAAAGTCCCATTTATAAATAAGTTTAGATCTATCTATCTGCTACTCTATATCCATTTTAGTTCCTCTCTCTCCTCCTCTATCTCTCTTCATCACTCTTTATCCCCATGCCTTTTTCATGTCTCTAATATTTGTACACTCCCTCCACACATGGTGATCTGAAGCCACACAAAATCAGGCTAGTAACTTAAAAAGCTGTTATAAATAATGGTTGTAGTGATACAAGTCTTACTAATTAACCCATAGATGGGGAGAATAGGTAGATACATAATTTTTCCAAGGTTACTTGCGCGTAAGTGAATATAACAAACTCAACTGGAATTGGAACTCGGCTCTCTCAACACGGAGTAATACATCAAGTAGCTTGAAGCAGCTTAAATCAGATGTAGCAAAGCCCGAAAAGATGGAGTACTCAGGATCAAAATCACTACTCTGCCGTTCTAGCTTACATCACGTCGAAGTGCCTGCCATATATATATATATATATATATATATATATATATATATATATATATATATTCTGTTTGTAAGCGAGTTATTACGCGACCTAGATTTCTACCAGGAGTGGTGTCTTCAGGCGATTTTCAATGACGCATTTTCAATGCCAGGAAGAAAAGTTAGAGATTATGCTATTCCTAAACAAAAACGAACTATTGAATGAAAGAGCGGAAATTATGACTAAGTGTAACCATACTAAAAAATACCTCTGATGTTCATACAACCTTGAATGAAAAGGTATAACTTTAAAAATTGCGCGTTCAAAAATTCCCTGCCACGTGAGCGTTAAAAAAAACCACCATTACGTAAGCATTCTTAAAAAATGAAAAAAAGAAACGATAAACAGTAAAATCAGTTACTGAAAATCGCCTGAAGACACCACTGATGGTAGAAACCTAGGTCGTCTTGTTTACAGAAGGAAAATATTAAAACAGTTCTACAATATAATTGTATTGAACACTTCTTAATACAAATGTGTACTGGTCTAATTTTATTATGACCAAAAACTAAGTAATTAAACAATCAATAGTATATATATATATATATATATATATATATATATATATATATATATATATATACTTATTGTTATTGTTATAAAAATAGCATACTGCAACTCAAAGTATATCAAGTTTTGATACTTCATGTACCATCATCAAGCACTAAAATGTCGTTCAGTTACGGATCATATATATATTGATAAAGGAATTTAAGATAAAAAATGTTACCATATTAGTTGAATGAAGTGGAGTATGACATTATCATATCTTACTAGGTTTGTGGGTGTGGACCAATGAATATTAAAACATTCAAATTCCACATTGTGACGAAATGACAGGAAGTGTCAGTCTGTCTTAGTTCAAATAAGTATTGAACAAATATGTAGCCGGTATATTGCTTGAATGCGACGAGATTTAAATTAAAACAATGAAATAATTGTCCGAAAGAGTGTTGTTATAAAGACACTTTTTTAATGTAAATAAATAGATGCAAAGTCATTAAATTAGTTATTAAAGGTGGAGTTACTAGATTTTACAGTTAACGGATAGTGAAACTAAGCCTAAACAGTAGTGTAACAGATTATTAAGTTTAGGTTTTAGGTATATATAATTAACTAAAAGGGGTATGATTATAGTTTATAGCATATAGTAAACAGTTTGAGATAATTTTAGATATATTTAAGAGCGTGTTTTAACTTATGGTGACACTAAGTAGTTATTTCATTACGTTGGTTTAATAACTTAGTTTTCGGGAATTTAATTATTTGGATTTTTTCTTCTAAGCAAAGAAAACAAATTTTACGATTTACATGTTCCAGCTTTTGTTAATATCTTCGATGTTATTTTAAATGTTTTATTAGCATCTTTTAATTGACAGTAGTATTTGGAAAGTGAAGTTGAGATACTATTGATTTTATTATTAAAAATAGCTTATGCAGATACAAGCGCAAGTTTTAAGTGTTTTTAGTACTTCCAGTATAATGTTTGATAAGAGTAGGAATATCTGTAGTGGAAATAGGAGCCTGGTATACTCTAGAATCTGTAAGGCATCTATTTTGCAGAAGACATTCGTTTGGGCTACGGCATATGTTTGTGTTATCATTATTGTCGTTATTTCTAATAGGGTAGTTTTTGATTTTTATTATAACTTCAATATTATCACTGCATCTATAACAAAGTTTCAGTGTATTCTTGTTAAGAATTTTGCAAAAGGAAGCAAAATTTTAGTTAGAAAGTTTTTCTGAACTCAGTTAAGCAATTTATTGCATAACTTAGTACGAACCATTTGGTTAAATGGTGGTATGTACCAAATTATTTTTCTATTATTTTATGTTTGGTATTATTATTATTTTGCTAATAATATTTAAGGTCATTGCATTTATAGCCACTGTTTTTTTATGGCAGTATTGTAATATGATTGTATTTATAAAAATGTCTTTAGCTGAAGAATTGTTTATTCTGTATGCAACAGAGTATAGTATATGTTTAATAACAGATGATGGGTGACTTGATTTAGGATGTATGTAAATAGGGTTAGCATCATATTTTACGCAGGGTGAGTATGCGTTGTTAACTAAGTCAAGAGTAACATCTAGGGAGACAACTTTTTTAGGTTAGTTTGTACTGTTACTTTAAGACTGAAGTTTTTCATTTGTCTATGCTATTTTAGAGTTTATAGAATTGTGGACAATCAAGAAATGTTAAACCAGTTAATAATAATAAACAAATTAAGCTGATCATGTATTATAAAAAATTAAAACAATTGAACTTATAGTCTCTAGTAACCCTATAACCACACAACTAAATCATCTAAAGAAAACCAATGTAGTGTATCAATTTACATGCCAGTTCAGAGATTGTATCTCTGATACTAATAAAAAACTCACTATATTTATTGGTTTTACTACAACCACGCTCTCCCGTAGACTTACCTGTCACTTTTCTAATCATAGTTCAATTAAACAACATTCTTAAAAAACATAGCCATGTACGTAATATTAGTAAAATTTTAGTCGAAAATACAATAATATTCACACATACACAAAAAGAATCTTCAGATATTTGAGGACATCTACATTAAATCAAAACCACACATACTCGATAAAATCAGATTTCAATATAGTCACAACACATTACCATGCATTTCGACATATGGTTCTGTTGCTAACATTTCGATCTCCCACATGGTGTGAGGTTATAGAATCGCATTATTAATTTACAACTAGCGTCTGCTATTCGGTAACTGTTATCGTCGCATAGCAATGTTTTCTGTCAACACAAAAATATCATCTTTGATGGTAAATGTCTTTATATTAACGTCACTGAAACCTCTCTGAAGATGGCTCATGTGACCCGAAAGCTTAGAACCAGCATAATAAATATCTATCCAAATGTTGAACAATTTTTGTCTTTATTTTCCCCTGCAATTAAACCCAAAATACGATGTTTAGAACGGCTCATGATTAGACATAATAGACATTCGTTGTCTGTTATATTTAACAATATATGTTTAGAAAATTATCTGATACCTCGACACACTATATATATATAATCTTTCTATCACCATGTTCGTCCTTTTCTATGAATCACACACACACACACACACACACACACACACACACACACACACACACACACATGCAAAGAGAAAAAATTCGTAGAACACCAATAGTGCATAAATTAATTTTTAACTGAGTATAAAATTATCGAATATGAAAATGTCCGCAGTCAATTGCTGAAACCTTCTGACGAATGGACAGAACGATTGCCTACAAAACTTCAGAGTCGAGATGCTGAATATAATATCAATCAGTTGTGATAAGCACATAGACACATTTATGTATATCTATTTGCTAGAAACTCCATCTTTACCATTCTTCGCACACACACACACACACACACACACACACACACATATATATATATATATATATATATATATATATATATATATACATTAGTCCATATCTCATTCTATCTTTATCTATGTCTTGGTCGCTCTACACGTTTCTTTATTTGAAACTTCTTACTTTCACGTTTATCCGTCAATTCACTCAATTATTTTTTTCGTTATCCTCTGGAGAGCGAGGCGTTACGAACTGATGGACATGTTATCCTCACATACTATTCAGTGTTCAAGTCTTATCACATTCTGAACAACTTCTGTCATAAACTATCTATACGGCTACTTACTTTATATACGCACGCACACACACCCTCCTACACATTCACACCAACCCACCCACTCACAAATCAAACAAACACACACATGCATCCTAAATTTCCAGCGTTTTTTGTTTTTGTTCATTTCCTATCTCCCCCTTTGCCTCCTCCCTTTCGCATATATACGTGATTTTTTTTATTGTTCGTCTACAAACTTTCTTAGACACTTACACAATCTTTCACGCCGAATTTTTCATAAATATCACGAGTGAAATAAATAAAATAAATGCAAATAGGAAAAGCAAATGCGATTACCAAATATTCTAATGAAGTCAAGAATCCCCCCCCTCCGCTTTTTTTTCGTATTTTTTAGTGTGCAGAGAGTCTCCACTGGAAACGAAAGAAATCAAATTAAACTGTTAGAACCAACGGGACCTGAGCGAGCATCGAGAGCGTGAGTTAAAATCCGAACAAGCGATTGGTCAGAATCGGTGTCAAGCAACCACCAATCAAATTATCCAATTGTTGTCACGTAACTTTGTTTATTTTTTCTCTGCTTATTCCCTCTTCTTTCGCCTTTCACTTATCTTCTTCCGTCGGGTCATAATACGCTCATTGATGATTAGAGAGAAGGCTTTATTCCTTCATTTCGCCTTCGTCTCTTTTTCGTCTTCATTTATGACGATTATAAGTCGAGCTCAGAGGTAACTACATTTTATTTGGCCATGCAAAATTGAATAATGCTGTCGATGCTCCTTGAAACATTAGAGACTATTTCATGATTATAGCGCATAAAACGAAAACGGACAAAATGCGTGCACACAAGTATAAAACATTATCGTGAGTTTAGAAAAAGGAGACCCATAAAAAATCCCTATAAGTGACATCTTTTCGTTGGTGCGTATTTTGTAGCTGAATTTCATGAGTCATAGAAAATTGTTGTCTTTTTCGTGCAAAGAAAAGCCATAAAAACAAACACAACTCACACTCCAAATGTATATAGTCATATAAAAAAGTATGTGAAATGTCACGGAGAGTATTAGTTAAAAACATATATTGACCTATTGCGGCGTTTCAATGCGGTGTCGTGGTTCTTGCTCAAGACTGCCACAAAATCAGAGTCATAGCAGAGAATATTCCACACCTTTATATAATAATAATGATAATAATAATGGGCATTAGTATTCGAGGGTGCCCGTCTGCCAGCTAATAGCTAATAGCTAATCCCTATTGCAGACATTTGCTCAGGCACACTTGTGTTTGTTCAACACTCACATAGCCCATCTTTATACTGCAATATGCTGAGCAGACCTTAGAGAAAGTGCATTATCCGATCTGAACAAGGACAATACACTCAGTCACGATGACTTGTAACTTCGTCCTTTGGAAAGCCATCGGCGACTCCTCAAAGAGAGCCGTCTGCCAGATTTCACTCACATGACTTGGGTCAATTCGTGGTATGGTTTTCAGGCAATTTTCAAAGATGTCGCCCTTTGGGATCGCCTCCACCAGACTGATAACATTAAGTCATCTTCCTGACAAATGGACCATGATGAGATTCGAAACCGGGCTTCATGGTCAGAAATTGAACGTTCTGACCAGTCGGTCAGGTTCTTTATATTTATAAATATGGCCGGATATATATATATATATATATATATATATATATATATATATATATATATATATATATATATATATAAATATGGCCGGATATATATATATATATATATATATATATGTGTGTGTGTGTGTGTGTGTGTGTGTGTGTGTGTGTGTGTGTGTGTGTGTGTGTGTTTTCTGGATATGACATAAACTGCAACCGGTGGTGTGGCTCTAAATTTACTATTTGGAGTTTGGGAAATGTGGAGTTACCCCTTAAATGTTATTATTCCCATGTCCAATCTGGCACAGAGTGGTAGTATCTGTTAGGGTCAAATCCATGGACCAAATAGTTTGCGTGTGTACCTGAGTGTGCGTTTGTCATGTGAATTACACTGCATGCGTGTGTGTGTACGTGTGAGACAACTATGTAATTATGTACTGTGGGTGTATATGTATTTGTGTATGTGTGTGTGTAATTTCCGAAGCCTGGCAAAGTGATCATGGGCGCTCCCAAGCTACCAATCCTCGTAAAATGACGGCAAATTCTGACATGCATATTGTGTGGTCCACCATGCACTACTCATTGTATTTAAGGCCCCGAGGAGGTCAAGCTCCGTGATTATATAGCATGCGATCATCACAAACACCTAAGGCGTAGCACACAGTGCACCTGTATGGGCTTCGTGGTTTGGTGAGGAGAATGTATTTAGTGCCGCACAAGCAAATGACAACTTATCTTATTGCAGGTTGATCGGTAGCTGGATGGCTAATAAATAGTTCAACACAAATGCATGCAGGACAGAAATTCACTGCTGACCCTCATTTATCGTTTACGATAAGAGCTTCCACCACACACACACACACACACACACACACGCACACACACACACACACACACACACAGAGTTATAATTTCGTCCCGGTTTCTTTTAATGTTATCATGTCCACTAAAAATGAGTTGATAATTCAGATTCTGACCACACAATTTTCAATGTTGAATCTCAAGATCAATTTAATTGACCAAATAAAGAATTCATCCAGAATGTTCTGTAAAATGCGTTTGATGTTTGGAAACTAAGGTAAAGTTTCATAACGTTAACGTTTTCTTATTGTGTAAATTTCTCAAGCAATGATTCACATCATCAAAGATGATTACAAAGAATAGGTATACATGGATTGTTTTATATGTGAATCTAGTGTTATAGCCAACACTAAATTACATCAACTATGAACACAGCCACAATGTGCCGACCGTGTTTGGAAAATAAAACATTTTTGTAACTCTCTCTCCTCCTCTCTCTCTCTTCTATCGCTTCCGAACGCATTTTCCGTTACGTTTTTGACTAATGGATCCACTTTGTTTTTTCTCCTTGATGACACGACTGACAGTTGAAAGACCGACACCAACAACATCTCCGATCACTCTCTGTAAGACTTGCTAGTGTGTTTGTGCAGCGTTACAACTTTCACACGCTTTCTTGGAGCAGCTTCTATCGCAGACAATTGTCATAGGACAGTTAATCGACAATCGAGACAATAGTGTCTATGCGCGAAAAAAATCTGACGCAATCACGGATGACGCCTTATTATTCAAGGCCAAATAAATTTCATCATACACCCCAAAAATATATTCATATTGCTGCATACCATTGCAAATGACTTAATCTGAAGAAAGAATAGAAATTGATTATTTATGACTCCAGGGGCTCTAAAACAGACCGTTTAGGGGGGAGGGAAGAAACTAAAGCAGTTGTTTCAATTAATTTGCACAAGAGCGTATTTTAGTTTATAATTCCGGTTTGTGGTCGACTTACATACAGCTTGATATACAACTGTTAGAAGTATAAAAATGTAAATTCAGTTGATGTCATTGATTTCGAGAAATATTTTACTAAAAGTCAGTATAAGACAATAAGCATTAAGAGGACAACGATTAAAAATTCGGTTGTATTGTTTGAACCTACGAAATTATTTTTTTAGTGAATATGTGGAACAGCCTCCCGCTTTCAACAGACATTGCCAAGACTTCCAAAAGGAGAAAAAATCCATTTTGATTATATTGGCAAATCATAAACTATTTTTTGCTTATTGCATTTTTGAATATCTTTTACCACCCGTTGATCTGACCATTTTGGCCAAGTGGCAAATGGGTTAACAATCAATAGATAAAATTAAATAAGTTTGAACTCGACTTAGCTGAACTGCCAGTCAGTCAGTTAATTGCCATACATGATACGCTCTTTCAAGACATGACTAACTAGGCAGAAGATATACCCATAGTAGGTTGCTATTACTTTCTGTGGTAGACTGTTTGCCATTCAATGCTATAGAGTTCAATCTGTCCTGCTATTCAGTCCATAAGCAGAGAAAGAAGATATGTTTGTTGTGCGTCAGTAAATAAAACGAATTCGACTGGAATTCGAACTCAGCTGTTCAATTTCTCAATTTGAGCTGATAGCCACTACACCGCAACGCACGTCCAGCCGAACTCTATGGAACGGGGAAAAATTCATAACTTTTATTTGACTACAGGTTTTTCCAAGATTTCCTAAAATTTAAATTTTTGGGTTCGAAATAAAGTTTCCGTAAAACTATATATATATTTATCACTTCAAACTAGAAAGGTCATCCAATACGTTAAACGTAATAATTTTTTTCGTGTCAGCTTACGGTCACATCACATTGAAACACCACTTTGTTGGAGTTTTTAGGTACGCCTGTATACTAGTGAGCCAGCCATGAGCTAACTCATTTTATAATTCACCAATAGAAGGGTTAACCAATCAGAAGGCTCAAAATATTCAATGCGACGTGTATAAAAGGCGACCATATTTTCCCGAGTATTGGCGATATAGTTCGATTCAGTAGAGTGTCTGAATCATGAGCGTTAAACTTTGATGTTGCTTCATTGTATAGATTACGTACTGCGCTGTAATATATATTCATAAACTATGGTGGACATGGTCAGCAAAGGTTATGGGCCCAGTATACGACTGTATTTTGACGGAGACGAGTCAAAATACGAATTGTGGGAAGTGAAATTCCTAGGCTACCTTAGAAAATATTAGGCCACTGTAATAATTCGGATGTTAAAAGATTGCAAGAAGACGTCAGTAGAATGAAAATTACATCTCCCAAGGGTTTGCAACATTGTGACACATGTATTAAAGGGAAAACTGCGAAATATTGAATTAGGGATCGAATCCCCAAAACAACAGATATCTTGTTCAGAGTTTATTGAGACTTAGTGGGTCTAATTTCACCAATGGATACAGGCACCTATTCATATATATTAAACTTTGTTGACGAATATTCAGGACTTAATATGATATATTCGTCAACAAAGATTAACATATTTTGAGCCTTCTGATTGGTTAACCCTTCTATCGGTGAACTATAAAATGAGTCAGCTCATGGCTGGCTCACTAGTATACAGGCGTACCCCAAAACTCCAACACCCCACCATTTTGGGTATATTATGTAATATTCTTGCAAAATATTAGTAAAGTCAATATTCACACTTCCTGTACGATCACCGAAGTTAAGCAACATCGATCCTAGTCAGTGTCTAGGTGGGTGACCGTTTGGGAATTACCATGTACTGTCAACTTAGATGCTCGGGTGGTGTAATCGGCCACAACATATTAAAACACCGGTTCCCGCACGATCATCAAAGTTAAGCAACGTCGAGTCTGGTCAATACCTAGATGGGAGACTGCTCGAGAATGCACTGTACTGTCAATTTGGATGTCCGGGTGGTGTAATCAGCTTGCGGTCGCATCTGTTGAAACACCGGTTTCCGTATGATCACCGAAGTTAAGCAACGTCAAGCCTGGTCAGTACCTACATGGGTGCCCGCTTTAGAATGCTGGGTGCTGTAAGCTTGTCTGTGCGGTTACGACTGCTGTAATGTTTAATGGCTCTGAATAAGGAGAGCCAATTTTCGTTTTCTTCGTTATATTCACTTACGCGCAAATACTTGAGAAAAGGATGAATCCACCGCTTTTCCCCAACTATGGGTTAATTAGCAAGACTTGTATCGCTAAACTATTACTATCTAAAAATATCTTACAAGCTAAAATAAACATTTTCTGGATATAACTAAGTTGAAAAGGGTTGATAAACCGTAAAAAACAAATTACCCCATTCCCTCTATGTTACCCATTACACCATTCCTTGTATGTTTCCCAGTCGTCTGCAATCATTCAGTGTTCCAAGTCACATTCTGATTTCTCCAAACATAAACCTGTCTCAAATTCAAATTGTTTTTTTGTTTATTATTATTTCTTGTGATTTCTTCCGGGTCCCAACCAGAGATATAAGGTTAGAATTGGCATCCGCACATTTACCAGTGAGTATTTTTGTAAAAAAAAAACAAAACAAAACAAACAAACAAAAAATATATCAAATATTTTATAACTAAGTTTGAAGTATTATACATGCTAACAAAATAAAGAAATGATTTTAGGATGTATAATGCTTCAAACTGAGATAATTGGGTTTACTTTATTTATACTGCTGATTCAGATTTATATAGCTTTTCCTATGAGTTATCATACCTTTTATTCATTCATTCATTCTATCCGCCATATAAACTCTTTACGTCAATTCATTCAACTCATTTATCATGTTAACATCAAGCATATTGTAGTTGTGACGTTTTATGTCATAGCCGATAAAAAAATGGCTGCTCTCTCTGAGTCCATTGCTGACACCAAACGAGCGCCTTCATCTGGGAAATCTTACGCATTAACATAATCAAGTTGTGATGAAATTTTTTTATCTCTTTTCTTTTCTCCCTTTCTGCATTTTTCTTTTCTTTTTTACTTTCTTTTATGAATTAATATTTCCATTTTCTCTTTCCCCAACCAAACGCTAATGTTTCATATCTTTTTGTCTTGAAAAAAAGAAAGAGAAAAGCGAATCAAAAGCAGTAATATGTACTTTTATATTTTATTTAGTTCTTCATATACGAAACCTAGCGTCGTAGACACTTTTCCAACAAATACAGATTAAAAAAAAGAAAAGAACAAGAACAAAAAGAATAAGAGCAACAATAAAAAAAATCCTGCAAATCATCGAATGTTTCTATTTATTACGTTAGCACTCAGCGAGAGTTAGAAATTATCTGGCGCGTGATCACCGTGGATTTTACTAATCTGATATATATAAAAATACTCTCACAAAATTGATGGTAATTTTTTTTTACCATATGTTCAAGTTTTTGCAATTTTTATCCATACTTCTGACTGATAAAATTCTATTTTCCCAATATTATGAATATTAGGTCTCTATTTTTGACAGAGAATCTGAGTGACTAAAAACAAGTGACAGCAATAACAACGATGGCTAAAATAACGTATTATTATTATTATTATTTTTTTTTGTTTATTATTATTTCCTGTGATTTTTTCCGGGTCCCAACCAGAGATATAAGGTTAGAATTGGTATCCTCACATTTACCAGTGAGTAATTTTGTAATAAAAAAAACAACCTAAGATCACACTAGTTTCCTATAGATAAAGACCTTCGTAGGGCATGAGCTGTTATTGTGAGTACAATTTTTGTATTTTTAAAGGCATGGGCTACTAGGGATCTCTTCAATGGTTCTATGGGAATCTTTCCCAATCAGACTGAAGGATTCAACTATAACTGGAATAGAGAAATTGCTATTTTGTTTTCAGGTTAATCATCAGTTAATACGATGGTCAAGAAATTTAATGAAGAGGGCTATAGTCGTGTGGAACAACGTTCACTAACACCAAGCAACATGTCTGAGCGAACGAAAAGGGTGCTGAAGAGGGAAGTTATCAAAAACCGTTGTCTGAGCGTCAAAGATGTCACTAACAGCATGGAAATGTCACTATATGTGGTAAGAAAGGCTATAAAAGAGTTAGGCTATCAAAGAAGAGTTAAAAGAAAGAAGTCCTTGATTTTAAACGTTCACAAAAACAGGCGAATGGACTAGGTGAGAGCAAATATTATGAATTTTGGCATTCTGTAATTTGGTCAGATCAAAGTAACTTCTGCCAATATTGGAATTTGAGACAGGTTTATGTTTGGAAAAATCAGAATGTGACTTGGAACACTGAATGTTTGCAGACGACTGGGAAACAGAGGGAATGGGGTAATGGTGTGGAGTCGCTGTCTGGTTTTGAGAGAAATCTGAACTTATTCTTGCTGACGAGCAGTTGAATGGTTTAAAAAACTGTCAAATATTAGAAAAAGGACTACGCCCACTATTTGAAATCACTCAGATCGACAAGAATGTTTATCTTTTTTTAAAAGAAGATAAAGCGCCATGTCATACGAGCAAAGTAACAAAGGCCTGAATGGACTCACAGGGAATCAAGTCCCTGCAATAGGTCACTGCCCAAAGTCCAGTAGAGCACGTTTGGGTGCACCTTGACCTAAAATTTCGTGTGAGGGCAACCAAAATCACGTCAGTGGCAACCCTTGTAAAAACATTGCTAAAGGAGTGGGAACATATGGGTCAGACGATTGTCAATAACTTGATCGAATCCACGAAAAATTGAATACAAGCAAAGGAAGGACCTACTCCATAGTAATTTCAAATTCTGTTTATATATTTTGAGTTGTAATTACGTAATTAAATTTTGAAATTAGGTGTAGTTTATTTCTCGAGGTCACTATATATATAAGTGGTTTAAACTAATGGATAATAGTTAATATTTACTTTTTTATAAAAAAGTGCTCAATACAGAAGTAGAGCATTTATAGATATATAGTTATTATTATTGTTATAATGAGAGCATACTGCAACTTAAATACTATCAAGTTTCAGTGTTCAGTACACCTTCATCAGGCACTGAAAACCGAAACATGATAGCGTTTGAGTAGTATTATGCTTATTATTAATAATATCTATCTATCTATCTATCTATCTATCTATCTATCTATCTATCTATCTATCTATCTATCTATCTTTTCATTTCAGTCTTTTCAATATCTATCTATCTATCTATCTATCTATCTATCTATCTATCTATCTATTTCTATCTTTTCATATTTCAGTCTTTTCATATCTATCTATCTATCTATCTATCTATCTATCTATCTATCTATCTATCTATCTATCGGAAAATTTCATTAAAATGACTGACAAGGGACTGTGGTTAAATTTAATTTAATTTTTCACGTGTTCTTATAATATTATACTTTTCAGGATGTAAATTATATAAAAGTTGTTTAAATATTTTTTAGTATAGTCGCTTACTTTTGACTATACTTTAGCTACTATTAAGGACGAATTTTAATTTTACTTTTAACCAAATATATGGATTGTTTATGTATGTATCTAGAGTTATAGGAATGTTTTATTCTAACTTTAAAATCTTTCTCCTCATGCTTCAATTTAGTCAAATAGTTATTACATAATACATATGAATTTTTTTAACAATATTGGTATCATTTTGTTAGCATATATATATCTTTAAATTTTATTTAACGGTCAATTAAATATTCATATATATATATATATATATATATATATATTGTTTAATTACTTAGTTTTTGGTCATGATAAAATTAGACCAGTGCACATTTGTATTAAAAAGTGTTCAATACAATTATATTGTAGAACTTTTGAATACTTTTCATTTGTAAACGAGTTATTACGTGACCTAGGTTTCTACCATGTGGTGTCTTCAGGCGATTTGCAATAACTGACTTTACCGTTTACCGTTTTTTTAAGAACGCTCACGTAACAGTGGGTTTTTTTTAACGCTCACGTGACGCTCGTGATGGGGAATTAATAAATATACATATGATGGTGCTCATATGTATAATATTGTTATTCTGGTGTTAATAAAACAGTGCTCAATGCATGAACAGAGGTGTATTGTATATATATTAATAAATATACATATCCTATGGCATGACCCGGCGTTTCATGCGTTATGCAATCATCAGGTGCATATTTCAAACTGACAGTTTTGTGAATTCCGGATGAGGAACCACACAAAATAATGAACAACAAAACAGGTATTTGGGATAGAAAAATAGGCTATATTAAACGTAATGATACAACTGGAACGCAGGTTAGCAATTCAGGATTACGATTAGTAAGGAAGATATATATATATATATATATATATATATATATATATATATATAAAAGTCTTTGAAGTGAAGCCGTGCTGGAATTAATATATCCATGTAATACTATTCTGGCTGAGTGGAGCTCAGATCTACTATGACTCACGCGGTATTCTCTCGGTAACTTCGATATCTTACGACTCTACACGATAACTGACGTATCTCACTATGGCAGGAGTATATGTATACTCAAGTCGAGTCTATTATCATAGAAAAAGGGGAGGTCCCACAACAAATAGATGTGAATTTAAGTTCACACGATGTTTATGGAAATTAAATCTTATAAAGTTAAGTTACTGCTTTTTTAATAACAAGATTAAAAATTTAAATATTCTAAGGTTATGTTGATAAAAATTTAAATTTTAAATTAAAATATCCTGACGTTTTTATCTCACTGATGAAATAAATCGATACAAATGCAGCATTACGCAGATCTGAAACATTATCGAGTGTCATCGTGAAGCGATTACAGGATTTTCGTTAAGTTATTATTCAACTTAAATTAGTGAACAGGAGACAAAGGCGGGGAAGATTTTTATTTCTTTTAAATACACTGTACATCAAATATATGTAGTTGTAGTTGTAGTTGTAGTGGGTGAGCTATACGTTAAGCCGTAACAAATTAATTATCAGAAAATGGGAAAATCACTCAGTATATGCTAGGGAATAGATTATAGATATCTTCTTATATTATATTAGGAAAAATTAACTATAATTTTTAGAGTATAATTTAGACAATGATGACAAACGGTAGTAAGTAAGTTACGTTTATTAAGTAAGTTTAGTTTTGGGAATATGATAATCTGTAATTTTTCTTATAAACATAGAAAGCATGGAAAACATCTAGATCTTAAGTTATTTTAAGTCTCTATCCCCTGTATTCTTAGAACCAAACTTCTCCTATATACCATGACCTGATTTTCTATTGGTTCATTGAGACAAACCCTCAGAAAATCCCACCAACTTAATTGCCGGGATTTGGTAAAAATTGTGTTGTTTTTAAGCTTCTGTATATAATGATTTCTATCAGAAAAATATTTCACTGCCTGATGAGGTGCTAATAAGAAAGTACCGAAACACAACGGCTCTTGTGTTGCAGTAAATTATCTTATGATAAAAATATTACCATATATAGTGCCCTACTAAGTATCGAGCACTCTTAATAAAGTAAATAACTACAAACGGTAGACTGCCAACCCATTAGTTTGTACTAATTTTAAGATATTTTGCTCCCATTACGGTTGAGCACTCTACTCATTTACTTATTTTTATGCAATATGGAAAAAAAAACAGTTATAAAATTTCCCTTAAAAACATCCCAAATACAAACAAACGGGACTATTATTTTATTTATATATGTATAGAAGAGAATGGCAGCCAGTGAAAACGTAAAGGATAAGCAAAAAAGTTTTATTTAATTATTTTAAATTATCAATTAGATTGACATAGACAGCTCAATGGATATTATCCAGAGCAAATATATTGAGAAGAAAACTCAACACTAAATTAAACAGTTATAAATCTAGAATTTATTTCAGCAAACGTAAAGAAAATTTTTTACAATTTTCTCGTTCAGACCGTTGATGAAAAAATAAATGTTAGTTTCACTCAGAATATTTTGAAAAAACTGTTTATAGCAAAATTGATAATCGATGCACTAAATCACACACATAACACAATACAGAGTAAGGAATTAAATCACACATACATAAACAATAAACAAGAAATTATACATGCACAAAAAGAAGGTAGGGGTTCATGCACAAACAGATTTAATAACACAAATGTATTTGTGTAGCAATCTCTCTTTTATGCAGGTTTCATTGAAAATAACAGACAAAGTTTATTATTAAGTATTTTTATTTAATATTTTATGTATGGTCTTTTGTTTCCAGAACTCAAATTTGATAGACATTGTTCAAAAACAAATCATATATATTGTTATGGTGACTTACCAATCTGGCACATATCCGCCATGCTGATTTTTTTAAATTTCCAACTTTAACAACAAAATAAACGTTACCTTAAATGGCAAGAAAAGCAACTTGAGCAGCAAAAAAGAATAAAAAAAAACTTCAGCTGGATATCCAAAAAGAACGACTTGAAATTCAGAAGCCATCTGAGAAAGAGCAACTTGAAATGCTAAAGTGAGCTGAAAAAGAACGACTTGAATTTAAAAAACAAACTGAAATCTGACATCAGTAACTCGAAGAAATTCTACTTCAAACTCAACAATAGCAAAGAAACTTGGACAAACTCGGGAAAAATTAGTGAAATGCGTCCTCACAAAACAAAATCTTGGGCGCAAAAGACGCTTTTACATATTCTCCGAACGAGGATATAACTTTCGTCTTCTATTTTAGAAGATTCCAGGATTTATACACCACAGATTGCATAAATTGGTCGAAATCTAAGAAAGTTTGTTTTATTCTCCGAAAACTGGGTACCACAGAGAACACCAAACTTCTGAACTATATTTTACCCCGTTAAACAAGCGAGTTGAGATTCACTGAAGCAGTTAAATTTCTTACAGAACTGTTTAGTCCTAAAACTTCACTCTTTCATAAGAGATAGAAATGTATGAATTTAACCAGAAAGGATAGCGAAGATTTCACTACGTTTGCATAGGTCGTGAACAAGCATTGTGACGATAAAGTAAAAATATTAAACTGCAGTTGGATTCTGGTTCAGATTTAACAATCATAAATCTACACACTTGGAAAAGGTTGGAAAAACCAACTTTGCTAAGAACTAATAAAGGTCCGTGACAGGGGAGAAAATTAAGTTAACGGGAGAACTCATCACGAATGTAACATTTCAAAGAAGGACGTTAAGACTAAAGACATTCGTATAAAAAAATACAGAAAATTGATTTAGCACCGACTGGATGAAGAAATTTAAGTTGTGGAACATGCTAATTAATTCATTTGGATAAAAAACTCGAAAACCTGACCACGAATAATCTAATAAAAGACTTAAAAGAAACTTTTCCGGGAGTTTTTTTCTGGGGGCTTTGGTCGGTGTAATAAAGTGACAGCAAAATTCGAGTTAAAAGAGAACATCCAGCAAGAAAAAAACGAAATGTGCCTTTTGCCTCTTTAACAAAAATAAATGAAGAACTCGACAGACTTAAAAAAAATGGTGTTTTGTTAAAAATTGTGTAAAGTCAATGGGCTTCACCGACCATCTATGTGAAGAAGTCAAACGAGATTACGGTCTGCTCCAATTTTTTGATGGGGCTTAATGCGGCACTAAAAGACTACCGTTATTCTTTACCTTCGCCGTTTAAGAAAAATAACGGACTTTACCGTCGTAAATACAAACAGAAAAAATATTAATACTCCTGCAGAGTTAATAGTTAGAAGCGGGTTGTTATGATGACTTACCCATTTGACACATGAACTCTGTCAAACTGTATGTAAGCAGTAGTTCTGCTTTGTAGATAGGCAAAGAGTGAGAGCGGAATCTATTCCAGCAGATAACTGACAGTCACGCTAATAATAGATCATTGGTATATGTTTGTCCTACTGTTTTTGTAATATTTTTAACACAATTTTGTTTTATGTCTTTATTTCTGGCTCCCAACAAGGTCACAAAATATATATTAATTAAAAAATATATATTCATTAAAAATATATATAGTCATGAAAAAAATTCTTTAAAATGATTGAGAACTTTTTTCTTAACTTTTTTCCTGCCTCATTTTTTATTATTCGTCCCGTTGAGAAAGGAGACAGGCGTGCGCAAAAATTACGATTTTTAAGATCTTTCTCATCATTCTTCCATTTTAGTCAAAAGGTCGAATAATATACAATAAATATTTTTAGTTATATTTACAATATTATTATTTTTGTTTTTTTAACTTTCGAATTCTTTTCACAGGCCTCTTATATCTACATATTATAAGAATTGTATATTTGGGTAGCAATCTTAATTTTATACAGTTTAATTAAAAATGACAGACAAGGTGTGATGGTTAAGTTTTTATGTAATTTTTCATGTGATCTTATGATTTTTTTTTTTGACGACATAAATTATATATTATTTCTAAATGTTTTGTTTATCCGAGAGCTTTCGGTAATACTTTTAATCATTTTCGAGGATGAATGTTATTTTACGTGTAACAGAATGTATATGTTGTTATTTATGATGTAGAGTAGTATGTATGCGTTATGTCAGTCAGTTAAGTGGTATACGTGATACATGCTTGGGCGATCATATCTCGAAAGAAACATGACACTGATTTTCCCATTGTTGCCATTACTTTCTATAGAACCCAATGTGTCCTCCTGTTTAACTCATATTTAGTGGAAGAAGAGATGGATTAATACCTTTATCAAAGGTAATTGCGCGTAAATGAATGCAGCGTATAAAACTAAATTCGAACTCGGCTCTCCGATTTCTCGTTCCGAATCGATAACCACTGCACCACAATTCACATCCGCGTATTATATTATAAGAAGCATGTATATCTTGACAATCGTTCTTTGCTAACACACACACACACACACACACACACACACACACACACACACACACACACACACACACACACACACACATATATATATATATATATCTTTTTCTAAAGATTTACTGTTTAATATGAGAGACAAGGAATGTCTATTATGTTTAAACATGAGCCGTTCTGAACATCGTATTTTGGCTTTAATTTGAGGTGAAAATAAAGACAAAATTTGTCCAACATTTGAACATTTTTTTTATTATGCTGGTTGTTAGCTTTCGGATTACATGAGCCATCTTCAGAGAAGTTACAGGGACGTTAACATAAGACATCCACCATAAAAAATGATTTTATCTTGTGTTGACATAAAACATTACTATGCGACGATAACAGTCTCCTGAAATTAAAGCCTAAATACGATGTTTAGAACGGCTGATGATTAAATATAATCGTCTGTTATATTTAACAGTATATGTTTAGAAAACTATTCGCTGCCTCGATACACTAATATATATATTGTCTATCTCTCTCCGTTTCTATCTATCTATCTATCTATCTATCTATCTATCTATCTATCTATCTATCTATCTCCGAGTGAGTACAAAACGAAGAAATAATTTTTTCCAACGTCCAAAACATTAATTTAATGTCGAATGTCGAAACAACCATATGATTGTAGAGGACACATATATATAAAAACATTATGTACATATTCTAAAATATAATTTATAATATATAGATAGATAGATAGATAGATAGATAGATAGATAGATAGATAGATAGATAGATAAAAAGAAAGTGAGAGAGACGAACAATATATATAGATACTTTTTTGGTGTGCGTGACGCACACTTAAAGCAGGATCATAGGCGGATACAACATTGTTATTATGAATAAACATATATAAATTTATATATAAATAAAGAAACTTAAATGCATTGCCGTGGAACAGTGGTTAATTAGTTACCTCGTAGGTCATAAAAACTGTACTGAGTTCGATACTAACAGAGAGTATGACTTTATCGCCTTATTAGCAGTATAGCCCGGCGTTACTCGGGTGTAATGAAAGCTTTAAAACTAATCCATGGTCCTGGAGCTCAGATTCTTTGGACGTCGGCACGAAAGACTAAAAAGCAATAGTTGTTTCCAGTTAAAACGAAACCGTAGACTGAAAGAAAAATGAATGGATGTAAGTCAAATTTTGATTTCCTGGTATCGATATCAAATAAGTTTTTTTCGTCGTAAACTGAATTTTGAAGGCTAAATAAGTCCTCTGACTAAAAGGTATCGTGGCTGAGATTAAGAACTACAAGTATACCTACTTAGAGCCAAACCCAAAGCAAAAACTAAAATAAAAGGATGAAAAAATACAGACCTACAGGCAGATAAACAGACACACACACAAACATTTTGCCTTTTATATATATATATATATATATATATATTATCGTTTTTCTGCACTATTGTAAGGACTGCAACCTTGAAAATTCTGAATATCGTTCCTTATATCTTTGTCTATGAATGTATCAAATTTGATTAAAATCGGACCACTCCTTCTATAACCCGATGTTTTCGATTATCGATTTTCGATATTTATCGCGGGTACCACGACACAAAACCTAGCTAAGAACACTCGAAGACGCTTATAGTACAACTGTGTAAAATTTCAAGAAAATCGGTTCAGCCGTTTCGGAGTCTATAGGTAACGGATACACACACACACACACACACACACACACACACACACACACACACACGCGCGCGCACACACACAGAGACACGCACAGACGAAGTTCCATTTATAAATAAGTTTAGATCGCAGACTAAGGCAAACTTAGTGGGTATCTACAAGTCTAATAAATTTTTCTTGCATAAAAAGTCAGCCTACACTCCGTGTACTACTGGTAACTCTTAAACGATTACGACTTGCAATGTATCATCAGTGACTAAGTTGATGCCTCAACAGGCTTTTCTGGTGTAAGTGGTGGCTAGACACTCTTATTTTTCTTTTATATGCCATGTCCCTTCAGGATGTAGACAATCATTGCACTCTGCGTCTTTCTGTCTCTTTTAGCTCTTAATAAGTTAGTCTTTTTGTTATTTCTACCAAACCCTGTTCTACTATTCATTTTCATAAGCTCATCAAGTACGTTACGCGCTGCCTCCTCTTCTCGGGCGATCATGTCTCCAAAGAGATATGACTTACTAAACAGAAGATTATCTCGCAGTAGGTTGCCATTACTTTCTGCGGTAGACTGGTTATAGAGCCCAGTGTCATGTTATTTAACCCATAACGGGAGGGAAGAGACGGATTAATATCTTTCCCAAGGGTATTTGCACGTAAGTGAATGTAAAGAATTCAACTGGAATTCGAACTCGGTTCCACGATTTCTCGTTCCGAGCCGATATCCACTGCACCACAACGAGCAGGATTAAATACAAGATCTGTGAAAGGCCTGTGAGCAAAATTAAATAAAATAGGTGAATAAGAATAATACTGCTAATAATAATGTTAAAAATAACAAATACCAGGAAACAACAGACCATCTAATCTCAGGACATTCTGCCCCCAATGAATATAAAAATCTTTACGACAGAATGGGGCAGTATTTACACTGGACAATGAGCAAACACTTTGGAAAATATGTAAACAAACACTGGTATTAACATCACCCGGCACAGGTTACAGAAATAGATGTCACCATTCAATGGGATTGCACTAATTACGCAGACAGAAAAAATTAAGCAAATCGGCCGGACATTATTCTCAAAAACTAAAACAGAAAAATCTTGCCTACTAATTGATATGGCTTGTCCAGCGGATTGTAACATAGCAACCAGGGAATCTGAAAAACTATCAAAATATAAATTGAAATTGAAACAGAAAAAAAGTGTGGAAATTGAAAACAAAAATAATACCAGTAATAGTAGGTGCAATGGAACAACACAACACATTTAAAGAATCCCTGGAAACCCCAGCTTAAGAGATATACAAAAATTGTCTTGTGAAGTATAGCTCGCACACTCAGTAGAAATATGTCTACGTAACGCTAGTGATGTTATGGGAAACAAATGAAATGTCGCCATAACAACACACCACTACCTACCTTAGGTCGACCCGCAGACTTGGTAGGTAGTGTGACCATAGCAGAAATAAAATTATGATAAAAATGAAATAATAATAATAATAATAATAATAATAATAATAATAATAATAATAATAATAATAAAAAATGTAATACACTTTTTTTGATTCTGAGATTAAGGGAATCGGAAACATAATTACCCTACTTGGTTTCCTCAAAATCATTAGGTATCTTTGTTGAAGCCTAAAAAAAGGCTAATATTTCCTGCCTCACTCCCTTAGTCCTCTTTGCTCTAAGATGTAAACCACGCTGGAGAATGTCAGTTTTCCCGATCTACTGACGACTGAACACTCTTTCCACCTTCCAACGCACGGCACTCGCACGTGTCTTCCAAAAGCGCCAACCTATGACGTAAGCCAAACTTACTCTCTGACTGTTCCAACTCAGCGCAAGGCTGGTTTGAGCGTGACCACAGTAAGGATGCTTGTACTGACTTACTCAGAACTTGCCAAAAAAGAAAAAAAAAAGAAGACGAAAATCTTATAACCATTTTAAATCTTCCAACGATGAAGTACATTCTTTTGGTTGTTCCAAATCTGCACAAGACTGATCATGAAAACGATATTTATCCTAACCTATATTAACTGCTGGACGAAAAATAGAAAGTACATACCCAAGAGACAGTCACCTTAAAAAGAATAAACGTCCGTAATAGAAACTCAATCTTTTGTAGGCTTTTATATTCTTTCTTTACATATTGTTCCCCCATCTTTGTATTGACACTAAGAGCAGAAACAGAAAGTTGCCTCCTAATTGGCTTAAAGCATAATGACATGTTTTGAATTTTGCGCAATAAGCTCTACATATCTTTTCCGGTTGTAGCTGATTATATATATATATATATATCTGAATACATATAAGAGATGAATATATGGATCGGAATCCGACAAGATGACTAGAATAAGTAAATAACAGGTAGAAAAAAGTCTATTTAATTTAACATGTTTCAATTTAACAAACACCCTCAGAGATGTTTTTAAAATGAATTATTCGCCTTAAAAAATAATTCGTCTTTAAAAATCTCTGAGGAAGCTTGTTAAAGACACTTATCTTAGATTAACGTGAAACATGTTAGATTAAAGACACTTTTTCCTACCCTTTTTTACTCATTCTATATATATATATATATATATATATATATATATATATGTATACACACACACACACATATATATATATATGTATATATATATATAAATTATTACGCGAGAACATGTGAAAAAACTACTACAAAATTGTACATTTTGTTTCGACATTGAAAGTTAAAGTTAACAATGATGACAATAAAACGTTTATTACCATCATTGTTAACTTTTAATTATTCTTTTAATGTCGAAAGAAAATGTACAATTTTGTAGTAGTATTTTACATGTTCTCATGTAATAATTAATAGTAAATATTAATTTCTCTATTTTTATTTTGAGCACTGTTTTAAATTAAAGTTTTGACCGTTGCCATTTTATTTTTGTTCTGTTTCACTTTTTCAGTTGAATATATATATATATATTGACCAACCAGGAAACATAAAATATATTTGAAATTGATCCTATTCTTGGCCGTCAAAATGCTTAAATACGCATGATTTTACCTTTTCTCTTCAGAGGGCCACAGGTAGTCTCCCGGATGGCGTCCGGACTACCAGTAGTGTCTTACGTTCTCACTTTCTTTTAAATCATCATGAAATGCAAGATAAAGGAATACAAAGGTAAAATTGTCAGTCTGGATATAAAAAAAATCAGACAACACAAATATCTCTGTCTCAAGCTGCCGTTCACTTTGACTTTTCTTCTTCCTCACAACTTTCCGGCAACAACAAAATGAACTTTAACAAAGACGCAACATACGAACATTTGTTACTATCATGCACGCATTAAAAACATCAAATAGATTTTTTTCAAAAACATCTTCTATTGAAACCAACAAAAGAAAAGAACTTTTCACCCTTAACTTCATTTTTTTATAATAACAAAATTTATGTAATATTTTAATTAATAAATATCTTTTTTATTATCACAAAAAGGAAATTCTGATTCTGATTGGCTGTTAATTAGGAAGCAATCTCAAATTATTACATGGCTAAAATCAGGAATTAATGCCTGAATCACTTCCTGGCTAGGATCAAGTAATAACTAAATCATTTCCTGGGTAGAACCAGGGAGTAATGTTGATACAAAATAATCCTGGTAATTATCTTGGTTTTCTTATAGTCTAAAAAATGAATGCACAAATGAATTCTTTATACAGTATATATATATATATATATATATATATATATATATATATATATATATATATAAATTTTGTATATACTATGTATATACAGAATTAGACTAATTAGAGCTTATTTAGACTAATTTTGTGGTGCTGAATACAAATCTGGTCTCAGATTTGCTCTATCACATCACATATACGATAATCATTTTGCATCTTTAAATGTGGTCCCTACAAATTCACCTAAAATACACACAAACACGCAACCTCTTAACCTCCACAGGTCGGATCAACCTTCTTGTGCTGCCATTAGTTATCTCGCGCAATGACGTAAACTGGACTATATAGCTATGAATAAAGCAATTACAGCGATAGAATAACATCAATGTTTGGATGACCAGTGGTTCCCCTGATGGAATCAACGGCCACATATTCGTGACCAAGGCGAGAAATCGAGCTGAGGTTTATTGGCTGTGGTTTGATCTGGGGAGGGATGGATACTTCCAGGTCTACACATAAATAGATAATGTAGATACGTGTAGAGAACTGATCAGGCAGCGATCCTACGGCCATACGCAGTCATGGGTGTGATGATGATTATGATGATGATTATGTTGATCGCCAGTGAAAGAACCTAGTGTTAATCGCCTTTTCATATAATGAACTCTAGGATTTTTCTATAAAATTTTAGCTTTTTCAATATCTTTATTTAAAAAAAAAATGAAAAAAAAAAAACTCAACGAAAGCAAATTACAAAAAAATAAAAAATGAATAAAAAGAAAAATCGCAAAAAATATGGCGGTAAAAATATGGCGCCATTTGAAGGAATGATCACATACGATGTACTTTTAAGAATTTTCACTTTTATCTTCGTTCATACTTTTTAATTGTTTTTTTTTATTATTTCGACTCTTTTTTTAAGCATTTCTTCCTTTCTTTTTGTTAATCTCCGTTATACACTCCCATTCCTTTCTCGTACCAAATGCACTTAGTCACGTCGGCAAAAGATTTCTTTCTCTCTCTCTCACACACACGCAGACACTTCAAACTCGTATAGACAGATAAAATTTCTCAGATTCTTGAAAATTATCTGGCGCTGATAAGCACACGCTTCATTTATTAAACAGAAATCAAATATGTTTAAAACAAAAGGTTTTTAAACGTATCATGTTATTTCATAATAATCATAGACCCTTGCATTTGTTCAAGAATTTAGATTGCGAATTTTTACAGAAATCGTATATAAGAATGAACCAGAATTAAGCATCGACAAAAATTTGCAGCTTTGAGATGAGAGATTCATTTCTCATACAATTAAAATATACAAATCGATATCCAATATTTGCGAAAGCTAAAAGACGTCGAGCTCAACAAGTGAACTGCATCAGTTTACTTTAAAATGCAGTTAAATACTTCTTACAGTTATCTATCTATCTATCTATCTATCTATCTATCTATCTATCTATCTATCTATCTATCTTTGACACACACACACACACACACACACACACAAACACACACACACACACACAGACACAGACACACACACACACACACACACACATATATATATATATATATAGGTATACACTGATCAACAAACATATATTCTAGTTTTGAAGTGTTAGAGCTGATTTATACTAATTTTGTGTCATAGCATAGCTGGTCAATGTATGTGATTGCTGGGTGACCAACACGTCTAGCTCTATGGCTAGGTGTCCAGAGCATGAATCACTCACAAATTCTTGTCTTTGTTTTTACCTTTCTTTCACTCTCTTTTTTCTCTGTTGTCTTCCAGTTTCCTGTTCTTCGCTTCCAACTTCCCTTACCGTTTTCTCTGTTGCTGAAAATCGTCTTTTCGCTATTCTCCCTCTGTTCCAGTTACTCACACTACTGTTGATTAATCAACAACTACATTCGCTCCCACCAAATTCTAAAAGAAATTATAATTCGGTTAAGGTATCTCAGACATTCATGGTACTTCATCAAGGTTGGAAGGTCATTATGGAGGTATTCTGTGTCATAATATAGCTGGTCAGTGCAGGCTGTTGCTGGGCAACCAGACAGTCTTGCACTATGGTTGGTGTCCAGAACAGTTGATCACTCGCAAATTGTGTTTTGACTCGCCAATTGTTTCCTGCAAAACGCATTCTGCTTTCGTGTACGATTGTAGAAATAGCAGGAAGATGGTCTATACAGCTATGATTCACTTCGATGTTGTCTGCAATAGATGTTAAGTATAGCTCTCAGCATCCATCATGCTTAGACACCAGGGTTTCGGTTAATGTCCAACCAGTAGCACCATACATTAACACCGCCGCTACAGTGGCATGAAAATCTCCGCTTGAGGTTGTCTAGTTGGTCAGTTTTAAAGTTTACATTCATTTTCATTTAAGGCCGACCAGGCTTTACCTATGCGAATTTTCACATAAGCGAAATAAATTTTACTGAAAACAAGAGAAATACAAAGCAAAAATTGAATATAAATAGACATATATTTAATGATTTCGTCACAAGCAAGAGAGGACCATCACGAGAACGTCGTGGTTTACAGTGAGAGAAAAAAAGTACAGATGGTTGCTGGGCGACCAAACCGTCTTGCACCATGTCTCGGTGTCCAAAGCAGTCGATCACTCGCAAATTGTTTTTTTGATAGTCAATTGTCTTATATATGTGTTATTTGGGTGCTATGACAGCTCAATTGTGGAAAAAATGGCTGCTTACATTTAGTGCCTTGTAAGCTAAACTAGACTTCCAAGAGGATGCTTCCCCGATCAGTACAAACTTAACCTGTTCAAAGGATAAAAGATGGATGGGATTCAAGGAGATAGAAGATTTCAATTGACGTTGCATTTAAACTTTTGGGGATTGTAGCTATCAGGGAAGCAAGTAAACGGAAGGGAGTTCCACAGACGGTAAGTGCGAGAAAAGAAACTGATTGAGTAAAAGAGACGGTTACAGTTAACTATTTCAACGGTGTAACATGTTTGCCCGGGCCGCTAGCACTTTGACTAATACGTTCGTTCTCGTCGACGGTCGTGACGATCCCAGGCACATAATAAGAAAAGATGACTTGGAAAATTTGATACTCACAGGAAAGATTGAAGGTAAGATGGAGAGAAAGTGAGAGAGAGAGAGAGAGAGAGAGAGAGAGAGAGAGAGAGAGAGAGTGAGAGAGAGAGTGCAAAACCTACCAAGCGAGCTTGAGTAAATGAATCGCGGAACAAGGTTTAGAAGAGAAAACAAAGAGTAAAAAAAAATATTAAGAGCGACCAAGGGCAGGAAATTGTGGAGAGCCATGATCGCCAACATCCTGTGAGAACAGAGCACATGAAAAAAAGAAAAAGAGGAAAACAACACATAACTAAACTAGTGAGCTTGAATAAATGAGCGGCGGAACAGGGTTTAGAAAAGATAAGAGAGAAAAATGTATTAAGAGCAACAAAGAACAGGAAATTGTGGAGAACCATGATCACTAACGACTTGAAGAGACACGGCACATCGAGCTTAGATTTGTAGAAAATACAGCGAAAATATTTGATTAAAAAAACAACGCAAACTTGAGTTAACGGATGGCGTAATAGGGTTTAGGAGAGATAACAAAAAAGTTTATCAAGTGCTACAACGAACAGGAGATTGTGGACATCCATATTCATTAACCTCCTGAAAGGAAACTCGATATAGAAGAAGACTATTACACACAAAGTAAGTTGAAGCAGAGTTTTATTAGAATATTCTTTGTGACATAAATTTGTATTATTCTATAACTATTATAGTAATAGAATAATACCAAATTTATTTCCGGATATTTTGTGTTATTCAGAATGCTTATTTGACTTCCAAATAAACAATCCTAAGACAAATGTGACACTGAGAATTTCGATAACAATTTTTTGTGTTGATCGTGTGGATGTGCAGAACGTGTAACAAATAATGGCTCAGAATGAGAAATCGGAGAGCCGTCTTCGAATTCCAGTAGAGTTCTTGGGAAATATATGAATCAATTTCACTCGCAAGATATAGGTTCAATATTTGAACTTTTACCTTGAAAAAAAATCACTGCTATCTTCAAATAAATTTTTAATGCAATATTCACTTCCCCACAAAAATTATTCTTATAATTCAAAATATGCTTCGGGTTTAAATAAACAGTAAAGGGTTGATAAACTGTAAAAAAACAAAAAAAAAAACAAAAAAAAAAAAACAAAAAAAAACCAAAAAAAAAAAACCCAAAAAAACAAAACAAAAAAAACCCCAAAAAACAAAAACAAAACAAAACTAAAAACAAAAAAACAAAAAACAAAAAAAAAACAAAAACAAAAAGGAGTCGATCAGTCGCAGAAACGAGTTACACCGAAGTCGATGGAGAAGGTAACAACTATTCTAAGCGTTTGCGAATGCTTTTTAATGCCATTGTTTTTAAAAAAACATACACATTAAAAAAAAATATTTTAAAAAAGCGCACATATTTGAAAAATGCGCATTTATTTAAAAAAGATGCACCTATTTTAAAAAAGCACTCATATTTGAAAAAAGCGAACATTTAAAAACACCACATATTTTAAAAATGCACTTATTTAAAAAAAAAAATTTAAAAAGCGCGCATATTTAATAAATGCACGTATTTAAAAATATTTTTAAAAGCGTACATATTTAAAATATTTAAAATCGCACATATTTTAAAAATTGTGCACATATTTAAAACGAAGCGCTTATATTTAGAAAATATTTAAAAGGTGTACATATTTGAAAAAACGAACATATTTAAAAAACGCACATATTTAAAAAAAAGCGCACATATTTAAAAGAAAACGCACTAATTTATAAAAAAAAAACAAATATTTCCAGTGTTTGTATTAAAGTTTATTAGGAATTTAGCTCGTCTTTTTCTTACTTCATCTATTTTTGGAACTTGAATTTTTTTTATCTGTGTAGTTTCCTTTGTATTCGTAAGCTGTGTTTACTTTTGCGAGTTTAAAACGACACATTTCATTCCACAAAACGTAATTTACATGGTGAATATTTATGATTTTCACTTTGGAATTCCAGGTGCTGTAAGCTTGGATGTGCAGTTGGCGTAATGAATAATCTCACGGAATCGTTGATCGTAGAACCAAGTTCCAATTCCCGTTAGTTTCGTCACAATCACTTATGCGCAAATGCGGTTGGTAAAGGTATAATTCCACTTTTCCCCCAGTTATGGCTTAGTTGGTAAAACTTGTATCACTGAACAGTTATTATAAAAAAATCTTACATTCAAATTTCTGACTTTAAATAACCAGCAAAAGGTTGATAAGTCGTCAAAAACGAATCAATTTATGAATTAAGCATATTTAAGAATTTAGTTGGTTTACAAGAGTTATGTGAATGTTACACAAATCCATTTCTTTTGTGAATATCTTGGTTGGTGAGAAAACGTTATATGGGTGCACTCAAGATCACCAGAGCCTGGCAGTTGACCTATTTTCTAACATAACTATGACAGCTTAATTGTGGAAAAAATAGCTGCTTACAGTCAATGCTTTGTAAGTGAAACTTGACTCCCAAGAAGATGCTTTCCTGATCAGTACAAACTTAACCTGTTCAAGTCTAGTGTTAATACTGATCTTTCCCACATATGTTCCTAATACGTGCTTTATACTCTATAAACCTCTTCCTTTTTTCATAAAACGACACTCATATTTTGCACAACTTTTCTACAAGCAAAATACATATATATGGTTGGAAAGAAGGTTCTATTTTATCTTTCATACTTGCAGAAATATTCAACCATAAATATGGCTTTCCAGAACCTCATTCCATCGGTCAACAAGTTTATAGATGCCACAGTTGTAAAATCCTTTATGTTTTGATCTAAAATACATGATCAACTTATGTCCAACGCCTCCTCTTGATGTCAACCATATGATTCGCTTCGAGCAGGTCGTCGAATGGCTAGGCTGAAACTCTGTTTTAACTGCAAATGCAACAAACAAAATGAGATAAGTACTTTGAAATTCTCTTGGAAATCAAAAAACACCTTCAATAATTTGCAGTACGTTCTCTAAAAACGATAAATTTTATTTTATTTCTTATTTTTCTTAAAATACAACAATAAAATATGATAAAATTGTTTCATATTTTATCCATCTTTAGTTTGAACAAAAACTATATCAATTTTCACCATAAAACATTCACGCTGATATGCCAACTATCGCAATAAATTACCACACCAGAAATACCTCCCACATATATATTCCAGAAATACCTCTCACAAATACCTCATAGAGATAACCTGCCATATAATGCTAAGACAATAGCTAATGTCTTACCATTATGTGGGAGGTATTTCTGGGAAGTATTTCTGCCACACCCTGTAGAAGGATTGATATTACATAGTAGTTCAGCACTCCTTATTCTAACGAAACTTTTTTTGTTTCTTAATGTGTTGTTTAGCTATTTATTGAAAGGCGCATTAATTTTCGACATAAAAAATCACAACTACGCCACGCAACACTTCATCGCCTTTACCATGACAACATTTATAGACCAACCAAACGAAAACTGGCAGAATTAATAACAGTAAAAATGCAACACCCCATAATCCTGTCAGCTTAAATGAAAGCAGATAGAAAAAAAATAAACTCCTGTTATTCAGTTACGGAATGTGTAAACATCGCTACAGACTCACTCCCACGCAAGCACACCTCTTTTAACCTGAACTTTCTGTATCAAATAAGCTAAAATAATCTTAGAATCCTACGTGAAATCAGTTAGTCAGTTAAGTGCCATACGTGAAACACACTTGGGCGATCATGTCTCGAAAGAAACATGACTAACTGGGCAGAATATTTTCCCGTGGTAGGTTTTCATTACTTTCTGCAGTAGACTGGTTACCAAAAATGGCTATAGAAACCAATCTGTCCAAATATTTAGCCCATAGATGGAGGGAGAAGAGACCGATTAATATCTTTTTTAACCATTAATTCAGCAATTTTAACAATTAATTCAACTGGAATTCGAACTCGGCTCTTCGATTTCTCATTCTGAGCCGATATCAACTGCACCACAACGCACATCCTGAATATATTACTTGAAAGGAAAGGTTTTTGATTGTAAGAATCTAAGCAAATGAATGTCTCCTTAAGGTACAAAAAAAATAAAAATAATAAAAATAAAAATGGCTGCAATATCATGCAGCTTAATCCAGCGGCTTAATCCAACTACCTTTCTCTAACGGAGCTCAAACAGTTCAATGGCGAAGAGGGAGGGAACTGGTTATTCAAATCGACGATCGAATCTAGAACTTTCACCATCGCTATGAACGAATGTTTCCTCCGGGAAGATCTGTGTCTTGAGTGTCTATTGGGACTTAAACATAGTCTAGACCTCAAGAGGAACTTGTATATACGATCTATCGCTAAAGATACTTGAATAATGATCGGTTCCTTATACCGTTCCAGGATAGCGGGAGGAGTCAAGTACTTACAAGAGACAGGAAATGGTGCACTGCTGTCATATAGGAGTAAATGTAAACCAGTCTTCACTTTTAACTTTCGATAAAGTTCAAAAGTCTCCGTGCCCTTGTGGGTAACGAATTATTTTCCACCCTAGAACCCCTTTCTCACAAACGAGACGTCGTAAGTCTCTATCGAGATTTTCATGGTGAGTTTACATGAAATACGCTCTTCAGTTCCGTCACTTCTAACATTCACTTCTAGTAATCGCTTTGGCAAGCACATTATAGCAAACCACCCTTATTTTGTTCGTATTCTTTTGCTGAGATGTAAGTTCTACTCGAGTAACTTCATCCATGAACTGCTATCTTGTGGAACCGACTCTTAAGAGAATGCTCCCCAGATGACATCAATCTTAACCAATTTAAGTTTAAAATTAACTGTTAGCTTTTCCACACCCCGTAAGTTTTGTAACCCTCTGTTGGCTTTCAGGCCTTGTACAGGATGGACAACCACCCTTCAAAAATATGTCACAACCAATCAAAGTTTTATGGTACCTTCCTACGAGAAATGGACTCTTCCTCTTGATGTATATAAATTACCTGCGTCACTTCTAGACAGCAGTTAAAGAGCATTAACTGCCTTTGTCACTGTCAGCTCTCTGCCTTCGGGTGGAGGGTGCTCTCTGCTTCCGAGAAGAGAGCAGTAACCCGGTCGTGGTTCCGCCGAAGGGTAGAAGCACGACTGGGGAATAATAGACAGACATTTTTTGGCCGGGCCATATAGCCCGAAAAGCCCAGTTATAAACTGACCATGTGTCATATGTTGCCCTTACTGGGAGGGACAACTAAATATAGTTAAATAGCAGTAACTGTCTTTGTCACTGTCAAATCTCTGCCTTCGGGTGGAGGGCGCTCTCTGCTTCCGAGCAAAGAACAGTAACCCGGTCGTGGTTCCGCCGAAGGGTAGAAGCACGACTGGGGAATATTAGACAGACATTTTTTGGCCGGGCCATATAGCCCGAAAAGCCCAGTTATAAACTGACCATGTGTCATATGTTGCCTTTACTGGGAGGGACTGCTAAATAATGCAGTTAAAGTGCAGTCAAGTAGGGCAGTCAAGTAGAGCAGTTAACGGAAGCTGTTAACGAGAGCTACTAGCCAGGCAGCGTAATAATACCTTCGGACTTACTTATTTCTATATTACTTATTATTAACACTTCTTTGAATATCTTTTTTCTTGTTAAACTATTACACTGTTTTGAACCTACCTTCTTGTTCCGTGTCTTACATCCGGCACAATCCGGTCACTACAACTTTGTGGCGAAGTTTCGTCACAACTCCACAACAATTGGCGACGAATATTCACAACACAAAGTCACCGCAAGATTTAATTTGGCAAGAATCTCGATATGAGAACAACATTTACTCGAAATTAAATTAAATATCCAATGTTTATCTTAGAAAATGTTATTTCTTTCATTATTTACATTGCTTGGACTGTTGTCCTCATCTTTATTTCCATGTTTACGAGATCTTGGCCGTTGTATGCTCCAGCCTTTTTCAGGTGCTAGGAATTTCGAATCACTTGGGTATATCATTCTTATTCCGTGTGCGATGTCACTTCCGGATGTTATGCAGTTATCCTCTTTTAACTCAACTTATTTGTTCACCACTGCTTTGGGTCAAATCACTGTAACTAACCAAAGCTTATATCCACTGATCCATGTGCATTTTTTTCGTCTTAAAGAGGAACGTTCAAGGACAGTATTTGAAAAAAGTACAATAGTTTTTTTAGGTTGCTATGTTGCTACTAACATTCACTTTCTCTCTAGGTGTCCTTGTAGCGAAGGCAAATGAAGCCCCTTATTGTCCTCGCATGCAACAGCATCACACGTAGACAAGCAAGAATCTACGACAAGGTTCTAAATAAAATGGAAACGAAACGGAAACTCAGACTTAATATCAGCAAAATACAGCGGAACTTTCTGGAACATGTAAAGGAGGGCTTAGGGAATCTGATACTCACAGGTCAAATACAAGGAAAGAGAGACAGGAAAATGCAACACATGACATACTTTATGGGCTTGAGCAAATGGATGGCAAAGTAGGGTTTGGGAGGGTCACAAAAGAAAGGATGTTAAGAGCTACAAGGGATGGGGGAGAAGTGGAAAGCGACGATCTTCTACGCCCTGAAGGGACACGGGATATCTTCTTCTTCTTCTTCTTCTTCTTGTGCAGTGTCTCTTCAGGACGTAGGCGATCATGACCTCTCACTTGATTCTGTTTCTTGTCGCTCTAAATATTTTTCTCTTGGTATCTCTTCTAAATCCCGCTCCGCCAACTATTTGCTCAGACTTAACAAGTACGTCTTGCACTGCTTTCCCCTGTCACTCCTTCTCTTTATCCGACCCGGGAGTTAAATTCTCTTAAATTGTCTTACGCCTCTTTCTGTTTTTGCATGCCTGCTGTGTTCACTTCCTACCTGTAAACAAGCGGTTTGCTACCAATATAGAGCATATATATGAGGAATCTACAGTGTATGGAATTAAATTGTGCTTTGTTACATTTCACAGTAAATTTATCCAATAAAAATAAATGATACTCTTTTTCTTCTTAGTACAACACAAAGACTTGACAGAAATGCTCGACAACCTCAACATTTTCGAAAAAGACGTTAGGATAATCAAGAATCTATATTGGTAGCAAACCGCTTGTTTACAGGTAGGAAGTGAACATATATATATATTACTAAATGGTCATCCAATACAAGGACCAAGAGCCACTCAATGTAAAGGGTTATTGAATAAGGCTGTTGTGTGAATGTGCGTTGTAGTGCAGTGGATATCGATTCGGAACGATAAATCGGGAAGCCGAGTTCGAATTCCAGTTAAATTCTTTGCATTCACTTACGCACAAATACCCTTTGGAAAGGTATGAATCCGTCTCTTCCCTTCAGTTATGGAATAAATAATAGAACAGATTGGGTTCTATAGCCTTGGCTGGCAACCAGTCTACCGTAGAAAGCAATGGCAACCTACTGCGAGATAATCTTCTGCCCAGTCAGTCATATCTCTTTCGAGACATGATTGTCCGAAGCGTGTATCACGTATGGCACTTAACTGATTGACTGTTATATAAACGTAAAAGGAAGAAGTATGTTTGGATTATGAAGTTATTGTGATGGTTGAACCGGGACCTAAAGGTCTTGAGATGGAAGTGATCATGGAAGTATCCTCACGGGAGTCTGTTCTACAGAGTAGTGGTTCTCGGGAAGAAGCTGTTTGATTGGAAATTCCTTTTTACTAATAGACGAAGAGAACTGGAGCCTGAGTACGTAGTTGAACGGTTCCTAGCTGTAAAGGCCGGAACTAGGGGAACTAAGGAATGTGGCTTGCTTGAACATTTATCATGAAATTAGCGATAGTAGTAGCGAGAGGCTTGCGATGTTTCATCTGTGGGAACATAATTAATCACCTACAAGGCCGCGTAAACTTTTTTGAACTCTATCAATGCCGTAAAGAGAGGATTCTACAGTTCTAATCCAGGTATGACAGCAATACACCGTTTTTGGTCTGATCAGACTCTTACGCAAGAGACATTTCTTATTCTTCTCAGTAAATGACAATGTTCTCGAATAGTCGATTGGATGCCACAAGCCTATTGTAAATAAGTGATTACTCGCTATTTTTCTGTCTTCCTCTATTTTTCACCTGCATTTAAATTACAGAGATGTGCACATTCGCCGAGGCTAATAAAAGTCTCACTCTGGTGAACAGTAACAACATAGCCAGTGTGAAAACCCTGTCAGATGTCAGCAAAGCGCAGTATTTTTATGACCTCCATGACAAGAGAGTTAGCTGTTATTTATTACTAGACCTGACCATTTTATCTGTTCGGTATTAATATCGAAGCACGAGGAAACGATCGACTGAATGATGAACAGACATCTGACTAAGAAGGGATCCTCGAGAGTCAAAAAAATAAAATACAAAACAATGAGAGAGAAGGAGATGAAAAGAGTTAGGAAAGAGTGAGAGAAGAACGAAGAGTGAATGAGAAAAGGAAGTAGGTGTGAGAGGGAGCTAGAAACAAAAAAAGAGAGAAAATTTAGGAAAACTAAGGAGGGAGATTGAATTGGAAATTAGAAAGAGGAAGAGAAGTGAGAGATAAAAGAAGATGAAGACAATAAATGGAGAGATAGCAGAGATCGGGGAACAGTGAAGAACAAAATAGTGGAAAGAAAGAAAGAAGTGACAGGTAAGTATTATAGATGAATAAAAAAAATGGAAGATACAAAAAGAAAGATGAAAAGAAAGAAAAAGATAAAGGGAGCAAAGAGAAAAACTATTCATAAACAGAAGGAAAAAAAGAAATAGAAAGAAAGGATAAGAAGATATGAGGAAAATAAAGAGAAAGAAGAAGAAGAGAAACAAAGGAAGATAGAGAGTAAAAATAGAACGTAAATAGAGAGTGCTTTGGCCGAGTAAGATATGAAAGAAATGAAAGAGAGAGAAAAAGACAGACGAAAAGTAAACATGGCCGAATGCGTGCGAGAAATGTGTTCGTGTAGAAGGTGTGAGAAAATAAAATGAAAGGACAAAGAGTACAAATGTAGGGTGGAAATGAGGTGCTGCTTTGACAGCTGGGGGAGAAAAAGGAGATGCAGCTTGGATAAAACAAAAAGAAAACTAAGCTAAAGATGTGAATAAAATAAAATCGAGTAAAAAGAGAGAGAGAGAATACAAGGTTGGGAGAATAAATGAAACGAAAAATGGAAGACTGAAAGATAGAATCAGAGAGAAACAGAGAAAACAAAAATAAGGCAAATGAAAAATGGGAAACACAATGAAAGTGAGTAAGAAGTAAATTGAAGAAAAACAAAAGAGCAAAAGAAGAGAATAAACAGAGAAAGAGAGAGAAAGTGAGGGAGAGACGAGGAGAAGAAAGAGAGAGAGGGACAAGAAAGAGAGAGAGAGAAAGAGAGAGCGAGAGAGAGAGGCGAAAAATCCAAAAGGATGAAGAAAGAAAAGAGAGCGTCGACAACAAGGAAAAGAAAAATGAAAAACAGAGGGAGAAAGAGAGAGACGGAGAGTGTGTGCATGAGAGAGACAATAAGAGGTAAACAGAATGAAAAGAAAAGAGCAAAAGAAGAGAATAAAACAGAAAAAAAGAGAGAAAGTGAGAGAGTGAGGATGAAAAAGAGAGAGGAAGAATAAAGGGAGATAAAGAGAGAGAAAATGAGAGAGAGATGATGAAGAAAGAGAGAGAGGAAGAATAAAGAAAGAGAGAGAGAGAGAGATAGGCAAAAACTCCAAAAAGATGAAGAAAGAAAAGAGAGCGCCGACAGCAGTAAAAAGAAAAGTGAAAACAAGAGAGAGAGAGAGAGAGAGAGAGAGAGAGAGAGATAAAGAGAGAGAGAGAAAGCATAAGAGGTAAAAAGAATGAAAAGAAAAGAGAAGGAGAAGAGAATAAAACAGAGAAAAAGAAAGAGAAAGTGAGAGAGAGAGAGGATGAAGAAAGTAAGAAAAGAGGGAGAAGTAATAGAGAGAAAGAGTGAGAGAGATAAAGAAAGAGATAGGTGAAAAATGAAAAAAGGGGTAGAAAGATTAAAAAAATTAAAAACAACACGAGAGAGAGAGAGAGAGAGAGAGAGAGAGAGAGAGAGAGAGAGAATATGATGTAAAGAGAATTAAAACAAAAAAGAAAAAGAAGTGAGGGTAACAGAGAGAAAGAGAGAGAAAGGGAGTGATAAGGAGGGCGAATAATGGTGTAGAGAGAAAAATAGATTATAGCAGATCTGAGTTAAAAAGAAAAAGATGAGAGAATAAAAAGGAATAAAAGAGAGGGGGAACAGGAGAAAAAAGAAGAAAGAGAAGCATTGAAAAATAGGTTAAAACTGGAACAGGACTACACACTTGGGAGTCGGGCTATTTTCCAGAAACCGACCTTGTTATTCAACACGAAACAATAAACACACTTATAGTAGTTTACACGTGTGGCAGGCTGTTAATGTGCGCACGAGGCTCAGTGACGATAATTATAGCCGCCTTGGCTTGCTTGCGTTGAAATTAGTTTTATTATTCCAGAGTAACTGTCCAGTGAAGAGGCCAAAGCAAGATTATTTGCAGTACGATACAATAACACAACAATCAATCTGAAACTTTTATGTTTGTGCGTCTACCAAAGGCTTCATACCATTTCTATGGCTGGTAAATCCTTAAATCCGCTTGTTCAATTACTGGGCTTAGCAGTAAAATATTGGTTCCAATAATGGTTGTGACGCTGCAAATAACAACACCGACTCGGTATGTCATAATTCTTTCTTGCTGAACGGCTGTCGAGCTTCCTTGTCGAGTTAATTCTTATTAACAGAAAATTTATCTTCTTTTGTTTGCCATGTGCGTTCAGGACGCAGGAGATCATGACTCTCCTCGGCTTACTTCCATATCACATTGAAACACCGACCCCCCTATACGATCACCGAAGATAAGCAAGGTTGACTCCGTTCAATACCTAGAGGGGTGACTAATGGGGAATACTTTAAGCTTAGATGTGCAGGTGATAACGATTCGGAATTGAAAATTCGAGCGGCGAGATCCAATTCAAGTCGGGTTTGTTATATTCAGTCAGTTAAGTGCCATACGTAATACACGCTTTTGGCGATTATGTCTCGGAAGGGATATGACTGACGGGACAGAAGATTATCCCGCAGTAGGTTGCCATTGCTTTCTACGGTAGACTGGTTGCCGACCAAAGCTATAGAACCCAATCTGTCCTATTATTTAAACCATAACTGGACGAAAGAGACGGATTAGTACCTTTCCCAAGGGTATTTGTGCGTAAGTGAATGCAAGGAATTCAACTGGAATTCGAACTCGGCTCCCCGATTTGTCGTTCCGAGTCGATATCCACTGCACCACAACGCACATTCACTTACGCGAAATAACCTTGGGAAAAGTATGGATCCACATTACCTCTCTTCAGCTATAGGTTAATTCATAGAAATTTTATCAGTAAATCATTATCTCAAAAAGCATTCTTACAGTCTAAAAATATTTTATGGCTGAAAAAGGTTGACAAACCGTAAAAAAAGAATCAATCAAAAACTCTGCACAACTTCCTTTTTGTTGCTTCAATTTGCACAAATTCGTTGTGTCACTTGCTGTTTCCTCCTACTTCATGCGAGTGTTAAAACCTTTATGTTCTCGATCACATAGACTGGCGTTACACAATCTCAAAAACAAAGAACTTAAAAAAGTAGCTGAAACGAAATCACTTGAATACTTTCCAGCAGCAGCAACAACGAAAATAGATAGTACCCGAAGAGAAAATAATGGCATCATGAAAATGTTAACCTTTAACACGGAAATAAAGAAAAGGTGAGAATGAAAGCCCCCATCCAAGAACGACAACAATTGATAGACTTAAGAGAGCTATTTTTCTGACTCCACCCAACCACACAAAAACAAACATCATTGCCTTTATGTGTGCCAGAAATCACAACTGACTCTTTCAGATTGTAAGTGTACTCTCAACAAAGCGTTGACAGTGGGTTTAGCAGCACTAATTGTGACCTGAGTGAATAGATGTTATGTACTCTTTCATTGCGTGATTACCGTCCTTTATCAGACGACGGTTCTGTCTTCGTTTAATAAGTGCCCGTCACAGTTATCAGATACCACTGATAGACAACCCGTTTTAAATATTTTCGTTTACCGCATGCTATTGCTGTTTGAGAAAAAAATACCTAAATCAGTTCCAATAATAACGTACCCCATATTTCTGACTTCCAGAAACCATTCCGCGTTAAAAAATAAATAAACAAAAAGTTTTAAGTACATAGCTTTGTGCGCCTCATTACTACTATAGGTATGCTGCTCCAACAAGACTATTGCATCATGCATGCGTAATCTGGCAAAATCCATTACCAAAACTGATTGAAGACAGACCTTCCATTTTACGAGTGCATAATTACTGACACTGACGTGAAACTTTGAAGTTGGTCAATAATTTAAGTCTATTCAACTTTTATTGATTTACTAAATATATATATATATATATATATATATATATATATTGATTAACTATTATATCGTAATTGCTTAATGTTTTTAATTTTTTAAAATAAAACTTCCAATTTCATATCCTTTCACTAGTAATATGTAAATTTAATTTAAACATAATAATTAAGTTTAAACAGCTAAATTTAAATAGAATAATTAGGTTTTCTTTTAAATTAAAAATTTAAAGCTGTACCTCTCTCTCTTTTTTTTTTCACTATTTCTCACCTAACCCACTTTCTTTACATTTCAAATCCACGAGTCTGCAACCTAAATGTTAGACGATTGTATCTTCGAACTTTTGTTGACATTGGCTGCTACGCGTGTCATCTGTTTTTTGTCATATGTTGCGTGTCATCTGTTTTGTGTGTCATCGGGTTTGTGTCATATGTTGCGTGTATATATGATTGTGTATGAATATGTGTATATGTTCGCCAAACTGATGTATTTTTCATAATTTTTAATTTTTTTCTTTTAAGAGAACGTCCGTTATTTGTATTCATTTTTTAAAAGTTTTTGTGAATCTCATTCATGTAGAATCCCTTGGTAAATAAAGACGGAAGCTGACGATGGCTCGCCTGAAATAGGCCCATACTTCCGATCCACCATGAAATAACGTGTCTGTCTTAATTTTTCTTATATTTGCTCTATATGTATTTATATACATGTATGTTTAGAGCTCTCTTAGAGAGTTATCCTACCACTGTATGCAAAGGATACTCATTTGGATTCTTCTATACCCACACTGCATGCTGATATATATATATATATATATATATATATATATATATATATAGAGAGAGAGAGAGAGAGAGAGAGAGAGAGAGAGATGTCATGTCCAGTCCGTAACCGGCGAAGATAATCCAACAAGATCAACTTAATATAAAATATTAAGTGTTATATCTGTATACAGAGCTCAATGAATGTTATCCAGAGCAATATGGTAATTAGAGAACTCTGGCTATTGGCGTATGATGCATGATACGCTAAAATGTCTGCCCCCCTCTACCGAGCGCCCTTAGCTCAGAGGTAGAATCACCGACTGACGTCAATTAGGTCGGGTTTCAATTCTGGCTTGAAAGCAATCAGATGTCTAACCGTACTGATGAGCTATGATACAGCGAAACAGATCTGTGTGCGGGTGACTATATATATATATATATATAGTTAACAGATGAAGAAAAGATCAAATGATTTTGTGACTGACTTTAACGTATAAACTGTTCGTCATGGTCAAATAAATCGATAAAAATAGATTTATTAGTAAAGAACTGTAACAAATAACAGAAACCACATCACTTAAGGACTTTCAACAGTAGTAACAACTAAAATGAATAACACACGTAATTCGAAGAAAAGAAAATGACATAATCAGTCTTGAGAAACTTATTTTTCTGAATAATCGTTTTAACAGAACAGTTTTATAAATTTCAACCGAAAGTAATTCTGGCTGTTCAGTCAATGAATCCCAAATGTTTCCTTATAAGGAAACGACTAATATTGCCATTATCATTAGCATAAGCGTTCTGTTTCGCTTGATATACTTCTTCGAAGTGTCATCGTCTAAAATCTCCATTACTTAAAAAAGACACATTTTATGAATTTTAATGGGGGACAAAGGTCATTGAAACAAACTCTTCTGCTTGACATTATCGGACATGCAACAGAGTTGCCCAGGATTTTCGATTAATTTCTTTACATTTTGCAGGAGGTATTTACCACACCCACTGTAGGGCAGATGCCCACGGTGAATGCGACACAAAGTCATTTAAAATGGGGTTTCCGAGCCCGTAAGCTTAGCCAAAATATCCCATAGAGCCTACTCAAGACTCTGGCCTTCGGCGGAGACTCATCTGGATTCCTTAAAAGTAACGAACCATCCGACAAAGTAATGAACCATGAAACCAATTTGGTGGAACTTACTGAGAATTGCTGCAATTTACTTTATCTTTTGAGAGGATTAAAATTCTTGAAAATTTTTTCCTATCCCTCAGATATTTATTATGAACTACATTTCAAGTATGTTAGGTAGGTAACACGTTGTTTATCTCTGTCTCTCTTGCTTTCATGATATCCTGTGAGTGCTAATTTCTCCAAACCATCTATCCTTATTATGTCTAAGAAAATTATTCTTCTAAATCTATATATAAGTGTCTTTCGTTTCCCTTTTTACTTTTTTCTGTAGAACGGCATCTCTAAGTTGCTTCTTCATTTGTGAGTAAATTGCCAGAAATTCCCTGCCTTATAGTAGAATTGATATTGCGTAGCAGTTCAGCACACTTTTCTTTGTTTACAATCATCTTTTCCTGTTTCTTAATATTTTGTTAAGTTTAATGAATTATCTTTTGCTGTTACAATGCACCTTCGGATTTTGATGTCATATTTGGCATCATCTATTAAAACATTCAATATTCACTCCCATGCAAAGAACTTTCTGTATGAATTAAGCTAAAATAATCTTAAAATTTTATATGAAATCAGTCAGTCAGTTAAGTGCCATACATGATACACGCTGAGGTGATCGTATCTCGAAAGAGACATGACTGACTGGGAAGAATATGTTCCTGCAGACTGTGGTAGACTGATTGCCAACGAAGGAGAAAATAGCTATAATTTCTTCCTCCGTTCAATACAAATAACTAAATAAACAACTGGAACCCGTCTCAAAATCCAGACACAAAAACAAATTTTTACTTAGTTACTTTAAAAATCAAAAACTACAAACGAACAAAAATGAACGAATAAAATAAATAAGTAAAATAAACTAATCTAAAATAAATAATTTAAGTAAATAATATGCAAATTAAAAAAAATACAACAGACGCCCATATAAACACAATAAACGTAATAATAACAACCAACAAGAATTAGTAAAAATAATCAATAATAATCAGTAAAATTTAACAAACAACATTAAAATAGCCACAATACTTCTTCCGGGTCAATACCACTGACCAGCAGATGTAATAGTCGAGACAAACCACATGGCCTGACAATTGCGTCTAAGTATGAAAACGAATGTCACCCCCAGGTGTTGATCTCATGATTCACTTATATATATATATATATATATATATATATATATATATATATATATATATATATATATATGTGTGTGTGTGTGTGTGTGTGTGTGTATCGAGGCAGCAGATAATTCTCTAAACATATACAGTTAATTATAAGAGACAATGAATGTCTATTGTTTAATCATGAGCAGTTCTAAACATTTGGTACTTATGATAAACCCACTACATATATTGGTTTTACTACAACCACGCTCTCCCGTAGATTTACCTGTCACCTTTCTGATCAGAGTACAATTAAACAACATTTCTCAGAAAAAACATAATCATGTAGGTAATATCAGACAGATTTTAGTCAACAATACAATAATCCTTACTCGTACGCACAGTAAAAAGAACCTTCAGATATTGGAGGCCATGTACATTAAATCCAAACAACCCGCACTTAATAAAATCACATTTAAATCTGGTCATAACACATTACATTGCATCTAAATATATGGTTCTGTTCTCATTTCGAGCTCTCACGCGGTGTGACGTCATAGAACCGCATTAAAAATTTGCGAACTGCATTTGCTATTTTTGGTAACTGTTGCCGTTGCTTAGCGGGGTTTTATGTCAACACAAGATAAAATCGTCACTGATGGTAGATGTTTTTGTGTTAACGTCCTTGTAACCTTTCTGAAGATGGCTCATGTGAGCCGAAAGCTTAGAACCAACTTAATAAAAAATTATCCAAATGTTGGAGAATATTTTCAACTGAAATTAAAGCCAAAATACGACGTTTAGAACGGCTCATGATTAAACATAATAGACATTCATTGTCTCTTATATTTAACAATATATATATATATATATTCTTATTCTTTTTCATGTGCCGTGTCCCTTCAGAACGTAGGCGATCATGGACTTCCACTTGGCTCTGTCTCTTGTCTCTCTTATTATTTTTTATTTTGGTATCTCTTCTAAACCCCGCTCTGCCATTCATTTGCTCAGACCTAACAAGTAGGTCTCGCGCTGCTTTCCCCTGTCTCGCCTTCCTTTTATCCGACCTGTGAGTATTAAATTCTTCAGGCCCTCTTTCCTCATTATGTGTCCCAGGAACCTAATTTGTCTCTTCCTGATATTAATGAGTCTTTTCTTGTTTGCATCCTTTCCAACACTTCATCGTTGCACACGTGCACCGTCCATGGTATCCTCAGCATCCTTCTAAAAAACCACATTTCTGCTGCCTCAAGCATCTCCTTCATCCTTGATGTTATCGTCCAACATACACTTCCATACAAAAGGACAGATATCACATAGTAATCCAGCATTCTTTTCTTTGTTTCTAATGAGATTTTCCTGTTGTTCAGTACTTTGTTTAGCTTCTGAAATGCGTCTTTAGCCATGCCAATACGTCTTTGAAGGTCTATGTCGCACTTTCAATCCTCTGTTAAAATAATACCCAGGACTTTTTACTTGTTTTACTTTAGTTTCTCTGACTTGAAGTTGGCATATTGGGCTCCTCTTTTTACTGATGACCAAGCATTTAGTTTTCTTGTAGTTTATACTCAGTCCTTTCTTCTCGCTTTCTTCTGCTACCTTCTTTAGAAAACCCGCATTTTTCTTTTCGCACCCTGTCATCTGCGTATCTGATATTGTTGAGATTGTTGCCGTTAATGACGAATCCCGGCAAGGCTTATATTTCTCTCATAACTGCTTCGCTGTACAGGTTGAAAAACCCGGTGAGAAAACACATCCTTATCTTACGCCCTTTTTTATTTTTGCATACTTGCTGAGTTCACTTCCTATCCGTACACAATCGGTTTGCTGACAATATAGAGTTTTGATTACCCTAACGTCTTTTCCGAAAATGTAGAGGTTGTCGAGCATCTCTATCAAGTCCTTGTGTCGTACTTTTGTTGAACACCTTTGCGTAGTCTATAAAGCGCAGATAAAGGTCCTTCTGCATCTATATCGATCGTTCAGATAGCATTCTGAGCATGAATACCACATTCCTCGTTCCGGTATCTTTAACGAATCCACATTGTTCTTGTCCTATCCCTGGGCCGATTGTGCTGCTCGCTCTGTTCATCAGATTGTTCGATGGAGCTCACATTCCTTTGCACCTGGCTTCTTAGGTTGTGTTATGAAGACTGACCTGCTTAGGTTCTCTGGTATATTGCCGCTGTTGTAGATTTCGTTTATTATTTCTGTTAGTCTGTCGACGCCAAATTCTTCTAGGGACATCAACATCTCTATTACAATCCCGTCTGGTCCCGCTGCTTTGTTTCTCTTCAATTTGGTGGATGTTTTTGTGTTAACGTCCTTGTAACCTCTCCACTTCGGTTTTTAATATTTCTGATTCCTCCGTCATTTTGTGCATTGTTTGTTGCTCTCTCTTACCGCAGAAGAGATATCTGACATACTCGTCCCATCTCTGAAGTATTTTTCTTTTTCTAATATTAGTGGCATCCTTTGCTTGTATACATCCTGTTGCTGAGTATATCATTTGCCTTGTTAGTTCCTTTATTTTTTATGCATGTCTTCATTATTTTTTGTGTTCAGTCTCTCTACTTCGGCGTTGAGCCATCTTTCTTTAGCCTGTCCACATTTGTTCCATATTTCTTTGAGTAGTCTCTTGTATTCCGTTCCAGATTTTGGCACCATTTTCTGTCTCTTTTACATCAGGTAATGAATCTCTTCGGTGATCCACTCGTTTTTCTTCGGCCGTGCTTTTTCCTTTGGAATGATGTCGTTGGCCGATGTCATTAGAGCCGCTCTTAGTGCGTCTAATTTTGAGCTCCCATTTTCAATTTGTTCTTCGTATATTCTTTCACGCTCTACGTGTATATTTTTTGCAGGTTCGGGTCATTCACGAGTCTATTGTACTGCAGTCTTAGAGTTGTGCTAGGTTTTCTTTATATATATACAATTTTTACAAAAAATAGCTGGCAAGGTGTTATGTTTTTAACATGACAAAATAAAACGGCTATGGAAAAATTACACACTCGCCGAGTATTGGAAATAACTAGGGAATTTATTAGTGTGGAAACATGAGTACAGCGAACAGTTGTGTGTGTTGAATAACGATGTGTTTATAGAGAGCCTGGAAAAGTTCTGCACACCATGTTGCAGCTTCTACCGGAGGTCCCTTCTTATTGTCTCCCAGCATGCACCTATTAGCTGGGGAACGGACTTCCTTGAATGGTCCGGGGGAGATAACTTTTGACTTTTTTATGGTGCTCCTAATACAAGGTATTGTGATTAAGCTTTTTATTTTATTTTTCTTTCATTTGTACCATTTATTTTTTGATGGCGGGAGACTTAAAGTGTGCTAAACTGTCCAAATGGCTATTATTATTTGCCGTTGCAGTGAATATCGACTCGGAACGACAAATCAGGGTGCCATGTTCGAATACCAGTTGAATTCCTTGCATTCACTTACGCACAAATAAGGTATGAATCCGTCTCTTCCCTTCAGTTATCGGTTAAATAATAGGCAGTTTGGGTTCTATAGCCTTGGCTGGCAACCAATCTACCGCAGAAAGCAATGACAACCTACTGCAAGATAATCTTCTGCCCAGTCAGTCAAGTCTCTTTCAAGACATGATCGCCTAAAGTGTGTATCACGTATGGCACTTAACTGACTGATTGGTAGGAAGGAATTGGTAAGCAGTTTTTTAACAAAATATCTAGCTTTGTATATATGAGTATCTTTAGTGATAATATTTCTATTATATATATATATATATATATATATATGTGTGTGTGTGTGTGTGTGTGTGTGTGTGTGTGTTTGTGTGTGTGTGTGTGGTACTTTTCCCAGAGCGCACAGATATTACACTGATCATAGGCATAAGTTCTGTGAAGCGACATTTTATCCAAAGTAAAGCGCAGGGACACTCAGGCTGAAGCCCCCCTTTATACGTAAATAATATCATCATTTCTGACGGGTACTATGCGAGTAATTATTTTATAACTGCATCGTTTTTTTTTCAAGTAAAATAACAAAGAGCAAGTGATTGTATATCGTTTCAATGAAAGTTTTTGGCTATTCTCCCTGTATTACACAATGATTTATTTATTCTTTTGACATTTCACCCTAATCTCTCCATATTGTAATCTTTTCTGAAAACGCTTTCATAAGATGACTGCCACTTTTGGTATTTTTTTTTTTACAGTTAATGCCACTGCCAATATGAGACTTGGCTTTTCTTCGAAAAAAATGTTTTGTTAATGCGGAATATCAACTCCCTGCAGGAATTGACATTGTTTAGATCTACGAGCAATCAAAGAGGACTTCTTTCTCTGGAAACATACGTATTAGATCTGTGGGAGAATAGGCCATGAAAAAATAATACTGGTGATTAAGATCGCTGCTCAATGAAAAGGAGCGTTGTAATGGTAAAATAATTACATTTTGAAAATGTGATATCAGCACTGAAGCTAATGGAAATATTGAAAATGAAAAATAAATAACGAAAAGAAAGAAATATATATATAAAAAGGTGGCTAAAAAGAAAAATGAAAAACAGAGGAAAGAGAAAGAGCATGAAAGAAAGAAAGAAAGAAAGAAAGAAAGAAAAAGGAAGTAACAAAAGAAAGACAAACAGAAAGAATGAAAAAATAAAAATAAAGAAACAAAGAATGTAAGCAGAGGGAAAACACGGAGAAATTATAAAAGAAAGAAAAAGAAAGAAAGAAAACGAGAAAAGAAACAAACAAAACGGTAAAGAAAGAAAGAAAGAAAGAAAGAAAAGGAAAGGAAAAAAGAGGGACACAAGAAAGAAAGAAAGAAAGAAAGAAAGAAAGAAACAGAAGAATACAAAGAAGAAAGGAATTAAATATAGAAAAAAAAAGAAAAGAAAAAATGAAAGAAAAAACGGAGGATGGAAATAAATAAGTAAATAAATAAATAACAAAAAAAGAACAATGATATTCACGCTGTAACCGATAAACTAATATGAATTCAGTAACAAAGAAACAAAAACAAAACAAAAACAAACAAACAAGACAATACTATAAAATAAACAACTTGAATAATAAATGAAAGTAAAAGAGTGGGAGGAGGAAAATACGATAAAAAATTAGGCAGTCATACATCTTTTTTCATAGAAAGAGAAAAAAATGAACTCATGAAAGATCGATTAAAAATGAAAACTGACCAAAATAAGTTATACAGGTTGAGGGGTGCTAAAACATCTCGGCCCAAGCCACTTCCCAAAATAACCAAAAACAATATATATATATATATATATATATAATGATATGAGTAATGGCTACTAATGGAAGTATATTCCACAATTAGATATTTACTTTAAAAAGTGCTCAATACAAAAGTGAAGCATAAAATATGATCACTCACACACACACACACACACACACACACACACACACACACACACACACATATATATATATATAAGGACTTCTTGGTCTTGTCAATAACTTTTCAACATATCCTTGCTCAAGTGAAAATCCATTCAATTTCACTAATGCATTTCTTTGACTTATTATTTTCCCCCTCACTCCATATTTTTCTCCCTATTTTCCTCATATTTTCTTTCCCCTCTCTAACCACTTTCTCTCTCGTACACAAGCTCTCACATAGTTGCCATAACAAAAGGAAACATTGAATTTCCTTTTTTATGTGCCGTGTCCCTTCGGAACATATGTGATCAAAGCCCTCCCTATCCCCTAAGCCCTTGTACCTTTTAACACCTTTTCACTTGGTATTTCTCCCCAACCCTGTTCTGCCATCAAGACCATCAAGTATGTTCTGCGTTGTTTTCCCCTGTCTCTTTTTCCCTTCATCCGTTCCGTGATCGGATTCTTCAAGCTCCCTTCATTACGTTTTTCAGAAACTTCAGCTGTCTCTTCCTGATATTAAGTCTAAGTTTCCTTTTCGTTTCCATCCTTTCCAAAACCTTGTCATTGCTCACATATTTAGTTTATGGTATTCTCAGTATCCTTCTGTAGAAACATATTTCTGTTGCTTCGAGTGTTTTTTTAAAGTTTGAAAAGATTGTCTAGCATTCTTTGTCATATAGGAGGACAGATATCACATTACAGTCGAGTATTTTTTTCTTTGTTTCTAACGAAATTTACCTTTGAAATACGCCCTTAGCGATGCCAAAACGCATTTGGATCTCAATGTCACATGTTCGATAAAGGCTAAACAAAATTATAAGACATGAAAAAGAATTTAATAGGGCATATATTATTATCAGAAACATCATCTCTGTTTTCACTCTCGTGGTATCTGCTGCCTGTGATGTTTATCGACTGATATAAATATAATAGTTGGCCAAGACTTTGTTATACGTCGTTTTTGAAAGGTCTGCATTGTAAAAATTTTTGGTTTCAGGCTCGACTTTGTATATTTGTACCCAAACGTTTTTTTTTTGGCTTCCTGATTAATTATTGCTGTAATGGAATGTTCCACAATCCGTATCGCCTATGTGGACTGATTATATTAGTAGTCATATATAGTGATCACAGGAGATACCTTTGACTTGCTTCGGCAAAGAATCCTGCTTATGGGTTGAGCGATCTTACCTTGAGCAAGTACTCTCTTGTTTACCTATCTGTGTCTGAGCAACTTTGTGTATGTGTGTGTGTGTGTCTGTGTGCGTGTGTGTCCGTTACCTATAGACTCCGAAACGGATGAACCGATTTTCTTGATAATTTATACAGTTGTATTATAAGCGTCTGCGAGTGTTCTTAGCTAGATTTTGTGTCGAGGTACCCGCGATAAATATCGAAAATCGATAATCGAAAAAATCGGGTTATAGAAGGAGTGGTCCGATTTTAATCAAATTTGATACACTCATAGACAAAGACATAAGAAACGATATTCAGAAGTTTCAAGGTTGCAGTTCTTACAATAGTACAGAAAATTTGATATCTATACTAGGAAATCAAAATTTCACTTACATTCATTCATTTTTCTTTCAGTCTACGGTTTCTCTTTAACTGGAAACAAATACTGCTTTTTAGTCTTTCGTGCCAACGTCCAAAGAGTCTGAGCTCCAGGACCATGGATTAGTTTTAAAGCTTTCATTACACCTGACCAACGCCGGGCTATACTGCTAGTCATATATATGTAGAGAGCAGTAACGAAAAACAACAAAAGTCGGTTACACTGAGAGAAACGCTGCAGATAAACCAAGGATGCTTAAATTTAACTTAACACCTGGCGTTCCCTATGGATCATCCATCTAGGTACTGACAAGGCTCGACATTGCTTAACTTCGGTGATCGTACGAGAACCGATGTTTCACCGTGATGTGGCTGTAAGCCATACCACCCACACATCTAAGCTTACAGCACCTGGTATCCCCTAGTGGTCATCCATGTAGGTATTGACCAGGCTCGACGTTGCTTAGCTTTGGTGATCGTACGGGACCAGTGTTTCAATGTGATGTGGCTTTAAGCTAAACCAGATGCACATCCAAGCTTACAGCACCTGGTATTCCCAAGCGGTCACCCATCTAGGTACTGACCAGGCCCGACGTTTTTTAACTTCTGTGATCATACGGGAACAGATCGTACGGGTACGGGAGCGGTATTTCAACTTGATATGGCCGTATGCCGATATGCCTAGAGTAGCTGTACCGTGAATATTTTCTCGCTGGCTTACGACTTTCATTGCAGTCTAAAACATAACTCTTCTTTCCACTACACACAGATGTAAGCATAAGGGCGTTTGTGTGTAAATATCGTCAGAGTCACGTGTAACGGAAAAGTATGAATGGACTACGAGAAAAAAAAAAGAAGAGGAAAAAAAGAAAAAAGAAAAATAAATAAATAAAATAGGGTCAGAGCGCAAAACCAGAAACAAAAACAAAAAGAAACGGGAGGTCAGCGAAGCTATTGATTTTTCTATTTATCATATCTGAAATCCGATAAGCACTTTGGTTATTGGTTCGGGGCTTTGATTCCCGGTGGGAACTAAGCAAAGTGTGTTCACGTCGAATCGTCCACCTTGACTGCCTTTTTATTGAATCGAGTCAGAAGAATCGTGTCGCCCAGTCAGTTTAACTGACTGGCTTCACAGGAGCAACAATATTCCTATTCGTCGATTTCTGCTTATTTCACCTTTCTCTGTCTTTTAGAACGAGCAACTTATCATACACTGTCGTAACTACGCTACCTTAAAATCCACTTTCTTTTTATTTAGCTTGTTATTTGTTTTTCGCTTTTTAGCTTTCATTTTGTGACTTTTTTTTCTACTTGAATCATTTTCTTCCATTTACGACTGGTTTTCAATATATCCTGAAAAAACCCTTTTTTCGTTTTTGTTTTTTGTTTTTTTTACTCTTTTTTGTCCCTTATTTATTCATTCTATATTCATTCATTTCTTATTTATTCATTCTATCTTTTAATTTTCCATTTTTATGCTATTGGGTGGATTCTAATCATTGTAAGATACTTCAAAGAGTCTCTTATAAAAATAATTTAACAAATATGAAACCTCAAATCAACATAGTGTCAATACATCATAAACCATCAGGAAATCCAGTTTAAAGAATGGATCATAATAAAAACGATGTTTTATAAACGATATCAGGGCAAAATGCTATTAATTTCTTTAATTGATTTCCCGCCAGAAATGATCGGTTGAATTTAATACAACTCGTTTCAATGAATTCTTATTCATTCTCTCTCTCTCTCTTTCTCTCTCTCTCTCTTTCTCTATCTATCTATCTATCTATCTATCTATCTATCTATCTCATTCTGTTCATTAACCTATCTATCTATCTATCTATCTATCTATCTATCTATCTATCTATCTCATTCTGTTCATTAACCTATCTATCTATCTATCTATCTATCTATTTCATTCTGTTCATTAATCTATCTATCTATCTTTTTTTTTTTTAATCATATCACCCCAAGCAAGGCGAAAACGCCACTGATGCGCAGGGGGCTACGTAAGAGTGAAACGATTGGAAAAGAGAAAAACCAGAAACCACATCTTAAACAGGAAACAAGGGATGGGTCTCTTCACCTGTTCAATCTATTTCATTCTGTTCATTAATCTATCTATCTATCTATTATTGACACTATTTTTTTAAATCATTTAATCCATGCAAGGCAGCAAAGCCCCGAAAACACAAGGAATTACCATATGTGAAAGAACAAGAAAGAAAAGAGAAGTATTATTGAAGAGTAACTAATAAAACAGTAAACAACGACTGGTATTGCATTTAAATCTTTGAAGATCAAAGTCGATTGGAAAGTATGGAGTTGGAAGAGAGTTCTGCAAGCGAGAAGTGCGAAGAAAAAGAAACTTTTAGTATAAAAATTACGGTTACTTTTAGCCAATCCAACTGTGAGCTGACGATGCCTTCCCGCCAATCTAGTCTTCTTCTATGTGCCGTGTCCTTTCACGACCCTCCACATCTTCCTTTCATTATCCCGCAGAAGGTTGCCATTACTTTCTGCGTTAGACTAATTGCCCGACAAGACTATAGAACCCAATCTATCGTTTTATTTAACCCATAACTGGAGGGAAGAAGCGGATTAATACCTTTCCCAAGGGTATTTGCGTGAAAGTGACTGCTAGGAATTCAACTGGAATTCGAACTCGGCTTCCTGATTTCTCCTTCCGAGCCGATATCCACTGCACTACAATGCACATCCTTCCTCATTACATATCCCAAAAACTTCAGCTGTCTTTTCCTGATGTTAAATATAAGTTTTCTTTTTGTATCCACCCTCTCCAAAACATCGTCATTGCACACGTGTTCCGTCTATATTCAGCCTTCTTCTCTAGAACCACATTTCGGTTTGCTTCAAGTCTTTCCTTCATCCTTGATAAGATTGTCCAGCATTCACGGCTGTATTAAAAGGCATATATCACATAACAATCCAGCAATATCTTCTTTGTTTCCAGCGCTAAAATTTTTAAAGGTACGAAAGCAAAAAGTTTTTCTTTCATGAAAGTATTTATAGCAAAGATACAGGGATGGTACATTATAGCAGTGGGAAAGTGACTGAAGTCAAGATACCAGGTCAGGACCAATAATATTGTTGATTCTTTAGATTTCATTAGGAGCACTGAATCATAGACAAATGATACACTTATAGAGATGTGAGAAAGATTCTGGAGAGAAAAATAGTCTAAAACGAAAGTGAACCAACGGCGGACCTGAAGCAGACGACCACCACGTTTAATTTCTTTGTTTTTCATTTTTTTTTAATACTTTTTTTTAGCGCAGTCCTATCGATTACCCTCTTAGCTTTACGATTGAAAAAAAAAAAAAAAAAAATTAAAAAATTTCAATATTTAAACATTTTCTGGGGTGGGGGATCAGTTTCTCACACAACGTTATAGTAAATCGAACCTCCATTTTGAAACCAGTCGCCGACACGACATTACCGCCACCTGTAAATGTTTTCATTATCAAATGTTTTGGATTTTTTTCAGTGCAATATTATCTTTTACACCTTAAACTTTACGAATGACAAAAAACATTTGCAAAAATGTCAATATTTAAACAATTTTAGGGGAGGTGCACCTTATAGTGAATTAAAAATGGAGGATCGATTTACTATAACGTTGTATGAGAAACTGATCCCCAAATTTGTTTAAATATTGTAATTTTTCAAATTATTTTTTTGATAATCAGAAAGTTTAAGTAACAATCGATAGGACTGCGCTAAAAAAAGTAAAAAAAAAAGAAAACAACAAAATTAAATGTTTTAGTAGTCTGCTTCAGGTCCGCCGAACCAACATTCTTAGCAGGAAACCTAACAATGGATTCAATATGATCTTTCCATTTCATGTTAGACCAAGAAGGCGCAGCGAGTCACTCTCGTGTAGGTTAGGATCAGCAATTTTGATGGAAAGGGATATCTCAAAAGATTGATAGAAAGAGATTTTGTTTTGGAGGCGTTAAAATTAACAAGTCATTCCTTGCCCCAGTTAACAACATGTTTAAAATTAGATGCAAACTGATCAGACTTATTATCGAGAGGAACAAATGGCTGTGTCATCAGTATATATACTAAACTGAGAACTGATATCATCAGAAAGATCATTGTTGAAAATTAAGAACAAAGTAGATCCAAGGTTAGAACACTGGGAGACATCTGCTTTAGTACAAAAAGATCTAAAGGGTGTTCGTTCATGACAAGTTTAATTTCGTGATTTGATAAGAAAAACTAAATCAGTTTAAAAATCAGTTTGAAAATGCTTAAGCCATTTCAACATGTGATGAAAAACTGTATATCAAACCCTGTCAAACGCATTCGAGGTGTCCAGTGCAACAGAGCTTAACCAGCCTTATATAAAGCCTAATGGACTCTTTCAGCAATAATCGTTAGTACATTAGCAGCTGACCTAGAGAAGCGAAAGTATTATTGTTTATCTGAAACGAGGTCTTGCAATGTGAGATGCTTGTCCAATTCAGAATTAATTTTGGCCACTAGTAGTTTGCCAAAAATGCTAATAGGCCGATAGTTAGAAGAGTCAGACGGTTAACTTTAAAGATCACGACAGAGAAGGATTTCCAAGGAGAAAGAATGCAAATGACAAAGAAGCTATTGTAGAGTTTTGAGAGAACAGGAGCCAGTTCGGAAGCACATTTCACAAGGACAATTACAGAAATTCCATTAGAGATATTAACAGAAACCATGGAGTAATTTATATGCATATCACTGACTAGAGACACAGTTGTAAGTGAAAAGTCAGATAAAGAGGATCCAAATGAGTCAAGAGTAGAGTTTGAAGAGAATTTAGGGAAAACATTCTGCTTTATTAGCAGAAGATATTACAAGTGAACTATTGTCCTAATCATTGTTTCTGCTATTTCTACATAACAGCCTTTAGGCCCTTTAGTTTCGTCAGGTGTGTGCTAATCTGGGGAAACCACGGAGTAGCACGGAGGACTTAATAGCTGAAGCGTTAAGAAAATAATGTAAATGCGGTGCGGTTTTATGACGTCACACCGCGGGATAGCGCGAAATGACAACAAAACCATCTAGTCAAATGCAATCCCGTCATAAAACCGCATCGCAAACTTAAGAACTGCGTTTATTATTTTTGGTAACTATTGCCGTTGCCAAGCGGAGTTTTATGTCAACACAAAATAAAATCGTCGGTGATGGTGGATTTTATAATATTTCAGTTTAAACTACCTCTCTGAAGATGGCTCATGTGAGCCGAAAGCTTAGAAGAAAACCAATAAATAATTATCCAAATGTTGGAGAATTTTTGTCTTTATTTTCAACTGAAATTAAAGCAAAAATACGACGTTTAGAACGGCTCATGATTAAACATAATAGACATTCATTGTCTCTTATATTTAATAGAATATGCCTAGAAAATTACTTGCTGCCTCGATATACTATATATATATATATATATATATATGCAATGTAATGTGTTGTGACTATATATATATATATATATATAGTCACAACACATTACATTGCATTTAGACACATGGGTGTGTTAACATTTCAGTCTCTCACGTGGTCTGACGTCATAGAACCGCATTACAAATTTGCGACTTGCGGTGACTATTATCGTCACCTAGCAATGTTTTGTGTCAACACAAGATAATATCATTTTTGATGGTGGATGTCTGAAAATGGCTCATGTGAGCATAAAAAATATCCAATTGTTGGACAATTTTTGTCCTTATTTTCACCTGAAATTAAAGCCAAAATGCGATGTTTAGAACGGCTTATGATTAAGCATAATAAACATTCATTGTCTGTTATATTTAAAAATACATGTTTAGAAAATTATCTGCTGCCTTGATACGCTATATATAAATATATATATATAGTCCTAATTAGTTTTTACGCCAGTGAAAGAGTTAATTCTTTAGTTTTTAATTCCTCTAAGACGTCACCAATCAGTTTCATTAAATGGTGCTGGAAGAGGAAATTAATAATCTCTGCTTTGATGTCCCAGGATTTTCCGGGTAATTCCTGGTCATCGGCTAAATCTAGTTTTTCAGTAAGAAGCTTTTCCAACCAGTGTGCAGCTACAACCGCCGTACATGCAATTAATCTTTTTTATCTACTGGTTAGGGTTGTAACTAAACAAATAAAAAAAAAAAAATATTGTCTACAACTGGCATAGAAAACTTTAAGAAAATATAAGATCACGTACACGATTGCCAATATATTTAAGGTCGATCAAAAATAGTTTACACGCTTTTTTACACGGGTAAAAGAGTTGGTTAGTTACAGTGACTTGACCTAAAGAGTTATGAGTTCAATACCCGGCGACAGTGGTGGTGAACAAAAAACTCAGAATTGAGTTAAATGGAGATAACTAAGACATCGGAAATAGCATGACTCATGGAACGAGAACAATCTACCTCAGTGATTAAAATAATGTTCGGTTCAAAATTCCAGTCACTTGAAGAAGGTCGGAAAATACAACGGTCGAAACATCGGAAACGTACAACCATCGAAACATCTTGAATATGACAATAAAGACGAGGAAAAAGAATCTCAGAAATATAGACAAATATTGGGAGATGCATAAAAATGCTGCTCACCCGTCATTTTGTTAAATTATGTTTTAAGTCTTCATTGAAAAATAATAAACTTATCAGGAAAAATAAGGACAATAATCCGAATAATGCAAATAGTGTATCTGGGGACTGAAACACTAGAATGTTCCTCGTGGCATTCAGCTACAACCTTAACAGTATAAATGGGTGGAGTAACATCCTGAAAAATGGGAGATGCATCTGCAATAAAAATTAGTTTTACCACGATTTGTTTTCTTTCGCATTTACACGTAAGTACCTAGGTAGGTATTACTGTATAATAATATAATGACTTCGATTTGCTATGTTCCTCACAGCGAGAATCGAAGAACGATTGGATAAAATAAATAAAAGTAAACTAATGAAAAGTATATTATCATCTTTAAACTTCTTTTTTTTCATTTCGTTACAGAACATTGCGAACTATGAAAGTTGAAAAAATAGAAAGGAAAGAAAAATTCATAAGAACAAACGGAACTGAAATTTTAAATAAAAAAAAAAAAAAAAAAACAATCTTGGTTATTAAAGAGAAAAACATTACAAATATGCTGGAGTGCTCATATGTAAGTCAATAAAACAAATAGAAGAAACTATTAGCATAGAACTCACAGTTATATCTAGCCATTTCATTTTTAAAAGGATAAAACTTACCGTAAATTTAGTACTGCCGTTCATTTAAATGCAACTTGAAATTTAAAAGCCAGATAGAGACACAAACCGATGACAGTCATAAGTATAAATTCCTGTTCAGGGCTACAAGTGACAAATATAAGCGTGTCCTCGAAGGAGCTAAGTCTTTATTTGTTGACAGAATGATGCACCGTATTGCATCTAACAACTTTAGCTTTTGAGGTGTTAACATCTTTAGATAAAGCTTTCACCTGTAAATTCTCTTTAAACTCTACTCTTGACTTATTTGGAGAATCGTTGCTTAACTTTCCACTTAAAATTGAGTCTCTGTTGAGTGATATGCATATAATCACTTTTATTGTTTCTGCTATCATCTCTAATCTGGGTCCACATGTGGACCTAATTGTATCCCTGTCATAATTTTTAAGATGTGTGCTCCCAGGTTTTTTTATTCTCCTCTAAAAATTCAAGCTTTTAGCATTTTATATTTATTATTCTTTCTTTTAATGTACTGATAGTAGTTTTCTAATATATATATATATATATATATATATATATATATATATATATACTACCGGGCATAATTATTAGGCCACCCCAGTGTCTTAAAGAAATGATGTATTTCATTCTATTTTTTAGTATTTATTGTCAAGTGTAAATGAAAATAGAATGGTTCTTTTGTTAATACTGCACAGTAACATGGACATGAAATGAATTTATAAATATTTAATAGTTACCTATATTGCAGTTTTATCAATGAAAGAATGAACAAGATTCAGGGTGATTCGGACGAGTTCATCTTTGATTTCTTGCCTTGCAAAAATTTGCAAAGTAATCATAACAAAAGAACCATTCTATTTTCATTTAGAATTATCTACTTAAAAATAGTATGAAATACATAATTTCTTTTAAAAAACTGGAGCGGCCTAATAATTATGGCCTGTAGTGTATATATATATATATATATATATATATATATATATATATATATATATATAAATGCAAAGTCTTCTAATATCGAGACATGAATCTCTGTTTCTGCTTTTCCCCTTTATGTCTGACTGACAAATTTAAATAAAATAAAAAAAAGTTTTCTTCTTAATCATACCCACTCTTTTTTTTTAATTTCTTGTGTATAGATATATGTTTTTGGGTTTTTTCCTGTATAGAAATTTTGTAACATATTTGAATTTAATAAATGTTTGTTTTCGATCGTTGCTGATGAAGCGAGAATTTTCACGCTGAAATGGCCATTCAAGGAAATTAAATTTCGGAATTTTTTTGCTTACTTTATATATATATATATATATATATATATATATATATATATATAGTATAAAATTTATTTTTTATTCTTTATATTGCCTTTTAATATATCATTTATTTTATGTTATATGATAATCTTTTTTATTTGAGCTTGTGATTTCTTTTAAAAATGCCATAAAATTTGAATTGCAACATTGTAAGTTAGTGTTACTCTCTCTTAGCCTCTCATTTCCGTTCAAATTTGAATTCTAATCTTTAGCGTTATTTTATTGGCTTAAAACATTCTCTACATCTTCTCATTTGTTTTTTCTTTACTTTCCACTTCCTTTGTCTTAAGGTAATTTTTTCTTATGCTTCTCTCCTTTTGTCTCTATTTTCTCTATAGTAGGGTTAATTTCGTATGTTTTCTTCTTGACTTTCTTTTGTTTTAATCGTTTCACTCCAAGCAAGGTGGTACCGCCACTGATGCTCAGAGGGATACATAAGTGTAAAGGTTTAGTCAGAAGGAGAGTGAAGAGAAAGACGAAACGTTTACAGGGGTGTCAGAGAAAGGGCAAGGGAAGCATAGGAACACAGGTGTGAAGACAGTTGCGAAGGTAGAGAGAAAGGAAAAGAACAAAGGTGGTGTTTTGAAGACTAAATATACAAAACCCAATGTACCCATCATGAGACTCTGTTGATATAGAGTGATGTAGAAAGGACTAGAGTCAAGGAGATAAGAGATGGGTATTGACATTGAATTTAAATTTCTGGAGGTTGTAGCCGACAAGAAAGCAAGAATATGGAAGGGAGTTCCACAGGCGGAAAGTGCGAGAAAAAATTGTCGGCTGCATTTGGTTGATCTAACTGTAATGGGTGGGACCTTGTTGCCAGTCTGGTTGTACGAGTAAATTCTTGTGGTGTGGGTACCAGTGACTTAAGTTCGTCGGATTTGCACACAGCCCTGACGAGTAAAAAGATGACAACGGTATCCTCACGAAACTTCGAAGTCTTGTATCTGCTCTGTTAAAGAGACAAATCCTTTGTACGTATATATATATATATATATATATATATATATATATATATATATATATATATATGTGAATTGAAATCCGACAAGATGAATAGAATAATTAAAAACAGGTAGGGAAAAAGTGTCTGTAATCTAATATTTTAAAAGACGAATGGTTTGGAATTTTTTAATTGTCTTTAAAAAAATCTCTGAAGAATCTTATTAAAGAGAAAAATGTTAGATTAAAGACACTTTTTTTTACTGTTTTTACTTATTTTGTTTCTATCTATCTATCTATCTATCTATCTATCTATCTATCTATCTATATGCGGGTGTCTGTGTGTGTGCGTGTATATATATATATATATATATATATATATATATATATATATATAAGGGATGAATAAATAAAGCAGATAAAAAGCAACAAACCGGGTAATAATGAAGAACAAACTGAGAAAGAAAAATGAAGAAAAAAACTTACAACAACAGCACAAAAAAAAAACAAAAAACATAAAAAACCGAAAAAAGCAACTTCACAAACCAAAAGTAATCATTCATGGAAAAAATTAAAAGCTAGATAGAAACATTTGCAAATGACAGCCATGAAGATACTAATGATAAAGAATTAAATTTGCTGTATCCAGTAAGCAAAATACTCGGTTGTATTTCAAACAGGTATTACACAGAATAGACAAAATAATGCAAACACCTAGTACAATAATAGCATAATTTGGAAAATTTGATTAAACCGTCAAAAGCTTTTCTACTTTTATGTTGATTTAATTTATTTAATTTGTTGTTATTTTTTCTACAGATTTTATTTAAATGGATTTATTAAAATCAACAGTCCGGGCTTTTTAAGAAGTTTAAGTCATCAACTTCCTTCTATGGTTCGAGAACTGTTTCTGGTGCGAAATGCCATTTTTCAGGGATAATGCACCCATTTATACTGTTAAGGTTGTAGCTGAATGCCACGAGGAACATTCGAGTGAATCAGTCCCCAGATACACTATTTGCATTATTCGGATTATTGTCCTTATTTTTCCTGATAAGTTTATTATTTTTCAGTGAAGACTTAAAACATAATTTAAGAAAATGACGGGTGAGCAGCATTTTTATATAATTTTAAAGTACTCTGTTATCTTAAAAGGTTTGAAAATATTCTCCGTAATTTAATTTTAGAAATGTTGGACTTAAATTTACGGTATTCCTTGCTTTTATTTTCTAATAATGTCGAGCATATTCTACCATATTTTCAAAAAAAAAAATTAAAAAAGAAAAAAAGAATGTTATATAATATTTAAAAATTATGTTTTGGTGCAAAATGATTTTTATTAAGCTTTTCAATTTTTAATACTTGTCTATATTTCTGAAATGAGAGAGTATTTACAGTATTGACATTATTCGGACTATTGTCCTCATCTTTGTTGCTATTTCGGCCATTGTACGCTCCGGCCTTCTTCAGGAATTTCAAACCGAATCCTTTATTACAATCACTGGGGTATATCATCCCCAATTTCTTGCGTAAAGCCTCAATTTAAAGTCATGAATTATCTCCCTCTAATTCTGCAAGTTACTTGTTCACCACTGCTGTAGCCTGGTATTAAACTCACATCTCTAAGTCAGGAAATAATTAACGTCGATATCCATTGGGCCATGTGTCTTTAAGAACAGCTGAATTTTGGGGACTTATAAACCTAATGTCCAGTAACCCTTTTTTACCAGAGTTCATATTGCAATTTTTTAATGTTAATGGTTTTCTCTAGTATTTTTTTACCAGAGCTCATGTTGCAATTTTGACACTAATGGTTTTCTCTGGCACTCCGTATTACTGCTTCCCATATTGTATTTATCTCTATGCTTGGTCGGCTTATGAGATTTTTGAAGCCTACCATATGTACTGATCTCTTAAGTTTACATAGTTTCCAGTGGCGTTCTCTATTATTTCAATTTCATTCTATAGGGAGCGGTGATCCCCTTTCTCTCTCCATAAATCAGGCGTAGCTGACAACATATGGAGGAAGAAAGGGGATCATCCTTACATTACTACTACGCAAGGAGTGAGAATGATATACCCCAGTGATTGTAATAAAGGGTTCAGTTCGAATTCCTAGCACCTGAAGAAGACCGGAGCGTACAACAACCGAAAAGTCGTAAAATGGCAACAAAGATGAGGATAATAGTCCGAATAAAGTAAATACTGTTTTCAATTTTTGATTAGTAAATACAGTTTTTGCTGAATAAGAACATCATCTAACCTGATAAAAGTTATGCAGAATTTTAAAAGGTTTATATAGTGTAAATTATTATAATTAAAATAAAAAAATTTTTTAAAATTCTTGTAAAAATTCTTTATTCATAAAAAACTTTTTTAAAAAACAATAGTGGCATTAAAAAAACTTATTTATAAAAGCAAGTAAAAGCTTTTTTAATGAAATAATGTCATAGATTAATTGCATTTTTTGTTTCATTATACGGAGCAGGTTTTGGGGAAATGAGTAGTAGTTTGAAAAAAAAATTGATGATTTGCCTTCTCCAAGGAGTCCTACTCTTTACTAAAAAAAACAAATTCTGATGAAAATTTCTCAAAATCCTATAAAATTAAGTGAGGCGTAACACACACACACACACACACATATATATATATATATATTATCCGAGGTCTATGGCTCGACTCTGAGTTTCATGCGATATGCAATCATCAGGTGCATATTTCAAACTGACTGTTTAATAAATTTTATGTTCATATATGTTCATAGCTCGATGTTCATAGCAATTAAATCTTATAAAGTTAAGTTACTGCTTTTTTAATAACAAGATTAAAAATTTAAATATTCTACGGTTACATGTGGTTAAATTTGTTCAATTTAAATTTAACATTTAAAATTAAAATTAAAATTAGAATAAAAATAAAAAATAATTAAATGCAGGGAGAAGAAATCAAAGGGGCGTAAATCAATGACCGGTACAAACCATACACTAAGAACTGACACATACATCAACAGGGATTCAAATCACCCCTAGAAAATCACCAACAACCTACACAAATCTATCCAATTTCGTTTAAGTACTAACTCTAGCAATAAGGAAATTTTTGACAATTTTAAATTAAATACATCAATTAATTAAATACATTATATATATATATATATATATATATATATTAACCAAGACATTAAAAAGCATTAAAAAATAATTTAATTTATTTGTCAATACGTCCTGAAAATTTCATTAAAATCCAACAATTATTTGATTTTGTAAGAAATTCTAAAGAATGCTTTTTGCTGATTTACGGCGCTAACACATTACTCGTAAATATTGCATCAGCGCTGACGTTAAAAAAACAAAGAAAATAAAAAAATAAAATAAAATAAGCAGATTTTTAACCAAAATTTCGAACGTGCTACAAAGGAGTAAAAATTTAATAATTTTTGACAATTTTAAATTAATGCTTTAGAAAAGAGTAAACTCAACACTAGATTAGAATAGTCCGTCAAAAAAAAAGTATAAAAATATAAAAAGATATTTTGTTTTTTCCTTTTAATAATACCATAATAATACCATAAATGTTTTGACGATAAAACTTTGTTTTTATTAAGTTTGGGGCTTTTTTCGTTAGGCTATGCTGTTTTTTTTTTTTTTTTCAGCGACAAAGTGGAGTTATGTAGTCAGTCAGTTAAGTCTTGTATGTGATATTTGGAGAAATGACTGACTAGGAAGAATATTTTTTCACAGTATGTTGCAATTACTTTCTGTGCTGGACTGGTTATCAGACAAGGCTATAGAACCCAATAAGTTCTGCTATTCAGCCCATAACTGGAAGAAGAGATGGATTACTTGTACGTAACTGAAAGAAGCGAATTCAATAGGAAATCGAACGTGACACTCTGATTCCTCATGCGGAGCTGATATCCATTACACTACAACGTACTGCTACCAAGCGTAGCAGAATTAAACCAGAAACAAGACAAAAAAGTGTGACTTCATTTAAGACACTGGGACAAGAAATGCGATATTTATGATTAGAATAATGTCAGAGCAAGTAATGCTGACAAGAGATATAACCGTGCAAAAGCATTTGATACTGTGCGGCGTAAAGAGCTATTTGAACTGCTAGGAAAACTTTATTTATTTCTAATAGATATTAGAATATTCCAGAACTTAAGCTCGTAGTAAACCTCCTTCATATGTAAAAAAAAAAAAAAGAAAAAAGAAAAAGAAAAACTTTGCCACAAAGGATGAGATGTTGTGGAGAGCCATGGTCAGCCACACCTTAAAGATAAACAGCACATTAAAATTCAGCCAATATTTTATTCTCAGTATAAAAAAGCTGTTGAAAACATTAAGTACATAATATCTTTCTTTAGGAGGTAGGCGATCATCACCTTCATATTTCTCTGTCCCTTGTAGCTCTAAAAAGGTTTAGTGTTTTTGTTATTTCTTTAGAACACTGGTCCGATTTCTATTTGCTGAAGTCTATCAAATGTGTTCCTTACTGCTTTCCTCTGTCCCTCTATCTCTGTCTCATGAATATCAGATTTTCCAAAGCCCACCTTTCTCATTTCTTGCACCAGAAATTTTAATTTCTTTTAGTTCTTGATTTTAAGTATAAGTTTCCGTATTGTTTCCATTCTCCCCCAAACCTCGTAGTTGCTCACGTTAGGTCGATGGTATCCTCAACACCTTTTTCTAGAGACATATTTCTATTGCCTCAAGTCTCTTCTTTATCTTTGCAGATATTGTCCAGCATTCACTGCTATACAAAAAAATAAGTATCATGTAACAGTTCAGTACACTTTTCTTTGTTTCCAAAGGCTTTTTTGTCTCTAAATACTATGCTTAGCTTTGGAATGCAAATTTGGCCATACTAATACGTCTTCGGATCTCAATGTTGCACTTGCCTTTTTCTGTTAGAACATTTCCTAGAAACCTAAAGTTCTGTACCGGATTGATTTTATAGATTAGCAAATAATTCAGATAAGAGAATTTATATGTCAATAATAATTACTAGGATGATGAAAACAGATCGAAGACGACATCGTCGTCTGACCATTGCCTTTGAAAGAAACAACACAGGCCAAAATGAGAATTATGCAACTGGTAATGAAATATTAAGTCTATTTGATATCTATGTGATATTTGGAGAAATGACTGACTAGGAAGAATATTTTTTCACAGTATGTTGCAATTACTTTCTGTGCTGGACTGGTTGTCAAACAAATTTTAGAACCCAATCAGTTCTGCTATTCAGCCCATAACTGGAAGAAGAGATGGATTACTTGTGCGTAACTGAATGTAGCGAATTCAGTAGGAAATCGAACGTGACACTCTGATTCCTCATGCGGAGCTGATATCCATTACACTACAACGTACTGCTGCCAAGCGTAGCAGAATTAAACCAGAAACAAGACAAAAAAGTGTGACTTCATTTAAGACACTGGGACAAGAAATGCGATATTTATGATTAGAATAATGTCAGAGCAAGTAATGCTGACAAGAGATATAACCGTGCAAAAGCATTTGATACTGTGCGGCATAAAGAACTATTTGAACTGCTAGAAAAACTTTATTTATTTCTAATAGATATTAGAATATTCCAGAACTTGATCGCCAGTAGCTAGACTCAAAATCTACTACTACTACTACTACTATTAATAATAATAATAATAATAACAATAATAATTATACAGATTATAAAAGAAGAGCAGATTATATATCCATCACACGTTGTCTGCGGTGACTATCTATGAGGGAGGGTTGAAGATTTCATATGTTGTCTATGAAGAAGAAATAGTAGAATTCTGAAATTTTGCATGCATTAATTTCAGCTCTTCTTATTACTAACTGCAGTGTTTCTTTTCAGATACGAGGGATACGAGGTTGACTGTGAAGACCTGATTCTAGAGTTGTGAAATTTTGCATGCATTAATTTTATTTCTTCTTATTACTAACTCCATTATTTCTTTCTGGGTTCGAGGGAGGTGCTGACTATGAAGATTTAATCCGAGAGTTGTGAAATTTTGTTTGTATTAATTTTAGCTTTTCTTTATTTCCGTGTATGAGGGAGGGCTGAAAAGTTCATAGGTTGACCATGAATACTTGATTCTAGTGTTGTGAAATTTTGTATGTATTAATTTCAGCTCTTCTTAACCCTATTGTTTCTTTCCAGGTAAACAGGCATCTGACAGTTTAAAGGAAACTTCAAAAGTACCCAGTAGCGTCTTGTCTTGAAAATGGACAAAATTTAACATCAGGTACCTGCATAAAAAAGGGTTTATCCCTCAAGCACATTCATGCTGACATGGCCGCTACATTCTGGGATGGTACTCCAGCTTTATCAACAGTCGGCAGCTGAAATTAAGAGGGGAAAAGAAAGTTTTGAAGATGACGTAAGGTGTGGATTTCCCGCAACTGACGCCACCGAAGAAAACATTTATCATGTTCACAAGTTGATGTTTAACAAACGATTGGCTATAATTCAAATAGCCAATGTTATGAGAGAGTTCAGAATATTCTGTACTGTGAACTTGGCATGACGAAGATTTCTTCTCGGTAGGCCCCATATATTTATTTTCGAACAACTGATCAAAAACGTATCAGGTTGATCACATCACGGGAAAATCTGACATTGTTTGAAGCAGTTCTGTCTGTTTTCCTTGAACTTTTTCTAACCTGTGATATGTGTTGAGCCAGAGACAAACATACAATCTATGCAGTAAATCTCTTCTCACCTCTAAAGAAAGCCAAGGTCGTTTCATTTTTAGGGAAGGTGATGGTCTCAGATTTTTGGGATGCAAACGTCAAAGAGTTTATTCACTATTTTCAAAAGTCTCACGCTATAAATGGAAAGTAGTATGACTGTTTGTAGAGGCAGTTACGAAAGGCTATCAGGACCAAACACCCCAAAAAAACTGACGAAAGGTTTTTTTTCGTCAGGACAATGCTCCAGCACACAATTACATGGCTTCAATGACTGTTGTGCATAGCTGTGGCTTTGATCTGGTTGATGACCACCCTCTATTGTCCTGCTTTTACTATAATCAGTTCCCCTAAATAAAAAAAAGACACTTGGCTATGAATCAGTATCAGTGGAAAGAAACAATGCAGTTATTGATAAGTGCCATACGTGATACACTCTTTGGGCGATTATGTCTCGAAAAAGAAATAACTGACTGGGCAAACGATTATCCCGCAGTAGGTTGCCATTGCTTTCTGCGGTAGACTGGTTGCCAGCCAAGGCTATAGAACCCAATCTGTTCTATTATTTAACCCATAATTGGAAGGAAGAGACGGATTAATACCTTTCCCAAAGGTATTTGTGCGGAAGTGAATGCAAGGAATTCAAGTGGAATTCGAACTCGGCACCCCGGTTTGTCGTTCCGAATCAATATAAACTGCACCACAACGCACATATTCTTGATAAGAAGAGATTGAATTAAATAATGCTACATTTCACAGCTCTTGCATCATTCCTTCATCGTCAGCCTATGAATTTTTCAGCCCAGCTTCGTATAATATTTATATGTGCTTGTACAGTTTAATGCGCGCGCGCGCACACACACACACACACACACACACGCGCACGCACACACACACACTATGACTGAATTTTATTTGTATTTCTGGGATGAGGTAGTATTTACACTATTCGGACTATTATCTTCATCTTTGTTGCCATTTTTACGACGTTTTCGTTTGTACGCTCCGGCATTCTTTAGGTGCTAGGTGCTAGTGGTGAACTTAGAGAGTCGGGTTAGAGGAAGATAACTCATGACTACCAAAAGAGGCATCGCACAAGGAATGAGAATGATATATCGAAACGCGGATGACACGGAACAACAGATAGCAGACACGGAAAGGACAATAGAGGACCTTCTACATAAGTTAGCAAAAAAAAAAAAATGTTAAAATAAAGAGCTGAGCATAAACCTCAAGAAAACTGAATGTATGGTCATCAGCAAAAAAGAGGAGACCAATATGCCAACTGCAAGTCGGAGAATCTAAAATAAAACAAGTAAAAATATTCAAATACCTGGAAAGTGTTTTCACAGAGGATAGAAAGTGCGACATGGAGATCCAAAGACGCATTGGCATCGCCAAAGACGCATTTCAGAACCTAACGAGAGTACTGAAAGACAAGAAAATCACATTCGAAACAAAGAAAAGAGTGCTGGACTGCTATGTGATATCTGTTCTTCTGTATGGAAGTGAATGCTGGACGATCTCATCAAAGAGGAAGGAGAGGATTGATGCAGCAGAAATGTGGTTTACAGAAAGTTGCTGAGGATACCATGGACGAAGCACATGTGCAATGATGAGGTGTTGGAAAGGATGCAAACGAGAAGAAAACTGATAATAAATGAAGAGGCAAATGAGGTTTCTGGGGCACGTAATGAGGAAGGATAGCCTGGATACTCACAGGTCGGATAAATGGAAGGACAGGCAGGGGAAAGCAGCGCAAGACGTACTTGTTAGGTCTGAGCAAATGGTTGACGGAGCGGTGCTTAGAATAGATACCAAGAGAAAAACTATTGAGAGCGACATAAGACAGAGCCAAGTAGAAGTCCACGATCGCCTACGTCCTGAAGGAACACTGCACATAAAGAAGATACCCCAGTAATCGTAATAAAAGTTTGGTTCGAAATTCTTAGCACCTGAAGAAGGCCAGAGCGTACAGCAGCCGAAACGTAGTACATAGGCAAACACAGACGAGAACAATATTCCGAATAATGCAAATAATGTACCCTGTGACTGATTTGCAGATAAGGCATATTGTGGTACACAGGATATCGACTCGGAACTAGAAATCGGAGAGCCGAGTTCGAATTCTAGTCGATTTCGTTTCATTCGCTTATGCACAAATATTCTCAGAAAAGGTATTAATATGTCTTTTCTTCCTCCAGCTATGGGTTAAATATAAGGAAAGACTGGATTCTATAACCTTGATTGGCAACCTGTCTACCGCAGAAAGTAATGGTAACCAACTACGAGAAAATCTTCTGCCCAGTCAGTCATGTCTCCTTCGAGACATGATCGCCCAAGCGTGTATCACGTATGGCACTTAACTGACTGATTCACCTTCCACAATCTTTTTTGAACAATAAAACCAGAAATCTGAAGACGATGAAAAATAACGAAACCCTAAAAAATCAGGTAATTATAAGATTTTATTGGACTTTTCAGAAAGAATTAAGTAACAGATAGAGTTATTTCAATTTTTTTTAATATTTTGTAGAAATATCTTAGGTGTGTCATTGAAATAGAATATACGCGTGCACAGGCAAACATACATACACGCTCAATATAAACGAAGCTGAAAAATTTGTCTTGTGAGATATATGTTCTCTTTTTGTCTGGTAACAGCCCTTGGGAAAGAGGAAAACTGCATATGCTGAAATATGGATCACTTTGAAGCTATTTTTATGAGTCGTTTTGTATTTCAACTGAAAATATTTTCTAATTAATGTATTTTTTAAAAATTTAGAATTGGAATTTAATCATCATGAAATTGGGGATTCAAGGAAGGCATGAAACTGCTCATACAATAAACTTGCTGGAAATTTAAAGGCATTGACTGTCACTAAGTGCCCATCAACAACTATCCGAAACATGGTATGAATATATAAATAACAGTAGTAACGATAGTGATAATAACAATGTTTAACCCGTGAAAATTTTACGGTTTTCCTATTTTAAATTTCTTATATATTTTAATTCTTCAGTTAATTATTGAGGAAGCTCTTGGCAGTTCTAAAACAATAAAATATCCGTAAAAATTCCCCTATTGTGGTGTTAAACATTTGTACTTAACATCTTCAGCAAAATATTGTAATAACAATCATAAATATGGATGATGAACGCTATTTCAAAAAGTAAAGAGGTACAAATGAAAAGATTTGAACTTGATCATTTTTCCATTTCACTGAAACAGACGTTAAATATTTCTACTTCTCTTCTTTCATTTTCTAACTGAAACCAAGTCATGTCTTTGATATGTCTTTCATCTTATCATGTGATTAAAGTGGAATAGTCCATTATTTATAAGGTATTAGCAGGAAACGGTAAATACAACTATCTTATTTTCTTTCTTTCTTTCTTTTTTCTCCCAATGAAATCAACTAATGCCTCTGATATATCTTTTATCTTTCCATGCAATCAAAATGAAGTAGTCCATCATTTATGAGGTATTGGTGGGAAACGGTAAATACATCTATCTATCTATCTATCTATCTATCTATCTATCTATCTATCTATCTATCTATCTATCTTCCTTCCTTCCTTCCTTCCTTCCTTCCTTCCTTCCTTCCTTTGAAAGCAAATAAAATCTGTAATATATCTTCCATCAAAATTGCATAATCCATAATTGTTTAGGTATTGGCAGGGCGTGACAGTCGTGCGAACTAAGGAAGGAATCGACGAGCACAATTATTATTTGATGATAAAATCCCTGATTCTACACCAAGCATGGCTCTCATGGCATCCTTTCTTAACTGATTGGAAAGGTTAACATATGCTTTATTTTGATGAATTAAGATGGGATCCCAGTAAATATCTCGTTCAGTACTGCAGAATTAAATTGTCAGTTGGCTAACCTTAACTAGCTGTCCCCTAGGGGCTAACGCACTGTACGCCTCCGTTCATGAGCGGAAGTAGGATAGTATAGACCATAGTCTAATGTCGATTAAGTTGTTTATTTTAAATTCAAAGTACGAAGCAGTCAAGGCAACTTGGGAGTCATATCAAGATACTTGAGAACACCTTTGATCGAAGACTGTCTGCACGGACTGGATTATTTGATCGAAAGAAAAATTTGAAACTAGGATCCACATGCGCTACTTTTTATCGAAACCTATCACAATTTCGTGCATATTTGGCTGGTATGCATGTTCTTAGTATACCCTGTAATTCGGGATAGATATATTGGATTTCATATATTTATAAACTAGCATTCCTTTCTGTGCTGTCTTTTCCACCAATGAAAAAACAAGAAAAACAATAATGATCATAAATGGAGGATCGGCAAGAGACTAGATGAAGAAATACCAGGAGTTCGTCAACGAACAGAGAATTCTATGCAAATGAAGTATAAATCCAGCCACTGTTTACATATACATTCAAATAAAAACCCGACTAAAATTTACCTATAATCTCAAGTATAAACCCGACCAATGTTTACACACAGCCTCAAGTATAAAACCAACAAATGTTTACCTCAACCAATATTTACCTCAAGTATAAATCCAATCATTGTTTGTCTATCGACTTGGATATAAATCCGACTAATATTTAATTAATGACTCAAGTCTACATGAAACCTGTGTTTACCTATAGACTCAAGTATAAACCCAACCAAAATTTACCTATAGTCTCAAGTATAAATCAAATCAATATTTTCCTATCAACTCAAATATAGGCCCGTCCAATATTTACCTATTGGCTTATGTCAAAATGCGACCTGCGTTTACCGATATCTATGTGTAGATTCAAGTCACCTATTTCAGGGTTCACACAGCTTCACGGTCTTTTGAACTGGAGTTTATACTTTATTTTTAATTAGGTTCGTGTTTCCGGTTGCTTCTCCTAAAGTCTTCTCATTAGCTTTCCCTCTTTTGCGTCTTACTACCATTATTGGCATGCTTGGGTTGAAATTATTAAAAAAGTATAACTCTGACTTACGTTTACTTATTATTCTTCTTCATGTGCCGTGTCCCTTCAGGATGTAGGCGATCATGGGTTTCTACTTGGCTTTGTCTGATGTCGCGCTCAATAATTTTTCTTTTGGCATCTCTTCTAAGCCCCGGTCCGTCAACCATTTGCTCAGACCTATCAAGTGCGTTTTGCGCTGCTTTCCCCCACTGTCTGCCCTTCCATTTATCCGACCTGTAAGTATCAAGTTCTCCAGGCCTTCCTTCCTCATTACGTGCCACAGGAACCTCATTTTCCTCTTCCTAATATTTATTATCAGTTTGCATCCTTTCCAATCCCTCATCGTTGCTCACGTGCTCCGTCCATGGTATCCTCAGCATCCTTCTGTAAAATCACATTCCTGCTTCCTCAAGCTTCTCCTTCATCTCTGATGAGATCCTCCAGCATTCACTTCTGTACTGAATGACAGATATCACATAGCAGTCCAGCACTCTTTTCTTTGTTTCTAATGAGATTTTTCTGTCTTTCAGTATTCTGGCTAGCTTCTGAAATGCGTCTTTGGCGATGCCAATGCGTCTTTGGATCTCCGTGTCGCATTTCCATCCTCTGTGAAAACACTTTCCAGGTATTTGAATGTTTTACTTGTTTTATTTTAGATTCTCCGACTTGCAGTTGGCATATTGGTCTCCCCTTTTTGCTGATGACCATACATTCAGTTTTCTTTAAGTTTAGACTTACCTAAAGACAATATATAAACCAGAGCAGTGTTTACCTATAGATTCAAGTATAGAAGCAATTAAACTTAAGTATAAACACGGACAATTTTTCTCCTGGAAATTAAAGAATAAACCTGATTAGTGTTTACCTTCAGGCTCGAGTATAAACCTGAAAAAATGTTTACTTAAAGAGAAGTGAATATAAAGCAGAGCTGGTGAATGTACCTATAATTTTCCCCATAAATCCAAATAAGGTTTACTTTGAAATTAAAGTATAAACCCGAACAACATTCCTCCAAAATACTAAAGTATAAATTCAACTTCGCTTTGCGCGCAGATTATGTATTAAGCCGCCTCTTGTTTGTTTTTATATATATATATATATATATATATATATATATATATATATAATAATAATAATAATAATAATAACTAAATAGACTCTGTAAGTATGCAGGCCGTAAATTTATACTAAAATAAACCTCCGAAAAAACCATTAACAAACAGAACCTAAATCCATTACAATCCGGTGTACTAAGACGTCGGATAAATGTGGGGGGGGGGGGGGAAAAGAACCCGCGGAACAAGAACAAAACATTCAATACTCCGCAGTAAAGAAAAAACCCAAACGGAACCAAACACAAGAAAAAGTGCTCAATACAAAGTACGAAATAAAAGATACAATAGTAGAGCAAAAACACAAAAAAATCTAGAGTGAGCCAAAACCGCGGTTTCACACTACGGATCGTCAGGGCCAAGGCTGAAACACTAAAGATAAAAACAATAATATAAGAGTGAAAAGATTTGGAAAAGAGTATATATATATATATATATATATATATATATATATATATATATATATATATACTCATGCGTAAACCTGTGGATATGTATGTAGACATTTAAGCATAAACCTGTCCACTTTTGACTCTCATATATACACACTTCCAATGCTTAGCTAGAGACTTAGATACAACCCTACTTATATTAACATATAGACTCTATTATAACAATGGCTACTAATAACGTTATAACTATAACAATGTTTCCCTAAAACCAAGTAAATATAAAATAGGTCAATGTTTACCTATAAATGCAAGTACAGACGCAATCAATAGTTACCTATTGACTTAAGTATAAACTCAACTTATATTTTCTTATAAACTCGAGTATAACTACGAACAATGTTTAACTAGAAACAAGTCCATATAAACCAGACCGATGTTGTAGGAATGAACCAAAATGACCTCAGGTCAGATACTACTACAATGCAGAGAATACATTGTTTCCCCTACCCTCTCTATCTCCCTGACCTGTGCCTGACCTAAAGGATTGGCAGTTCCCAAGAACTAAGATACCCAAATCTTTCCCCTACTCTCTCTATCTCCTTGACCCGTGCCTGACCTAAAGGATCGGCAGTTCCTCTCCGGCTTCCAAGCAGGCAACATGTGTTCTGTTGCCAGCAGACCCATAACAGCTTAGTACGCTAAAAAAAAAAATATATATATTACAATGGTGACCCGACAAAAAAGAACAATACCAAAAATATTACAATGGTGACCCGAAAAAAAAAAAAAAAAAGAACAATACCAAAAATATTACAATGGTGACCCGACAAAAAGGACATTACAACCTCAAAAAAACTTAACGTCCGCCAGCACCAAAATGAACAACTGCCACGGTAAGCCAAATTACTCTTTCAACAAAAATATTTTACGGAAAGTTCAAAATGAACATTCTTCTCAGCATTTCGGCACCAAAAAAAAAGAAAAACCTAACAGACAAACAACTAAAAACTCCACGTGCTTCAAACACATTGTCGAAGAGTAAACAGGCACCCAGCGCAAACAATTAATGATGAAGAAAAAGAAAAGGAAAAAAGGAACTAAAGAACAAAAAAAATGAACGATAAAAACAAAGAACAAAAATGAACAAAAAGAACAAAAAAAAAAAAATTGGAAAAACAAAAAACAAAAAAAGAGAAAAAAAAAAACAGTCGGATAGTCACGTGTGAATTTAAAAGAACAAAAACCCACCATAAAATTAGTGGCTAACCGGCGTGAGTTCAACACCTATATATATATATATATATACAAACGGAAATTTTGTTTGAAATTTCAAGGAAATTTGAAAATTTCTCTGTAATACAAACTCAAAATAGCAAACAAACGCTGAAGAAACTTCAACGGATCAGAACTACCCAGGGCTATTCTCACAACAACAACAAAAAGAATTTGAACTTTCAGCGAAATATGAATATTTCCCTGCAACAAAAATTCAAAATACCAACGAACCAAAAAAAAAAAAAAAAAAAAAAAAAAAAAAAAAAAAAAAAATTACTACCAATCCCTTTCAACAAAAACCGAAAGCCAAAACATTCCTTCGAATAAAGACGGGATTTAAATACTCCCCTCTTATATCGAGGAAACAAATTCGGTAAAACGGTTAAATAAAAGAAAAGAAAACATATTTTCATTTCAAACGAAAACAAAAAAAAAAAAAAAAACAAACAAATAAAAGAAAAACCGCAAACCAGAACATTCCTTCGAATAAAGACGGGATTTGAATACACCCCTCTTATATCGAGGAAACAAATTCGGAAAAACGGTTAAACATAAAATAAAGACAACAAACTCTGGTAGGAGAGTTAAAAAAAAAACAAAAAAAAACACTCCGTTATCTGGTAGGAGAGTATTGTAGGAATGAACCAAAATGACCTCAGGTCAGATACTACTACAATGCAGAGAATACATTGTTTCCCCTACCCTCTCTATCTCCCTGACCTGTGCCTGACCTAAAGGATTGGCAGTTCCCAAGAACTAAGATACCCAAATCTTTCCCCTACTCTCTCTATCTCCTTGACCCGTGCCTGACCTAAAGGATCGTCAGTTCCTCTCCGGCTTCCAAGCAGGCAACATGTGTTCTGTTGCCAGCAGACACTTAACAGTCTAGTATGTAAAAATAAGAAAATAAAATATTACTCTCAACGCTAATATTTTGTATCCACTTCTTTGTTAATTATACCCACAAGGATACTAAAAATATTACAATGTTTACCTGTAGATTCAAGTATAGAAGCAATTAACAGTAACCTATTGACTCAAGTATAAATCCGGACAATGTTTATCTATAGACTCAAGCATACACCCAATAAATGTTTAAGTATAAATTCAAAAGTAAGGATGATAAATGTGTAGCTACAGGCACAAGTTATAAAACGAACACGCTTTATAAACCAATTCAGTGTTTACTTATTGTCTTAAGTATAATCCAGACGGATGTATCAACCGCAACATTTTCTCCCTGAGATTAAAGAATAAACCTGGTTACATATTACCTTTAGCCTCACGTATAAATCGAAAAAAAGGTTTACCTAAAGGCAAGTAAATGTAAACCAGACCAGTTTTTACCTATAGATTAAAATATAGAAGCAATCAATAGTAGCTAATTGACTAAAGTATAAACCCAACTTACGTTTTCCTATAAGCTCGAGTATAAACCCAAACAATCTTTATGAGTAGTTTCATATATAAACCAATTTACTGTTTACTTATAGACTCAAGTATAAACCGGGCGAATGTGTCTGTATAAACTCAAGTATAAACCCGACTAATTTTTCTCTTGGAGACTAAAGAATAAACTTAATCACTGTTTGTTCACCGGTAGCTCTAGTTTAAATACGAATTTTAAACTATTGATTTAAGACTAAAGTTTTAAAAATATCGGCACTGAGTGACCCCACAAAACTAATCACTTGACCTTGTGTCGTACTTAACAAACTTTCCTTTTTCCCATCGACCCTTTGAAGAAGCAAATTGAGAAGGTGGGCAGCGAATCAGAGGAATTATTAGATTATGTACAAGACAGCGATGATGATGATGATAATGATGAAGGTCATGGTGATAATTAATAAGCAGTCTTTTTATAAAATGTTCAATATTGCTTCATCTTCTGTGTTTTCTTTCATTGCGAATATTCCTTATTAAATGCAATGTTACTATCAACTTCTTTCTTTTGTTGTTTCACCCTTTTATTTCCGCGAACACATGCGCATACAGATAAATAAAATATTATACATACACACATTCAAGGGAACAAACATATAGGGAATATATATAGAGAATACACACACACACACACACACACACACACACACACACACACACACACACACACACACACACACACACATATATATATACACACATATATCGTTCATTCAACTTCTAACTTATTACCCACTCAAGATTCTCTTTTATTTTCTTCCTTTCATATTCAGCCATTTTCTTTATTTTTATATTAATTTTTATTTTAATGTTATTTAATTTTTTCTTTTCCTGTTTTTAATAATTGACGTTCATGAATTATTCATTTTTGAATATCGACTCAAAGCTAAAAGGAATAAATAAATAATTAAAATAAAAAACATAAAAAGAAAACGAATTATTTCAAATACGCATCGAACGGCGCCATGGACCCATGATTAAAAAAACCATCTCTGCGCATGTTCAAACCATCTGTCATACTGAGCTAGTATGCAATTTGCTTGGTAGGCTGCTTACTTGCGTATTTTCTTTCAACGCTTTCTGGTCGGGGTTCGAATCCATTTAACAACTAAGATATCGATTTTAGCTACAAGAAAACACCGTCTACTTTTATTGACCCCACTCTCTTTTATCATAATCACCTAGTCTTGTTTCATGTGCCATGTTCTTTCAGGACATGAGCGATCATGATTCTCCACAACTTTATTCTTTTGTTGCACCAAGTAACCTTTGACTATTTACCGTCTATCTTTATCCGTCTATCTTTATCTCTGTTCTACAATCCACTCACACACACAAGTAGATTATGAACAGTTTTCCTTTTCTATCTTGATTTCACTATGTCCCGTGAGTGTCAAATTCTCTCGGCTTTCTTTATTATGTGGCCCAGAAATTTTAGTTGTCTCTTTCCGAGTGCAAGTGTCAGTTTCTTTGCAGTTCTTATTTTCACCATGTACGTATAGACACTTTTAAACTCAATCAAGACAGTCAAATGAGAAATGGGTAGCTGAAGTCCAGATATGGCAGCAATATTCCATTTTTAATCTGGCTCTTGTAAAGATCGAGTGTAACAGGGAGAGTCAGATACTTACTGAAATGGTTCAATGAACCAACTGTAATAATTCATCACCCAAAAGACCGCATAGACACTTTCGAAATCTATCAAGACCGTCAATAAAGATTGAGTATCTACACTCGAGATATGACAGCAATACGCCATTACTTATCTGGCTCTTGTAAAGACTGAGTATAGCAGGGGTTTTAGATACTCACTGGAATGGTACAATGAATCAACTATAATAAATAATTCATCACCCACAATACCACATAAGCACTTTCGAAATCTATTAAGACTTTAAATTGAAGATAAAGCATCTCCACCCCAGATATGACAGCAATGTTCCATTTCTAATCTGCCTCTTGTAAAGATTGAGTATAGCAGGGGTGTCAGATACTTACTGGAATGGTACAATTAATCATTTATAATAAATAATTCATCAGCCAAAAGAACGCATAGATGCTTTTGAAATCTATCAAGACTGTCAGTTAAAGATTGAGCATCCCCCCCCAGATATGACAGTGATATTCCATATCTAATTTGGCGATTGTAAAGATTGAGTATACTCAATCTTTACAATACTTAGAAGTCTTCCTTGTTGCTTACATATTCTGTTCATGCTGAGTTTTGAACCGTTCTCTTAAGTTTCCTTGTCGTTTTATTTTTTTTAAAACCTCCTACTTGCTCACATATTCTGTCCATGATATTGTCAGCAAAGTGATTTAATTAATGCATTGTATAATGCAGATGATGTGCAATGTGGTGCAGTGCATATGAGTTTGGAATGAAAAATCGGAGAGCCGAGTTCGAATTCTATTTGAATTCGTTGCATTCACTTACGTGCAAATAATCTTTGGAAAGGTATTAATCCGCCCCTTCACCTCAAGCTATGGATTAAATAGCAGAACAGATTGTGTTCTATAGCTTTGGTTGGCAACCAATCTACCGCAGAAAGTCATGGCAAACTGCTGCGAAATCTTCTGCCCAGACTTTCGAAACCTGATCACCCAACCGTGTTTCACTTAACAGACTGATAATGCGGAGGAAGTATAGCGTTTTACATATAAAAATCCACACGTGTACCGGTTCAAAAATTAAGGGCGCATTAATATGACTGAAACCCAATGTGGACACACTTCAGTTTCTTCGAGTCAACGTTAAGAAAGGTATCTTATCACCCATGTATGCGATCGCGTAGATGCTAGATACAATCTTTCTTCCTGTGCCGTGTCATTTCAGGAAGAAGGCGATCATGGCTCTTCACATATTTCTATTCTTCGTAGCACTAAGCAAGTTTTGTCCCTTTACTATCACTGTCCATATTCTGCTATTCATTTACACAACCTCGTTGCTGTTTTCCTCTGCTTTTCTGGGCTTCAGTATATCATGTGAATGTCAAATTCTCGAAGCCTTCCATCCACATAAGGCGACCCAGAAATTTAAACAGCCCTGTTCTAAATCTAAGTCTCCTTTTCTACTATTTTAATTAACAGTTTACTCTGTCTCGTATCCTGTTTCGCTAGCAATTTGGCCAAGTGAAACAATCTTGACATAGGTAATTGACAATAGCTCGTTTCTGAAGGAAGAAAGAGATACAGTATCGATTCGTGTTGGTATGCCCATTTCTCTCTCTCTCTCTCTCTCTCTCTCTCTTTCTCTCACACACACAGATGGGATGTGGCACAAGGCCAACTTTTACGTGGAAATTTTGAGTGCGTACGCTTTGGGAAAAATTTCCCGTAGAACCTGCATAGGAAGGGCTCTTCTCTCTCTCTCTGTCGGTATATATATATATATATATATATATATATATATATATATATATATATATAATCAAATGGTTAGCACCAAGTTAGGGCTGAAGTTTCTCAATTTAATTAAGAAACATTTACTTTATTCAGTTCAAATTCCAACCTAAAACAATTCCAGCCCCTGAAAAAAAACAAATTGAAAAGAAATGAGGGAGAGGCGAAAAGGATTCAGGTCTTGATCATTGAAAACGATTTTTAGATTACATCTGTGTTAAGAAATCAAAATTAAACATGTTTCAAAAAAATAAATGGGAGAAAAGGAAAACAGAAAGAAGGGTAAAAAAGAAAGCAATGGTGTAGAGAGGTAAAGGAGAGATGGAGGGGTGAGAAAAACTCACACCAGACAGCCGTCGTAAGAAACGCCAGGAGAGTGGAAAGAAAGGGTTTGATGTATGAAATAAAAGGAAAACAAGGAGGATGAAAAGGGGTGGGGGAATAGAGAAAAAAGACATTATATGATGTAATATTCGATTCTGCCGAAAGTTTTTCTTTAATTTTCCGTTTAAAATAATCTCATCTTACAATTGTAGAAAAAAATTAAATTTAATTAATTATAATGTTTCATTGATAGCTTATTCACCAATATAACTTTAAAAATATTTTACCAAAATAAATGACCCACACAATACTCAATTTGTTTTTTAATCTATAATACACCTTAGTATACCACAATTATTAAAATCCTGATTCTAAACTACACATTCCACCTACTTAAACCCCATAAAAAAAGAACCTGAAGTTAGGCCTGCTGTAAAAGAATACCGTCTGCTCAATTGCATACTCTCTGTTCCCACAATGTTTTTCCGATTCTTCCCTTTTCTTCCAGTAGTAGAATTTAAAATAATTTTTTTTCTACAATTGTAAGATGAGATTATTTTAAACGGAAAATTAAAGAAAAACTTTCGGCAGAATCGAATATTACATCATATAATGTCTTTTTTCTCTATTCCCCCCACTTTTCATCCTCCTTGTTTTCCTTTTATTTCATACATCAATCCCTTTCTTTCCACTCTTCTGGCGTTTCTTACGACGGCTGTCTGGTGTAAGTTTTTCTTCTTCCCCCCGCCATCTTTCCTTTACCTGTTTACACCGTTGCTTTCTTTTTTACCCTTCTTTTGTTTTCCTTTTCTCCCATTTATTTTTTTGAAACATGTTTAATTTTGATTTCTTAACACAGATGTAATCTAAAAATCGTTTTCAATGATCAAGACCTGAATCCTTTTCGCCTTCTCCCTCATTTCTTTTTCCCTTCCCCCCTACCTTCCGTATCAATGTCTAGATGACAGCTTCTAACATAATTCACTCTCTTTTTAAAACCCCTCTCATTATTCTTTCTTATTATATCTTACTTTTGTTTCTCTCATGTAAACTTCCGTTTTATGAATTTCTCTGAGTAAACTTCCGGTATATGAATTTTGTACTGTATTTGCATAAGTGAATTTTGTTGGTGAAGAAGCTAGATTTTCTCCTCGCTGAAATGGCTATACGACATATTTAATTTTCTGAGTTTTATTTGAAAATATACATATTTGGCTCTGTAAATAAAAATTACTATTTACATCGATCCTTCTACCAAGGAACAAGTTTTAGTATTAATAGGATAGTTTGGTGATTTTACCTATATGCCATTTCATTGTGGATATATATATATATTGAAAATTTTTGTGTAGTGATATAATGTTTTCATAAACCATTGTAATAACAAAATTACAACACGCACATATATATATATATGAAATGAACAGTTTGAACATTATTTTTTATCGATACTCATATTTAAGTAGATATTCTGTTTTTAATGAAACAGTATTATATATTTTTATCTACTGGCCTGATTATTTACGATAAACTTTTATTAAGAAAATTTGTGCCAATCGGCAGGATTCGAACCTGCGACCCCCCTATCTATATAGGGGAAGCTACCATTTGATCTGGTAACGTCTTAGACCTCTCGACCACGAATAGCCTTCAGTCTAAACGAGGTTTTTATCAAGCCTATATAACACAATTTTCGATCCATCGTAAACAAACATATCTGCTCTGAAATGTATCGTAATGTCAACAAATGGAAACATGTTACGGAAATCAAAGAATTTTAACGAAACTTGGTTATAAGCAACCGACAATTTGAAATGAATTGTTTGAATATATATATATATATATATATATATATATATATATATATATATATATTGAACATTTTTGTGGAGTGATATAATGTTTTTTATAAACCATTGTAATAACAAAATTACCTCACACACACACACACACACGCACACACAAACATGTATGTGTGTTGTAATTTTGTTGTTTTCAAATCTGTTATTCTTCAGGTGATATTTTAAAATAAATGGTGAAAATGATTTATTCGGAAAATATGAAAACATAAGATGAATTCATGGTTATTTAGAAAATTAAGGAGTGGTAGTTGGAGAATATGCTTGTAGGTGTATCAATATTGTTCAATCAAAAGTGTGAATTAAGTTGAACTATGAAGTTGAAGATTTGGGTCGAGAAAGGAAATAGGCATATATTATGTCTGGGCAATATACAAGTGAGAGCATACATTATTTAAATGGATGGACAATAATTTTTAACAGCAGGCTAGATTTTAGTTTTTTTTAAAATTTTATTTTGTACTACCTCTTGTGTTAAAGAGGCTGGATTGTTTCGGTAGAATTAGAATTAATTAATTAATGGTATATTGTAGTTAAGAAAACTAAGTAAGTATTGTGTGAGTCATTTATTTTAGTAAAAAAAATAATATTTTAATAATTATATATATATATATATATATATATATATAGTAAATAACTAACCTAAAGACCCAACGAACCTACCAAGGTTTCACCTAACCGGATCTTCAGGGAAAGTTGGCTAAAGAGCCTAAAAGAAGGCGACTTGTATATTAAGTGCTTTTTGTTTTAGGTTACTCGTCTCGGGTTTTCTTTTTTGGGCTACGTACTTTGACTGATGTCCATGTGCTTAGCTGTTTCTTTTTTTATTACCATTTTTCCCTTCCGCGTATGTACTCGGAGGCTTTTTCGTGGCCGAGCGGCTAGAAGGCACGTATTTTCAAGGTGGACTTGGAAAAGAGGCTGCAAAGTGTAAATTAATTCGTCACCTACAATAATCTATCCCACTTGTAAAGGTCATGGGTAATGAGACTAACGTATGTAGCTCGTCAGAACACATGTCATGGAAATAGAGCATCAAGAGTTTGGAAACGATGAACAGTTTACTTGGTGCGCTTTATATATATATATATATATATATATATATATATATATATATATATATATATATATATATATATATATATATATATATATCGGATGTGCGTCGTGGTGCAGTGGATATCGGCTCGGAACAAGAAAACGGGGAGCCGAGTTCGAATTCCAGTTGAATTCATTGCATTCACTTACGCTCAAATACCCTTCCCTTCCTTCCAGTTATGGGTTAAATAACAGGACATATTGGGTTCTATATCCTTGGCTGGCAACCAGTCTACCGCAGAAAGCAATGGCAACTTACTGCGGGATAATCTTCTGCCCAATCAGTCATGTCTCTTTCGAGACATGATCGCAATGGCAACTTACTGCGGGATAATCTTCTGCCCAATCAGTCATGTCTCTTTCGAGACATGATCGCCCTAGCGTGTTTTACGTACGGCATTTAACTGACTGATATATATATATATATATATATATATATATATATATATATATATAAGTAAAAGTAATTAGCTTCTCAGCTTGGTTGACATCAGTGACACAAAACCAAATCACCTTATGACATTGGCTAGACCACTTCGACGTGATGTAATGATTAGCAAACTTGTCTCGCTAGATCAATTACAGCTGGACAGTGATTTCGATCCTGGTTACCCCATACTTTCGGTCTCCTCTCACAGCTAAGCTTGGTAAATCACCTCATAAGATTGGCACAGGAAGCAGAAAAATAAAAAAGTTCTTTCTCATGATTTTTCACATTATTTTTACTTTTTCACAAAAATTAGTTCCTCACTTTCTATTTTTAAGGAATGGCTTCTTGGTATTTACGCAAGTCCTCCCTACTGAGGCAAGATGCGATACAAGGTCAGTTTTAAACGTGGGATTTCCGAGTGTATACGCTCGGGCAATATCACACTAACTTCCAATTATTCTCAGAACACTCTCATCTACCCAACCCTCATTCTCGGTATCCTTACCCGCCTATCACCCACCCTCTGACATCTCCTATATTTAACCATACTTCCTCTACTCTATGTAGCCCCCTGCGCAGTAGTGGCAGTGAAATGCCTTGCTCGGGGTGAAACGCTTATTAAAAACCAAAAAAAAAAAAATACAAAAACAAAACAAAAACACGTATAAGCGGATCGAGTCTTGTCTACGCTTCCCTAGACGAATCTATACTGTTTGGCATAGCCTCGTTTGAGTTCATCTCTGCCCGAAGACAGAGACTCTGGTAAGGTTGATTTCGAATGGAAATTTACTTCATGGGATTTAACCGAGCCCCCTCCACAAAAGGCGGGAAAGTAGTTTTTATGTGGGGCATCCCGAGCGTGAATGCGCGGGCAGAAATTCCCTGTAGACCCCGCATAAGCGTGATCGGGTCTTGTTTGCTTTTCTACTACTACAACTTTTGTTCGGGAGAGCCTCGTCTGGGTTTCTCTCTGCTCGAAGACAGAAAGTCCAACAAAGTTGATTTCGAGGGGAAATTTACTTCTGTTAACAATATATTTACGATTCTTTTAATTAAACGTTCCCGATTCTGTCAGTTATACAGGGTGACCACAAAGTCATTAGACAAAAATATATTAAAATTATAACGGAAAATGGAAACTATTGAAATGTTTACAGAAATAAATAAATAGGGAACTTTATATACAAATAGTTAATAGATTTTTCTATAGACCTCATTTGTTGCGCGGAGGGCATCTAAAAAATATTCAGTTTCTGTCCATGTCTGAAACATAAAAAAACAATATTAATTACAGCCTGAAACCTACAGAAAATATAACATTAATTAAAATATTAATACTATTAAAGAACTTTAAAAATAACGTATTAATTTGAAACAAAAGTTGAGCTGTTACCACTTCTAAGCTTTTTGTAATAGCATTTTAAAATTGTCCAAAAATTTTATTAGCATCCTGTATACGCCGTTGTGCAAATTAATTGAAGCAACTGCTTTAATTTCCTTTCTTTCATAACACGGACATTTTTTTGACCCACTAGAATGACAGGGTGCCGTCTATTTCTATTTTTTCTTCAAATTAGGTTATTTGCGCTGATGTGCAGTAAAATGAATCTATTTTCGGGGTGTATGATGAAATTTGTTTGGTATCGAAAAAAGTTGCGTTACTCCAAGGACGCTTACGAAAATTGTAACGCTACATGAACACACTGGCAAGCATTACAGAGAAATTGCGGATATTGCTGGTGTCAGCCTTTTAATTGTCAGTCGTGTCATCAAGGCGAAGTAACAAACTGGATCCGTCAGTTCAAAACATAAAAGAAAATGAGGTCGGAAGAGTAAAACAACGCCAAAAGACGACGTATATGTAATCAGTTAAAGGGTGACAAATTAAGGAAGACATTAATCGTTTTGTTTCAATTAAATTGCACAAGAATATCTTCAAGATTATATCAGCTATACATTCACGTATTTGTCAATTATATGTGAAGGATTCTACTGAAAATATATGTCAAGTAAACATTTACGATTCTATCGATTATTAATTCAGGATTCTTTCGACGATTCTATCTTATATATATTCACAGTTGTGCTATTATGTCTTTTACGATTCTGTCAATTATATATTCACAATTCTGTCATTAAGACTTTTACGATTATGTCAACTATTCATTATTTATTCTGTCAACTAAACTTTGAAAATACTATCATTACCATCTCTAAAACTATTAATTTTCTGAGAGAATCGTTTATGTCTCTCGTTAGCATGGCTGATGCTAACCCCCAGGAAAGTGACTCCTTGCTGTTTCCCGCTCTAACCTTATGATGTGAAATGACTATATTGAATCCATTTCTAGGTTAGCTTACTAAGTTGGTTCCCTGTGTCGGGCAAGATAGTTTTTCTCTCTAGAATCTATCATACATATTGATAAGTCTACTACTAGTATATTGCAGCCGGATATGGACCGGTTGCCCCTGCTATTTTCTCTGAGCCCGTTGATAATATCCAAAGAAGAACTTATAATATTATCCGTCTTGATCCGGCGAGTCGGCTTAAGTCTCTTTTCTACTGCTATAAGGTTGTCACTCTGTGTCTTTTCTATAAATATTTTAATGGCAAATTTTTGGGTGAGCTCCTCACTGTGGTATCTAGGCTTTTTCAATTTCAGCGCAGTACAAGACTGACGTTGATATTCTCATCAATTTACAGTTCAGCTGGATAGATGAGCCGTAAGTTCTATGCTAACAGTTTCTTTTCTCGCACTTCTCGCTTGTGGAACTCCCTCTGGCTCTATACTTTTCATTAAGCTTTAATCTGCAAACATTTAAATACAGTATCCATCGCTATATGCTATTGTCCTGATTACTGTTTTTTCTGCTCGTTCATTATTAATGTTTATGTTCCTAATTCTTCCACACCCAGTAACCCTTGTGTCTTAGTGGCTTTACTGCCTTGAATGGATGAAATCTATACAAAACATTAAGCATCCAGGATTCTGTAAACTATACGTTTGTAATTCTGTTAGCTATAAATTTACCATTTCTGCGAGCTATAGATTTATGTAAACATTCACGACTAGCAGTATAGCCCGGCGTTGCTCGGGTGTAATGAAAGCTTTAAAACTAATCCATGGTCCTGGAGCTCAGACTCTTTGGACGTTGGCACAAAACACCAAAAAGCAATAGTTGTTTCCAGTTAAAGCGAAACCGTAGACTGAAAGAAAAATGAATGGATGTAAGTCAAATTTTGATTTCCTGATATCGATATCAAATAAGTTTTTTCGTCGTAAACTGAATTTTGAAGGCTAAATAAGTCCTCTGAGTAAATGGTATCATGGCTGAGATTAAGAACTACAATTATACCTACTTAGAGCCAAACCCGAAGCAAAAACTAAAATAAAAGAGCTGGAAAAAATACAGACATACAGGCAGATAAACAGACACACACATAAACATCTTGCCTTTTGTATATATATATATATATATATATATATATATATATATATATATAATCGATTTTCTGCACTAGTGTAAGAAATGCAACCTTGAAACTTCTGAATATCATTTCTTATGTCTTTGTCTATGAGTGTTTCAAATTTGTTTAAAATCGGAACACTCCTCCTATAACCCGATTTTTTCGATATTTATCAGAGGTACCTCGACACAAAACCTAGCTAAGAACACTCGCAGACGCTTATAGTACAACTGTGTAAATTTTCAAGAAAATCGGTTCATCCGTTTCGGAGTCTATAGGTAACGGATACACACACACACACACACACATACACACACAAAGTTCCATTTATAAATAAGTTTAGATATAGATTCTGGCATTTAGACATTCACTATAGGTTTTTGATTCTGTGTGCTAAATTTATTTAATGCTACCATATTACATTTTTACAATTCTGTTAACACTTATTTGACGGGAGAATTTAAAAGTGCTGAGATATTGCGTCAGATGCAATTTCACAGCTTAACGAAACAAGTAATGAATAAAGAGATAAAATAACATCTACGAAACCAAACAAAAACGATAAGAGCAAATGGACAAAGGATCCGATAACGAGGCAGATGGCAGCAAAATGTCAGCTCGACTAACTGTTCAAATTTCTTAACAGATATCAAATAACAATTCCTGATTCTTGAGTCAGGACAAGACTGTATTACATCTGTTACAAGAGTGCGAGTTAAAACTGACAGAGCAGTTATTGTTTGGTCTCGTTCATTGATTTTACAAGCCATTATCCGGCCGCATTTGATGAAGCAAACGTTTCCAGTACTATATTTTGCACAATATTAAGAAAATCTTAGAAGCTTATAAACTTCTTTATTTTGTCCGTAGTCAATCATATGTAATACATCGATTATATGCCTCAGAAAAATTAAGACTTAATATAAAAGTGGGAAAAGTCGCTTTAGGTAAAAACGGGCATAAATTTGCTTTATGTAAAAGGGGAAAAGTCGTTTTATGTAAATGTGGGAAAATCGTCACTTCAGCCTTCAAAACTTGATCTAAATGAGAATATTAATTTAAAAATTTCTACCTGTTGAGTGAGATTAAGAAGGAAATAGTTACTGTGAATCCTTGGAATCAAGACAAACTGTTATATTGTGACGTTATAGGGAGTAATTGCCGCATTTGAATGACAAATTACAACAGAAAAAATCTTTATTCTAGGCAAGAAAATTGTGAAGGATTTTGCCGTATGGCAACGCCGATCTTCATATTTTAAACGTGGCAAAGTTTAACAAAATTACTTGAAAAATGCACGTTCTTTTTCTTTTGGCAACGTTGTTACTGTATTTACTTTCGGTAATTGTTGGTGTGATAAGAAAATATGTTAGATTAAAAAACAGATAAACATAAGAAACTGCATATATGCATTCCATTTTCTCTCAAGAGCTGACATCAAAACTATTAAACAATATTTTTATTTGTTTATTTATTAACAAGAAGAATTTCTATTAAAAGTTTATAAAATTATGTGCGCAAACGACAATAAAATATTTACCATTTACTATATTATAAAAAGATTACTATGGATGTGCGTTGTGGCGCAGTGGATATCGGCTCGGAATGAGAAATCGGGGAACAGAGTTCGAATTCCAGTTGAATTCCTCGCATTCACTTACGCGCAAATACCCTTGGGAAAGGTATTAATCCGTCTATTCCTTCCAGTTATGGGTTAAATAACAGGACAGATTGGGTTCTATAGCCTTGGTCGGCAACCAGTCTACCGCAGAAAGCAATGGCAACCTACTGCGGGATAATGTTCTGCCCAGTCAGTCATGTCTCTTTGGAGACATGATCGCCCAAAGCGTGTATTGCGCATGGTACTTAACTGACTGACTATGGAAAGAAGAACATTTAAATAGGCACAAAACATGTAAATATAAAGATAAATTGTGGAAGGTAGATTTTTAGGGCGTTTATTTAATTTTCTTTCGCCAAATAATTCACTAAAATACGTTGTGAGCATCTTGATTTGTACTTTATTCAGGAGAAATGAAAACAATAATTTATCATTACAACACTTCCCTTATAAAAATAATATTTAATACTTTTGTTGTTAATTCTCGAGAAAAATAATTTGTACAGTACAAAGAAACGCAAAAGCGTTAGGAAACTAAACGAGATCGGCTAGGAACAGAAATATAAGATATTTTGTTTTATATAATCATTTCACCCCAAGCAAGGCAGTACTGCCCACGCTGTACAGGAGGGTTACATGAGAATAGAGTGATGAGAAAGTGGAACAAGTTATAAGGGTTGTCAGAGAATGGGTAAGAGAAGGATGAGAACACTGGTGTGAAGAGAACTGCATGAGAGTAGAGTGGAAAGGGAAAAGAACATGATACAAGTGTTGTCAAGGAAAGGATGCGAGTCAAGGAGATAAGATATGACAATTGACATTGCAATTAAATTCTTGGAGATTATAGTCATTAATGAAGCAAATATATGGAAGGAAATGCGACAGGCGGGAAGTGCGAGAAAAGAAACTGAGGGAGTAGAAGTTTCGGTTACGTTTGATTAGTTTCATTGTAAAAGGATGGTAGTCTAGTAGCTCGAGTAAATTCATGCAGAGGAGCGCACCAGGGAGCTAAGCTCATTAAAGCAGAAGCCTTGAAAATATTTGTAGAAGCGGCAGAGGGAAGCCACATTACGTCGATGAGAAAGTGATTGGATTTGAGCTACCAGGTCTGAATTGATTGCAGATTCTCCGTTGGAATCTGTCAATAACCCCGAGATGAATAGCAGGGGCACCCGATCAGATTTGACAGCAGTATTCAATGCACGGGGGAATGCTAGATTTATGTACGTGGAAGATGGATTCAGTGGAGAAAAACTTCCTGGCCCTACACAGTGAACCTACCTTCTTAGCAACAGATTTAGCTATGGGTTCAATGTAGTCATTCCACTTAAGGTCGGCTGAAAGAGTTAGACCGAAGAGGCGCAGTGTTTTCCTTTCAGAAAGCCTAGCCTGATCCATGCTGATAGAGTGTGTGTGTGTGTGGGGTCGGGTAAGAGCGATTGTCTATGGTGATTAAATGATTGCAGCTTCGTTTTGGAAAAAAATTAACGGGCCATTTCTTACCCCAGTCTTACCTCACTCTACCACGGATTGGAGGTTTTTTGAAGATCAGCAGCGAGATTTGCTTTGATATCTCGACAGATATCGAGGTGGGACTAACTGGTAGTGTCGTCAGCGTAGATGTCTACTTGGGATCTGATTACATCAGGAAGATCGTTGATGCAGATCAGAAAAAAGATCTAGAAAAGCGCCTTGAGGGATACTCGCGTTCGTATGGTAATTTTCTAAGCGCGGCTTAGATGCGGCACAGAGCCGTATGGGACACCCAGTGAGGATCGTACTCACTACTCAATAGTAATGATTCTAGCGAGATAAACTTGCTAACCATTACACCACCTTGCAGTGCCCAAACACCCGCATTCGTACAATAGTATCTGTAAGCATGCCCATTCAATACTACCTTCATTACACGATTTGATTTTATATATATATATATATATATATATACGTTCAGGTAAGATAACTTTAGCAAAAGAAATATTTTCCCCTTCCTTTCATTTATGTCATCCATGGTATATGTTTATAATCTATCATAATATTTCCACTTTACAGTTTTAACGAGTGGGGTCGAAACCGGTCGACTTGTAAAATTTTGTTTACTATTTGGCATGGCCAATTGTAATAAAATTTCTGTTTTTTTTACCACGATATACATATATATATATATATATATATATATATATGTTACGAAAAGTTCTGAAGAATAACGAAATCGATTTAACGACAGTCATATTTAATTTATTTGTTTGTACATTAATTTCAATCGATACTCGTATTTGAGTAGATATTCTGTTTTTAATTAAACATATATATAATTAAAAACAGAACATCTATTCAAATACCAGTATCGATTAAAAATAATGTTAAACACACACACACACACACACACACACACACATATATATATATATATATATATATATATATATATGTGTGTGTGTGTGTGTGTGTGTGTGTGTGTGTGTGTGTGTGAATAAATGTACATATGGGAATACACTCATATATAAAAGTATTATTCGGGTGCTGATAAAACAGTGCTCAGTGTAGTATAAACAAAGCTAATAATTACATATAATGATAAATATACGTATTATCCAACATCGAGGTCACGACTGAGAGTTTCATGCGTTACGTAATGATCACGAGCATACAACGAACTATGTTAATTAATGCCGACGATATATTTCTGAAGAAGTGTCGGCCGAAAGGCGTCTAAAATCGCCCTTTTACATATTTTTATTTTCCCTCTTTAATTGAGATACTTTTGTATCTTAATAAAAAGATGATCCTTTAAAAAATAATATATATATATATATATATATATATATATATATATATATATATATATATATGTCAGACTCGCTCATTTTTATTTAAAATCCGTAGGGGAGGAGTGAAACAGTGCTTTAAGGCACTATAAAGCTATCTGTAGCCAAGCGGTGAAAGCACACCGGATCAGATGCTAATTTCTTTTCGAATCCTGCCAGAGGACAAAATATCTTTATTAAGTGTTTTCAAGTACATAGACCGGTAGACAAAATAATAAATAAAAACTGACCTTTTTCTCACTAGCAATTTTGAATTTGAAATATCTGTCAAACTCATCTGACAATCAGTCAGTAAGTCAGTCAGTTAAGTGCCATACGTGATACACGTTTGGGCGATCTTGTCTCAAAAGAGACATAACTGACTGGATTATCCTGCAGTAGTTTGCCATTACTTTCTGCAAAGGCTATAGAACCCAATATGACCTGTTATTTAACCCATAACTGGAGGGAAGAGACGCATTAATACCTTTCCCAAAGGTATTAATCCGCGTTAGTGAATGCAAGGAATTCAACTGGAATTCAAACTCGCCTCTCCAAGTACTCGTTGCGAGCCGACATCCACTGCACCACAACGCCCACCCGTCAGAACATCTTTTTTTTTAATCGTATCACCCCGAGTAAGGCGGTAACGCCACTGATGTACAGGGAGCTGCGTAATAGTGAAAAGATTGGAAAAGAGAAAGCCGGAAACCACTTCCTAAACAGGGAACAAGGGATGAGCCTCTTAACCTGTTCAATAGACGTGGGTGGAGTGTGAACCGGGTGATAGATCTATCTACTCCAATTGTGGAAAACATTTTTCAATTCTTCTTTTAAATTTTCACTCTGTTTTTTTTTTTTTTTGACTAGTCGCTTGTACACTTACATTTTCGCAATAAACAGTTATAGGTAAAAATCTCAAGGCTCAAATAATTACATCCAGTCAGTACCGACTAAATTTTCAGTATAGCCATTTCACATTCACAAATTTTCTTTGATTTTCTGCGAATAATTTTTCTGTCGTAACTCTGTGAACGAATTTTTTTCGTGATAACTTTTCCCTGCTTTAGTTTTACAGTGTGACTTTTTATGCTGTACTTTTCTACACTTGTAGCATTTAGAATTTTTAAGAAGACAGTCGTGTCCGAGATGTAACCTTCCACATCTGAAACATTCATTGATGTTTGTTTTGCACATTTTTCTTTAACTTGTATGTATGCACATTGTTTTGCTTCAATTTCTTCAGCATCACATCCCAGATTTAAAATTCTCTGACATTCGTCCGTTATTTCTTGTAGTGTAAGTTTATTAATCTGCTAAAGTTTCATTAGAATTCTCGCTCGTATTTCTACATCTTTCTTCGTCTTTAACCCTTGAACTAAAATTAACCCTTTAAATATATCCGGTGTCAGCTCATTTAATCTGAATCTTTCACACTTCTTTTTAACGATTCCAGCATATGACAAAATCTTCGTTTTCTTTTTTCGTTAGATTCATACGTTTCCAATAAATATTGAGTAAAGAACTTTTGCCAATAAAAATATTTGCCAAAATGTTTACTGTTTCTTCAAAACAAATTTATTCAGTTTTTTCAGTAGTGCAAAATTACAGTATTTTTCATGTTCTTCTGGCGCTAACTTTCTTAACAAAAGTTTCGTTTTTTCTCGTCTTTTTAGTAGCTGCATTCTTCTCTGAAAAGTTGGTCGTATCTTCGTATATTAACAGAAAATATAAGTCCATCACCTGGATTGTATATAAACTTAGATATGGTATTTGCCACAGCGTCGGGCGTAAATGCACTTGGAGAATTTCTCTTTTTCTTCCGTATTATTTCAATTAACATTTGTTCTTAATTTTTGCAGTTACAACAACTACTGATGATGCTGTTGTTGTTACTGAATTTTTACCATAGAAACCAGTATTTCTTGCATACTTGAAGAATATGTTTTTACGATTATTTTTCACGCCAATGAGAAAAAATTAAACCAACGTCTTTCAAATTCCTGTCGTTACTTTTATCATGTGCGCCGAAGCAGCAAGTATGTTTTTCCTATTTGTTATACTCAGTATGAGTTTCGACATTCTCGTTACTCCTGTTATAACTCGTATGAGTTTCGATTTTCGTCGCCACTGTTATAACTCGCTTTCTAGCAGTTATGATATTAAGTCATGCTTAGACTATTCACCATGACATCTGTTAGAAATACACTAGAATGAATCCGACGAGATTTTAGATTACTTAGAGTTCTTTATTTAAAAGTCTAGACGAGTTCATTTGTGTCACCTACGTGTACTATTTACTCCACAACACATATACTGACATTTAATGAAGACGCGAATCTGTAGAAGGTTTATCTTTCAGATCAAACCGCTGATGCATCTGGCTTCTCTGATAGTGTAGTAGGACATTTTGCATCACCAAAGCGGGTCCAGGATACTGTGGATCAACTTTTCTTAAAATAAAGGCCCCTTATTTACATTAAATGCAATCCAGACTATCTTATGTTTCCTGGAGGAAACCCATACTACACATTTGTTCAAATGAATTGAAACAAAACTAATAATGTCTTTTTTAAATATTACACACTTTATCTGATCAGGTATACGTCATCTCTTGGCGTTGGTTTTTTTCTTTTTACAGTTGAAAAGCTTACACCAACAATATCCGCGATCTCTCTGTAAGGCTTGCAAGTGTGTTCGTGCAGCGTTACGATTTTCGTACGCTTCTTTGGAGTAACGTTCATCGCAAACAGTAACTGTAGGTCAACTAATCGACAGTCGAGGCAATAGTGTTCGAGCGTGATAAAAATCTGATGCAATCACGGATGTCGCAATATTTTTCAAGGCGAAACAAATTTCATTATACATCTCGAAAATAGATTCATATTACTGCACACCAAAAAGAATGACCTAATCTGAAGGCAAATAGAAATCGATTACACCCTGTGACTCCAGTGGGTCTAAAACTGGTCTTATGGTAAAAGAATGGAAACTGAAGCAGTTGTTTCAATTAATTTGCACAAGGGTGCAATTTTACATGTCAGCCTTTGTTAAGTTATTTAAATTTGGAATTTTGTGTGGAGCACATTGTGAGGATTAATACTCAGTATTAATGAATAAGCAGGCTAATCTCTCTAGGCATTACACGACACCGAGGCGCCTCTCAAATGATTTGTGGATATGTGTGTATCTGTGTGTGTCTTTGTCCTTTCAAATGCGTGTGTGTACGCGTAATTGGGTGTGTATGTGTCCTTTACATTTTACTGCATAAACATCGGAAAATGGCTGTTTCTGGGCATAAGATATAAAAGAAAGGCTTTATAGTTCTTATATGGTCATAATGGTTTCACTAATGTATTGGCTATCTATTTACAAATGATACCAATAATACAGTGTCTGTATATATACCAGAAACCTCCCCACTGAGACCAGATATGGCATAAGGCCGATTATTTAAGTGGGGACTTGTCAGTTTTGCCTCAGACGAGACTCTGCTCTTCGGTATAGCCTCGTCTGGGTTCCGCTCTGCCCGACAAGGTAGTCTTCGGTAGGACTACCAGTCATGCGATGTCTGACGCAAGTCCCGACTGCTATTTGATTATATACAACTACTCCAACAAACCGTGTGTTACAAACGCGACCCACTTTCCAACTGCCTCTTTCCCCGTTTTCTCGCTCCGATTTAGACTTGGTCGCATCTTATCGGGGAAATGCAATGTTGAATGGCCGAGCAGATAACTGCTTGCCCGAGAGATCAATTTATCGTTACGGTGGAAACTGGTTTGACGCAATCTGAAACTTGGCAACATTTAAATAGCAACTACGGTAACATTCAAAGAAATCAGCACGGTGTACAAAAACATACAAAAGGCGACTAATGCCATCTATAAACATTTATATACACGTATACCTGATAAAATGCCCATACTTATTGAGTTCATGCGCTAAATGCCACTCTCTCTCTTTCTTTCTTTCTTTCTTAGGTACACTCTAACCGCAGTACTAGACTAGTTTAATATGAGTTGCAAGGTAATGGATATCGGCACGGAATGAGAAATCGGAGAGCAGAGTTCGAATTCCAGTCGAATTCGTTTCATTCACTTGCTCGCAAATACACTTCAAAAGGTATTAATCCAACGCTTCTTCCTTCAGGTATGGGTTGAATAGCAGAATAGATTAGGTTTACAGTCTTGTTTGGCAATCAGTTGGCAACCTACTGCAGGAAAAATTCTGCCTAGTCAGTCATGAACGCCCAAAGCGTGTATCATGTCTGGCATTTAACTGACTGACTAGACTGGCAAGGGAATCTCATCAATTTACATCCTACTTGGCTAGATGTTGCTAAATTATGTGCTAACAATTTTTTCTCGCACTTCTCGCTTGTGGAACTCTCTTCCAACTCTATGCTTTCGAGTCAACTTTAATCTTAAAAAAATCATTTTCAGTTGATTACAGTGCGATTTTTATGCCCTACGTTTCCACACTTGTAATATTTAGAATTTTTTAGAGGACAGTCGTGTCTGAGATGTAAACTTCCACATCTGAAACATGCATTAATGTTTGTTTTTGCACATTTTTCTTTAACTTGTATGTATGCACATTCTTTTGCCTCAATTTCTTGAGCATCACGTCTAAGATTTAGGATTCTCTGATATTCGTCCGTTATTTCTTGTAGTGTAAGTTTATTATTCTGTAAAAGTTTCATTAGAATTCTCGCTTGTATTTCTACATCTTTCTTCGTCTTTAACCCTTGAACTAAAATTAACCCTTTAAATATATCCGGAGTCATCTCATTTAATCTGAATCTTTCACACTCCTTTTAAACGATTCCAGCATATGAGAAAATCTTCGTTTTCTTTTTTCGTTAGATTCATACGTTTCCAATAAATATTGAGTAAAGAACTTTTGTCGATAGAAATATTTTCCAAAATGTTTACTGTTTCTTCAAAACAAATTTAGTGTAAGTTTATTATTCTGTTAAAGTTCCATTAGAATTCTCGCTCGTATTTCTACATCTAACTTCGTCGTTAACCCTTAAAGAAAATGAACTCTTCAAACATATCCGAAATCAGCTTATTTAACCTGAATCTTTTATACTCCTTGTTAACGATTCCAGCATATGACAAAATCTTCGTCTTCTTTTTTTTTTTTACTGACCTTGGTATTTAAATGTTGTTCATGTTTTTTATCGTTCCTTAGTAATGTTTCTGTTTTTTAATTTTTCCATACTCAGAAACTTAATGTGTTTTAGTGGCTTTACTACTTTGTTTATGTTGAATTTGATAAAAACACACATATACATATCAGAAATATACAAACTGATAGCTGTATACAACCGTTTCTTAAGATCAATAGTGAACCATGGATTTAAACGGATAAAACCTGAGGGTCTTTTCATTGTGGGATGGTGTTAAAGAATGACAAACAACGAACTGTACCAAATAACAGAAACCACATCATTTAGGGATTAACAAGAGCTGCGATAACTAAAATGGATGGGACATGCAACTCGAAGAGAAAATAATGACAATTTCTTTTCAATAATTTCACTCCATGCAAGACAAGACCACCACTAGTGCAAACGGGGTTACAGTGAGAGAAAAATAGGTACACGGGGTGTCGAAGAAAGGTTAAGAGGTGGATGGGTTTCAAGGAGATAGAAGAAGGAAACAAATTAAAAATAAAAGGTTAGGAAGGAAACCCCATCAATACTGGCAAGAGCGATAAAAGATACTGAACTCGAGAAAATTGTTTTCCTACAAGATTGTTTTCAGAGAAAGATTTTATATAATTCACCTGTCAACAATATTAGCTGCTCGGTCAACGTATTCCAAATATTTCCTTGTAGGAAAACGGCTAATATTATCATTATCAATACCAATATTACTCTCTCACATACAGACACATAATATATGTACAGAAATATATTAAATATAAAGTATCGCACATTGAGTACTGGTAGAAACCGATGCATTTTTTGACCAGCTCGGCTTTGATAAAACTACGATATATCAAATTAAAAAAAATCTAAACTTTATTTTCGAGCGCTTAAGATCATAAAAAATTAAATAAAAAACTTAATGACTATACCTTGTCTATCATTTTTAATGAAACCTGTATAAAAGAGAGATTGTTGCACAAATACACAACTTTTAAATTACATGACTTGGCAGTCAACAAGAAAAGAAATCTTACAGCACTTCGGAAAAAAAACTTGTTTTACGACCAATAACAATAGCAAAATACGCAATTCAACATTTAAATAATGATATTACAAGTAAAACAAAATTAATTCTTGATAATGGCTAAAAATATAGCCGAAAGCGCTGAAAAGTACAAAACCTGTGGACAGTTCTTATATAATTTGAGTTCTGAAAAGAAAAAAATATGAACACATGAAAAATTATTTAAAACTTAATAATAATACCTTGTCTGTAACTTTTTGATGAAATTTCTATAAAAGAGATATTTTTTCCCAAATGCACAATATATATATTTGCATGTGTTTACATTATGTATATAACACGTTAAAATCTACCGTAATTCACCGTACGCCTATAGCTTAGTGGTAGAATCACCGACTGATTTAAAAAATGGCGGCTTCCTAATCCTAGCTGGAAGCAATCGGATGTCTAACCGTAGTAATGAGCTGTGTTACAGCGAAAAGTGACTGCAACGAAGTCAATTGGAATTTGAAATCGGTTCTCTGATCTATCGTTCCGAGCCATTATATATGTGATGAGATGAATAATTTCATATCCGTGCACGTAATTATTATCTGAATTTTGATATGCCGATTTAGCTTATATTTTTTTTTTATCTATGTGGCTAATCTTCACTTAGAATTAAGTAAATTTTCAATAAACGAGATTATGTACAAAATTAAATAGTTTTTGGATAATATGTATATATATATATATATATATATATATATATATATATTTTCTAGACATATGCTATTAAATATAAGAGACAATGAATGTCTATTATGTTTAATCATGAGCCGTTCTAAACGTCGTATTTTTGCTTTAATTTCAGTTGAAAATAAAGACAAAAATTCTCCAACATTTGGATAATTATTTATTGGTTTTCTTCTAAGCTTTCGGCTCACATGAGCCATCTTCAGAGAGGTAGTTTAAACTGAAATATTATAAAATCCACCATCACCGACGATTTTATTTTGTGTTGACATAAAACTCCGCTTGGCAACGGCAATAGTTACCAAAAATAATAAACGCAGTTCTTAAGTTTGCGATGCGGTTTTATGACGTCACACCGCGGGATAGCGCGAAATGACAACAAAACCATGTAGTCAAATGCAATGTAATATGTTATTTCCTGTTTTAAAGTTGATTTTATTGAGTGTTGGTTGTTTTGATTTGATGTACATGGCCTCCAATATCTGCAGGTTCTTTTTACTGTGTGTATGAGTAATGATCACCGTATTGTTGACCAAAATCTGTCTGATATTACCTACATGTTTATATTTTTCATATGTATGTGTGTGTGTGTGTAAAATTTCAGATAGAGTTTATCCGCAAAAGTACAATATAAATAAATACAAAAGAATAATTATTACATGAAGCATACCACCTATCTAACAACAGTGCAATAAAAAATTTATTAACCAATAATTTACAAGAACCCTTAAGAAAATGCTTGGCTGATAATTCGAAAATACTATTTAAATCACAATATCAAAGGTATCTCGCTATAAGAGAGACACTGTATATGAAATAATTTTCTCCTACCATCAAACTTAGATTATTTAACAGTGGAAATGGAGTTTGGAAAGTTAAAAAAAAAATAAACAGACGCTCAAGCGATGTCCAGTCACGCGTGTCACGGGATAGCTTTTAAAGAACGCTTCTTTTTACAAACAAAAAATTACGTTACAGTCAAAACATGAAGATAAAATAACAAGATCGGAAAAATAACATTCTTGAAAATGCCCGGTGAAGTAGCTGAAAGCATTTTGAACGTTAATAATTACGGATTTTTTTTATATACCTAATCAGTAGAAAAAACATGTAAGAATACTGGAAAAATTAAATAAAAAATTAATAAAATCTTCTTTGACGATCGGTTTTAATGAAATTTGTGGAAAAAAATGCTATCTATCTATCTATCTATCTATCTATCTATCTATCTATCTATCTATTATGGCCTCTTCGTATCTATCTATCTATATCTATCTATCTATCTATCTATCTATCTATCTATCTATCTATCTATCTATCTATTATGGCTTCTATCTATCTATCTATCTATCTATCTATCTATCTATCTATCTATCTATCTATCTATCTATTATGGCCTCTTCGTATCTATCTATCTATCTATCTATCTATCTATCTATCTATCTATCTATTATGGCCTCTTCGTATCTATCTATCTATCTATCTATCTATCTATCTATCTATCTATCTATCTATCTATCTATTATGGCCTCTTCGTCCTATCTATCTATCTATCTATCTATCTATCTATCTATCTATCTATCTATCTATCTATAGTCATCCGCAGACAGTTCAGTTTCGCTGTAACACAGCTCATCAATACGGTTAGACATCCAGTTAGGATTAGGAATCCGGCTGACTGATTAGATTGGCAACTGGATCACATTGTTTTTATTTATTTTTTCGCACTTTTCTTCCGTGGAACTCTTCCGATTTTTTACTTTCTCGCCACACGATCTTCAAACGTGAAAATGAAACGTCGATTGCTTAAGCGGTAAAAGAATAATCTTACAAAGATTCAAACGCTATTTGACGCTTTATGCTATTTTAAAGCCAGTGAAGAAACCCGTCACTCCTGCCTTTCACAGTTCCAAAATAACCTGCCCAGGATAGGGTTAAGTTGACTCAGTTTTGACTAAATCCAACCAGCAGGATTCCAGTCGTTTTCCTTAGCATTATCATTAACTGGAATCACTTGCAATATTTTACCTTGATTGTTAAGAGTGTTTTATCTATAGCGTTCATAATGACGTGAAGCTGGTAGATATTAGACTCCTGCTATTAAAGTCATTGAATTTGTAAGTCTTGTGAAATTTTTGGCTTCTTGCTTTGTTGTGATTCAGTTCGATTTGGGGCTTATCGTAAGAGCTTGAGTGCTGCCTGTCCAATGAGTCGGTCAATCGATGGAAAGCGTTCCCGAATGAATAGTATCTACATAAAAAATGAAAACCAGTGCAGGGAAAATCATTGGGAAGATTTGCGGAAAATGTCCATTAGTTTCTCTCCGTTGGATAACCTTCGATAGACTTGCAGTCCATCAGTGGCGGAAAGGAGAGGTGATTTGGGGTTGGCGAGGATCACCCTTCTTTCTTTCTTTTTTTTTTTTTGAATTGAAATCACGGGATAAAAGAAGACAAAAAAATGAGGAAGGCAAAAAACGAAGCAAATAATAAAGAAACATAAGAAAAGAATGACAGAAAATATAATCAATATAGATAAAAAAAAGAACTATAAAAGAGGAAAGAAAGAGATTATAAGAGAGAGAACTATAAAAGAAGAAAGACATTATAAGAGAGAGAAGTATTAAAGTGGAAAGAAAGAGTTCATAAAAGAGGGAAAAATAAAGAAAGGAAAGAAAGATATTATAAGAGAGATAACTTTGAAAAAAGAGAGAAAGCGATTATAAGAGAGAACTATAAAAGAAGAAAGAAAGAGATTCTAAGAGAGAGAGAGAGAACTGTTAAAAAAGGAAAGAAAGAAATTATAGGAGAGAACTATAAAAGAAGAAAGAAAGATATTATACGAGAGAACTATTAAAGAGGAAAGAAAGAGTTCATAAAAGAGAGAACTATAAAGAAAGGAAATAAATAAATTATGAGACAGAACTATAAAAAAAAGAAAGAAACAGATTATAAGAGAGAGAGAACTGTTAAAAAAATGAAAGAAAGAGATTACAGAAGAGAACTATAAAAAAAGAAAGAAAGAGATTATAAGAGAGACAGAGAACTGTTAAAAAGGAAAGAAAGAGATTATAAGAGAGAACTATTACAGGGACTATAAGAGAGAGAACTATAAAAGAAGAAAGTGATTATAAGAGAGAGAACTATAAAAGAAGAAAGTGATTATAAGAGAGAGAACTATAAAAGAAGAAAGTGATTATAAGAGAGAGAACTATTAAAGTGAAAAGAAAAAGACTATCAAAAAGGAAAAGGTAGAAAACTAAAAATGAAAAGGAATAGAAAACTTTATAAAATAGGAAAGACACATAGAGAAAAAGAGTGAAGCAGAGAGGTTAATAAAATATATGAAAAGTAAAGTAAACTCTCAAAGGAGATAAAAGAGGGAACTATAAAAAAAGGCAAGTGAAAAAAGACTATAAAATCGTAAGTAAGGGGGCTAGAAAAAGAAAAAAGATAAAGAGGGAAAAAGACAGCCAGAGAAAGAAAGAAAGAAATCTATAAAGGAAAAAAAGTGGGAACTATAAAAAGGCGAAGAGAGAAATAAGCTATAAAAAGGGAAAGGGAAAAAAGTGTAAGAAGTATCAAAAGAGAAAGAGAGAGAAAAAAAGGGAGAGAGTGAGGGCACTACAAAAATAAAAACAGAGATCTATAAAGATGAGAACGATAAAAAGGGAAAAGAGATGGAAAGAGAATAAGAAAAATATAAAAACTTAAAGAATCAAAACTGTTACATGAGATAAAAGGGAAAAAGAAAAAGTGCATAAATTATAAAAAGGAAAAGAAAAAGAGAGAAATAAATAATTGAAAAGGAATTAAAAAATAAAAAAAAGAAAGTGAAAGGAAGAGAAAATGGAAACAGAAACAAAAAGAAATAAAAAAAAAGAAAGAAGTAAAGAGACATGACGGAAGCAAAAGAGAAAAAGAAAGAAGGAAAGAAGATTTTGAAAAAAAAGAAGAAAATAGACAGAAAGAACAAGAAAAAGAAAGAAAAAACAAACAAAGTGGAATAAGTAAAAAAAGAGAAAGAAAGAAAAGGTAGACAGAAACAAAAGAAAGAAGGCAAGTGAAAGAAAGAAAAATAATGGAAAGAAAAAATTGCGGGAGAAAGAATGAAAGAAAAAGAGAAAGACAAAGGGAAATAAAAAAAGAATATAAAAGAAAAAGAAAATAAATGATGGGAACAATGGAAAAAAATGAAAGAAAATGGGAGAAAGAAAATGAAAAATGAAAAGAAAGACCGACAAGAAAGACAGGAAGAAAGAAGAATGTGAAAGAAAGAAACAAAAAGAAAGTAAATTGCAACCCGTTCGATGAGATCTATATGAAAATAAAACCTCAAGTAGAAAGTAAAGACGTAAGATTAGGGAAAAATTAAGCATGAAATATCGAGAAGAAGAGAAATCTAAACATGGCCGATAAAAGTAATGTGTTTTTAATAAATAAATAGCACAGTATGTCAACGAATGATAAATCTAAAGAAAGGAAACAACATATGAAGGGAGAGTAGCGAATTTTAAAAAATGATAAAAAATTGGTCTCAGATGTATTATAGAATCTATAAAAGATGCCACAGATAGCCCATTGGTCACATAAATAAACAATTTAATAAATAAGAAATATTAAAAAAAAAGAAAGAAATATAAATAAGTAAAAACGAAAGAAAAATAATGGGTGGTAATTGAGTGGAACAGTGTAAAACAAAGTAAATAATATAGAACGGTTTTTGGATACAATGCAAAATCGTAAGAAATAGTGCGAGAAGAGAGTGTTATAAGCACAAAATAAAAAAATGTCGGAAAATATTTTTTTTAAATGAAAATGACAGAAATGCATTAACAAATAAAGATCGGAGGATAAGGTTAAAAAACACTAACATCAAAATATAAAACATTGATTTGAAGGTTAGATCGGAAACGAATTATGAAGAAATTAAAAATTCGACTGAGAAAAATAAAGCTATTCATTTCTTTTTTCTCTCTCTCTCTTTCTTTCTTTCTTTCTTTCACGTTCTTTAATTCACATTCTTCCTTTCTTTTTTCTTTTTTCGTTCTTTTTCATTTTCTCTTTCTCTCAGAGAGAGAGAGAAAGAGAGAACGAGATAAAATAAAAAATTAAGAAAAAGAGAAAAAAGATAGAAGAAAGGCAAGTACACAGAGTAATTGGAAAGTAACTTCCTATTTTATGAATGAGTTGCCAGCCAGCAGTGGCGATTCTACAGGGGGGCAGAAGGGGCCAATGCTTCTCCAACATTTTGACTGGCCACTCGGTTGCACCTCCACTTTTATAAGCTTTAAAATTTGTGAAACTCATCAGTCTCTGATTTTGATAAGATTTGATCTTCAGCACTTTTCCTTCTGCGTTTTCTTTTACATTTCGCTTTTTGAGAACATAGATCAGCTTGAAAGAAAAACAAACAAAATAAAACAACCAGATAAATAGAAACAGACATATTGTTAGGGAGGGAAAAATGCTTAATATCTTAAAGAAGACGTTAATTAGAGATAATGTCCCCAATTTGATCTCTAGATACACAGGCAGTCAGTGATTTATGGCCGAGTGAAAGAATTGTTCAGTAATTAAGCTGCTTGAGTTTACTCCCTTTCTCAGAAAAATCTCGGTCCCTAAGTGCCCCCCCCCCCCTTTCAGAGTTTCACAATCGCTACTGCCAGCTAGAAGTCCTGACTTAACACTCTGCGATATTTTTTTGTGGGGTTAGTTAAATGAGCAACTCTGCCATACAAACCAAGACTTTGGAAGAACTTGAAGGGCAAGCACAACAAGTTATCTCTTTCATACCACAAGACTTCTTGGTGAAATCAGTTGACACGATTCCTGGACGGCTTGAGAAGCTGATGATGAAATCTAGAGGCCATATCGAATTTTAAATAACACCTCTTGTTAAACGCTTTCCTCTCATACCTATTTCTTGTAAGAATTATAGTTAATTTATATTTTATATTGAGGAATTAGTTTTCAATCACCCTGTATAGAACGAAAGATATAAGAAAGAAAATGGAGTATTGAAAAGATGAAATAAAACGGATAACACATAGAGATGCAAAAGAGTGCGAGAAAGACAGATAGATAGAGAGAGAGAAAGAGAGAGAGAGAGAGAGAAAGAGAGAGAGATGGAAAGTGTAAGAAAGTGAACGTGAGAAAAAGAAAAATGAAAAGAGAAAAAGAAAAGTAGAATTAGAAAGTGAACATTAGTTATAAAGAATGAAAAAAGAGTCCAATAGGACAACGAGAGAGAGAGAGAGAGAGAGAGAGAGAGAGAGAGAGAGAGAGAGAGAGAGAGAGAGAAAACGATAGAAATATAGAGAAGAGAAAGAGAAAGAAATTTATAATAAGAGGGGGTGCATTTAAGGAGAAAGATGATAGTAGTCATTTTTCTTCGCGTTCGAATATGATTTCAATCTTCTACGAATGAAATATGCACATAAAATGGCATTATTACAAATGTCTCTAGCCAGGCATTTCCGTCATTCTTGGCAAGCATATTCTAAGTAAGCGTGCCACTTACAAGAACCGATGACATTTATTAGGCTCAATGACAGTGTAGCAGGGGTTCGGGATGGCTTGAATTTACGCCCTTATTAATGATGACTTACCTGGATTGAGACCAGTTTACCGGTTCGGTTTTATTCTCATGGTTACCTCACACTACCAAACAGATCAATAGAGCATCTCATGCCTTACTGCCGGATATTTTTCTCTCAAAGGAGAATCCAAGGATAGTGAATACGCGACCAGATATATTCCATTTTTCATATAGTTTTCGTTATTTTGCTACGCTTATCTTAAAGTGGAACAAGATCAAAATTATAGGGCACTCAGTGAGGATCAAACCCACCACACAAATATAATGGGAGTTACCTTGTTAGCCCTTAACCCACACCGAGGTAACCGTTTCTCACTTCTCTGACTTCAAATTACACTGTGCTACCTTATATTCAGCTGATATAAGCTTATTATATAATAACTATTGTTTGTTTAGCGGCATATCAAATCCTCATGGGTCATTTAATGCTGGAATTTAATTTTGCTGGGAGCATTAGTAATATATTTACACAAATTTTGAAATTCAAGTGAATTCCTTGGATTCACTTACGCGCAAATACACTTTGGAAAGGTATTAATCCGTCTTTTCTCTCCAGCTATGGGTCAAATAACAGGAGAGATTGGATTCTTTAGCCTTGGTTGGCAGCCAGTATACCGTAGAAAGTAATGGCAACTTACTACGGGAAAATCTTCTGCCCAGTCAGTCATGTCTCTTTCGAGGCATGATCGCCCAAGCGTGTATCACGTATGGCATTTAACTGGTTGACTGATTGTCGGTAAATTTTTTTTACAAACATGTATTGCTCGTATTTTTTTTTCTACGAAAATGCATTTTATAATTTTTTATTTTGTGTTTTCAGAAGTTTTTCACAAGTTTGGGATTTTCCCCATAATTGGGATCCTAACAGGTGCTACCACTCTGCTTCAGGGTGGACCTAGGAACAACAGCAGTTGGGAGACAGCTACAGGTTCCTCAGAACCTGCCGATCAGAAGCCTTACAGCGAGATGTAGTTTATCATCATACCGAGGACGCGATATAGAGTTCATATGCAAGATTTTCAAGATTATATGCGAGTCCGACGTCAGATTATCCCTTAACGAGGCGGGATTGTAATAAACGTACAATTAACAAAACCATGGAAGGGTTTGAAATATTAAAGCCGGAGGTAAGATCAGCACAGGACCAGAAAGTATTATAATATTCATAAAAGAAACAAAACCATGAAAGGGTTTGATGCATTAAAATCTGGTGTAATATCAGTATTGGTCGCGAAAGCATTGTAAGATTTGACTTAACATTAATAGGAACTGAAAAACATTATTTAGGTAAAAAAATCAGGTACTGAAAATTTAATTAAATTGTAATTAAATGGCGTCATTTGCTCTGGGTACTATATACTCATGGTTAGTGTTCTCGGGTTAATGATTGAACTAGGATTAGAACACATCTAGGAGCGCATTAATAAACTTAAAATAAACAAAACCATGAAAGGATTTAAAATATAAAGTCTGAAGTAAGAACAACACAACAACAAAAGCGATTTAAATAAACAGACAATATACGAAACCATGAAATTTACTGAAATATTAATCTCTTATGCAAGATGAACTCAAAGTCAGAAGGGATTGTCATAAACATACAATAAACAAAACCATAAAAGAGTCTGAAATATTCAAGATTTTACGTAAGATCAGCAAAAGATAAGAAGGTATTGTCATAAACACGCAATAAAGAAATAATATGTTGTAGGATCTCCCTTTTTCTATGATAATGAACTCGACTTGAGTATACATATACTCCTGCCATAAAGAGAAACCGGAGTTATCCGTGAGAGACATCGGAACTGATCCGTAAGTTACCGAACATTACCGAATGTTCACAGAGAATACCACGTCAGTAGACGTAGTACCTCTGAACTCCACTCAGTCAGAATAATCTTACACGGATATACTATTTCAACACGGCTTCACTTCAAGACTTGTGTATATATATTCCTTAATAATCGTATTCCTGGATTACTAACCTGCGTTCCAGTTTGTATATTTACGTTCAGTATAACCTATTTTTCTATCTCAAATGTTTGTTTTGTTGTTCATTATTTATGTGGTTCCTCACCCGGATCCACAACATAATGAAAGGGCCTGAAATGTAAAAGTATAAAATAAAATCAGTACAGATCCAGAAGGTATTGTAATAAACAGACAATAAAGAAAACCATGAAAGGGTTTAAAATATTCAAGATTTTACGTAAGATCAACAAAGGACAAGAGGGTATTGTAATAAATGCATAATGAAAGAGTCTGGAATATAAAATCGTCACAAAATAACAGCTCAGTATTTGATAAGAAGATTGTAGTAAACAGTCAATAAACAAATCCATGAAAAGGATTGAGATATTTCAGATTTGACTTAAGATAAGTCAATGACCAAAAGGGATTGTAATAAACGTACAAAACAACAACAACAACAACAACAACAACAACAACAACAACAACAACAACAACAGTAAACAATGAAATCGTTTGAAATATTAATGTCTGAAGTAAGATTTTAAGAAACGGATGATAAAGGAAATTCTCCATATGATGAAAAAGTGAAAGTCTATAACGACACAAAGACGGAAATAGAGTTAAACAAATATATTAACAGAGAACAATAGTACAAACATATACAACATGAAAAGATCACCAGCGAGACTGTATTCGTCCGGCTGTCAGAGCTATCTACCTGAATCGCCTTAATATTTACTATTGCACCCACTATGCAACGGATGCGACACAAGGTCAATTTTTTAGGTGGGTTTAACGACAGTACCGTAGAAAATTCCCAAACCTCCTCGGCACTTCCCCTTTTTTGGGACACCTCAGGGACTGGGAAATAAACTCAGCCCCCTCCTGAGGGAGAGGTAAGGCCTAGGGGGATAACCTCTGAGGTTTGGCACCCCACAGTATAGTTTATCTCAGCTTCATGTCCGTCCTCGGACAGACATACAACCAAGCCGCACTTGGCCCGAGGACAGAGAGGTGAGTCGTATTCCTGCCTCAGCTGGAATAGCCTTCCTGCCACAAAGCAGAAAATGCTGCCTATTTATAGTTTGGAAGATGTCATGTGTTCATGCGTAAATTACCATAAACACTTTTTAACGAATCCTACTCTTCCGAAACTCTTGGTCCCATTTCAAGGAAAATTGAGTCACTGGTCGATCATGACATAAACCTTTCTTGTATGCAATTTTTTTTTCGAATCGATTTACACGGTACGACTAAAATTACCGAAACGCTTAGAATTTACGAACTCTTCTTCTCCAAGACGCCTTATGTGAATTCAACCAAAATCGAGTAACTTGTAGATCAATGTCCTAACCTTTGATGTATACAAAAATTCTTCGAATCAATATACAAGATTCGTCAAAAATCAACGACAAACATAATTTCGTGAGGTCTTTTGCGCACTTTTATGACTTTCTCCAAGAGGTTTCACTCAAACTCAACCAGAATTGAGTCACTTGTAGATCAAAGTCTGATGTCTTGCTATAGGAACAAAAATTGTAATTGACACACAGGGTGCAATAGAAATTAATGGAAAATGTTGATTTTTTGATCGTTTATTTCTCCGAAACGCTTATTCCAACAAAAATCGGGTCATTTTTGTAACTTCTAACTTATCATATGCCATAACAATTTCACGTTTTCTACAAGATGCCAACTCCGACGTTTCAAGAACAATACATCTACTTCTAAGTCACAACGTCATTGCATCCCATTACAGTTTTCTTTAACGCCCCCTGTTCTAGCAATCGTACAATGAAGAAGAAAAAAGTGATCTTTCATCAAGTCAACTTACGTTGTAACAAGTCGATCGCAACGATAGCAAAATTACATGAATTGCATTTCGAATTGTTTCCTCATCCACCCTATTCTTCAGAACTATCCCCCAGCGACTACTGGTTGTTTGCAGGCCTCAAAATAATGTTCGAAAGGGAGAGATTTGGTTCCAATGAAGAAGTGGTATCGGAAATTGAGGTGTATTTTGAGGTCAAGGACAAATCGTTCTAAAAAAAGAAAAAAGAAAAAAGAAAAATCGAATTGTTAGAGAAGAGTTGGAATCAGTGTGTCACCTTAGAAGGAGACTATGTTGATGAATAAAATCGAATTTTGCCTAAAGGTTGTTGTTTTATTAGTTAGGCTCTGAATTTATTGAGTGATGTGTTTACTATAATAATAATTTCATATATTCAAAAGAGTCATTGATCTTGATGGGAGACTTTACGCGAAACTCTGAAGACGGTCATTAAAAAATTCATTGAACATTTATCGATTTACTAAGTATATTTATATAAATATAGTAAATCGATAAATATTCATTAGAGTGTAAGTGCATGTGTGATATAATCCTACATATAATCACACATAGGAATAGATAATTAAGTAGAAGAATGCTAACATTTAGATAGATACGGTGATCATCAAACAGTCAAATAAATGCGTTTGACATTTAATCGTTGTGCACTCCGATAGACAAATTTCTAATCAACAAACAGTTCCTTTCGATAAAAATTAAATAGAAGAAAATCATTCTTTGAGGATATATTCTTATTAACAGATTAGTATCGACCAACTTCCGTTTGTTTCATCCGGGGCAACAGACCAAAAGTAATTCGAAACGCATGAAAGAATTTTTCTTTAAAAGTTAAAGAAAATCTTTCATAAGCAGTAACGACAAATTGTTGTCATTTGTAAATACAAGAATGTATATGTATTTTTTTTGCTTATTTTAAAATTACGTTTTCGTCTTTTATCGTGAAGGTGGCAAATATCTCAGGCGATGAAGTAAAGTTTTATGGGAGCAAATAAGCGGAAGTTTTGTTTGATGGTTGGGAGCATCAGTTGTTTGAATTTCTAACTTCTCAACAGAACGGTGTCTCGGGGAAATACAATTTTGATTGAATAAACAAGTAAGTTGCATCGTTTGTCAACATTCCAATTAAAACTGCTGTTAAAAGAGATACAGAATATCCAGCTTACAAGTTGTTGCCACACAACTGTATATTTGTTGAGGATTGTATTTTCAACAGATATATACAAGGTGTATTAAAAATACTTTTACAAACATTATAGGGCGGGATCCTTACAAAACAAGGACAAAAGTCATGTAAACATATGTCTAAGAATCGTTCGTTTGTGGGTTATAAAGTTTAAAGAAAGTTTACGACAGATAGTGTTGTGTTACCGTGTAGACTAGGTTTATTTAACATTTATAGCTAATCTGTCTTTAACGTTTAACGTGTTAAGTAGCGAATTACTTGAGAAGTGTTCGATTTTACAATAGACGGATATTCATATCGTGAGCAGGCAGATATGATATGTACATAAAGTTGCATGAATGGTAAGTGACGCGTGTCTCCACGTTTGCATCGGATTGCGTTTTCAGACCGAAGGCAGTCGAGTCATCCAACCTTTGCTGCTGTTTATTGTCGTGTTGTTGAGACAGGATCAGTGACACTACAAACTATGGATTGAGGAAGACCCAGTATATAAGAATAACAAGATATCCATATCATGAGCAGGCAGATATGATTCTTTCATACGCACGCACGAATGGTAATGGACGCAAAGCTGTACGGTTGTATCAGATTTGGTTTCCAGACCGAAGGCAGCCGATTAATCAAACCTTTGCTGGTGTTTATTGTCGTGTTGCTGAGCCAGAACCAGTGACACTACAAACTATGGATTGAGGAAGACCCAGTATATAACAATAGCAGGATATCTATCTCATGAGCAGGCAGATCCTTCTTTGGATTTCTTACATTGCAGATCCGTCTTTGGATTTTGTCGAGAACCTAGAGGTGAATAGTAAAAACACCCTTTCAAATATAGCAAGAGTATTCAATATAGACTCTGACGAGAAAAACGTTTTGGCCCAACACAGTGGCCCTAAATTTATAGCAGTAGATGCAGCTACACATTCGATGTAGTCGTAGCTCGGTTGAGGGGGTGATTTCAAGGAGGCCAAGTGTGTTGCTCTCTAAGAGACTAGCGTCATCCATTTCCATTCCGATGGCAGGTAGGAAAGTTTCTTTGTAGCGGTTAAATAAGAGCACCTTCGTGTTGGAGGCATTATATATATATATATATATATATATATATATATATATATATATATATTATGAGTGTATTTTTTAAAAATCATTTCACCCCAAGCAAAGCATTCTACTGCCACTGTTGTGCAGAGGGTTACATAGGGGAAAGTGATGAGAGAGTGGTTAGTTATAGGAAATGTCAAGAGGAGGGTAATAGACGGATAAGGATACCGAGGATGGGGTGAGGTAGATGGGAAAAGAGTTTAGGAGGATGGATGGGGGTTAGTGTGATAGGAGATGTCTATTGACCTTACATCTAAATTTCTGGAGATTGTAGCTGTTGGGGAAGCAAGTATATGAAAAGGAATTCCACACGCGTGAAGTGCAAGAATAGAAGCTATTAGAATAGAAATTGCGGTTTTTCAACAGCATTTTTTCATTGATGCATGTTTCCTTAAATAATATAGACACGTTTTGTCTATTTATTTTATGTAAAAGATTTCATAAGCTTAATAGCATTATCATTAAAATTTAAACAATAATTCTAACATTTTTAGGCATTTAAAACAACATGCCTGGCCACATACACAATTCCGGAAAACCCTTGTTGAAAACACAATTATACTTAAACATGAAAACAATAAACAAAGAGAAAAAGTTATAAACATAAAACAATTGAAACCTAACCTGAACAAGATAAACTATGAAATCTCAACAAATATTCTGAAATGCCTATATTCTAAGCTTTTGGCTCATATTAACCAAATTAATCACAGAATTATCCAAATGTTGGAGAATTTTTGTCTTTATTTTCAACTGAAATTAAAGCAAAAATTAAACATAATAGACATTCATTGTCTCTTATATCTAACAGTATACGTTTAGAAAATTATTTGCTGCCTCGATACACTAATGTATCAGAAAGAAGGACGCTGGATCGAATCTGTGAGCAACTTTTGTCTTACAGAAAATGGAAACAAAAAGGACACATATTTAACACCAGGAAAATACATTTGAAATGTCTAGGGCACATAATGAGTAGTGGGAGCTTGGAAAATTTGATACTCACAGTACAGATTAACGGCAAGAGAGACAGAGGAAAGCTTATGAGTTTAAAAAGTTTATGAGTGGCGGAACAAGTTTTAGGAGAGATAACAAAAAAACAAATTTATTTCAAGAGCTACAAAAGACACGGAATTGTAGAGAGCCATGATCGCCAACGTCATAAAGAGACATAGTAAAGTAGTAGTAGTAGATAAAATTGTCTTTTAATTTCTTACATAAGGGTAATACTTAATTTTGAAATAATATATTTTAGAGCTGAGATTATTTTAGGATTATGATTTTTATTGAGAAAGCTCACAAGAAAGACTTCATTACAAATCAAAGCTTATCTCTTGTATAAGATACGTCGAAATTGGTTTTAATTAATTTACAACAACCTTCCTGATGGCATCAGCTTTTGGTATCTATGCTGATGATACAATCATTTAATCCTGTCTCGATAGTAAGGCTGATGACATCGATAAGGAAAGATTGGCAGTTGATTTATGAAAAAAAAAGATCGACAGTCTATTGTTATCTGGGGTAAAGGATGGCTTGCTAATTTTAAACGCTTTAAAACAAAACTGCCCTTTATTAATCATCTAAGACAACTCTTCATTTCTTCCATCAGAATGGCTCATGCTAATCTTTAGGGGAGTAAATCGGTGCGTCTTTTCGGGTTAACATTCTTAGCTGACATGATGGGAAAAGACTATATTGAACCCATTGCTAGTCTATTGCTACGAAAATTGGTTCACTGTGTCGTGAGAGACAATTTTTATCTCCTGAAACTATTTTACATGTCCATACCTCGAATATTGCTACCATTTATATTTAGAGATTCTTGATAAAATCCATAGACAAATCTGCAATATTATTAGTCCTGATCAGTTTCAGTCATTTTCATACCGCCCTAAAATTTTTACTTTGTGCCTTTTCTATGAATAATTTCATGGTAATTTCTCGGATGAGATCTTTGCTATGGTACGTAGACTTTATGAATTTAAGTACAGTATCAGATTAGCATCAAAGTCTAAATAGGTTTAGATTTGAATTCGATCAATGTAACTGTCAATTCTGGGCTAACAGTTTCTTCTGTCGCATTTTTGGAACTCTCTTCCGGTTTCTTGCTTCCCAGTCAACATTGATCTTCAAAAATTTAAACGCAATGTCAATCGTTCCCATCTGTCTTATTAATTCTTGTTCCTTTATTGTCCTCTCTCCTTAATATATTTTTCCTCTATGATACCTAGACGTTATGAATTTAAGCGCAGGACTAGATTGGCAGCAAAGTATCATCAGTTTACAGTTCAACTGGGTTAAACTAGCTAGACCTAACCGTAAGTTCTCTGTTAACGGTTTCTTTTTTCACACTCCTCTCTTACGGAACTCTCTCCTGTTTTTTTTGTTTTCCAGTCAAATTTTATAGCAGTGACTTACCTCGGCGACCCAAAACGGCCAGAGTCAGGTGTATGTTTTGCAAGTGATGGAGCATCCGGACATCTTTAGCTAGACGCAACCAACTAGCATCCTCCACAATGCTCCCATTCACTTCTAATGTTACTCCTGCGGCCACAGAACTTGCGTCCACCAAAACCTTCATCTCACTACCATCGTCACACCAGTCTCCTCTTGCGTACCTTGGCCACTGTTACCCGTTACCATGCAACGGAGAAAGACATCATTGAATCCATCATCCCATCCGTTGGTCATTGCAGTTGCCTGCCGTTTTATAAATGCAGTGTCATTATCCGTCAAGATTTCAGCAATCAATAACTTACTGACCCGCCTCGAGATGCAGCACTTGTAATCAAGAGACCAAGGGAGAGTATAGCAGTGACTTACCTCGGCGACCCAAAAGGACCAGAATCGTGTCTATGTTTTACAAGTGGAGTAGATTGGCGACGGATATTAACCACTTGCAAAACATATACCCAACTCTGGCTCTTTTGGTTCGCCGAGGTAAGTCACTGCTACAACTTTAATTTTCAAAAATTCAAATGCAATGTCCATCGTTATCTACAGTATTCCTGATCACTATTCTACTGTTCTCGCGACTCAAGAATGCTTCTGTTTTCTAATTCTTTCACACTCAGTGACTGCTTGTGTTTTGTGGCTTTACAGCCTTTCTTGGATTGAATTTGATTTAAAAATTATTTATATTCGGACTATTTACTTCACCTTTGTTGTTGCTATCACTACTTTCCGGCCGCTATGCCCTCCGGCTTTCCTCGGGTGTATATCGATCTAGGTAAGCCACATGGAATTCTAAACCGGCGTCTTTATTTAATCTACGGAGATAGACTGTTCTCATTCCCCTACCTAGTTAGTGTAAACAATAATAGCTCCTCATCCTAGAAATTCAGAAAAATCTTTCCGAAATAGTTTTACATTGTCAATTAATTTCGTGACCCTAATTTTCGCCTATTTTCCTGTCTCGTCACTATTTCTTCTTCACTGGCGTCACTACTTCAAGTTCTTTCGCGCCACCTAAACTTGAAGGCAGTAATTGCCACGCTGGACATAACAAATGAATAAATAAGTGAACACGAGTTAGAGAGACTTACACCCAGTATCGCAAAAATGATTGCAAAAGGAAATTCGGTAAAATTATTGCAATGATTGCAACAATTACGCGTTGCAGAATCGGGTGGCTAATTTATATTTTTTGTTACTTATTTACTGATAAGATTGAATGAAAGAAATATGAAAACCAGATTGATAATTGGTCGCATGTCATAATCCACGATGGCGTCAATCATATTACTTCTTTTATCACTGTATCGTGATGAGCAATGCATTCTGTTGGTCGTTCCATCAAGTCAGTAACAGTTCATAACATAACATCATTTCTCAAGCATTTTTTAGTCTTTTTCTTAGAGGGTTACTTAACTTATCTATCTATCTATCTATCTATCTATCTATCTATCTATCTATCTATCTATCTATCTTTTTGTGTAGGTTAGGTTTAGCTTTAAATTTTTAATTATATATATATATGTACAGGTTTCATTAAAAATGACTTACAAGGTACAATCATTAAGTTTTTTATATAATTGTTCATGTGATCATATATATTTTTTCTTTTCGAAACTCAAATTATATAAAAATTATCCAAAGCTTTTGTACTTTCGAGTGCTTTCGGCTATACTTTTAGCCATTATCAAGAATTAATTTTCTCTTAATTGTAAATAAGCATGTGTAAAGTTTATGCATATAGAGTCTTGTTATAGCCAAAAGCGCTTGAAAGTAGAAAAGCTTTGGACAATTCTTATATAATTTTAGTTCCAAAAAGAAAAAAATATACGAACATATGAAACATTATTTACAAAACTTGCTGATATTATCTTGTCTGTCATTTTTTTATGAAACCTGTATAAAAGTGAAATTGTTGCCCAAATACATAATATATATATATATATATATATATTTGAGTCAAGTTTACGTTTCAGTTTTGAATTAAATATATATATGAATATGATATATATAAATTAAAACGTTTACATCAAAAGTTTATTATATTACATACTCCGAATTTGAAACAGACGCACAATTTTTATTTTATTATACAGTGTGCATCTATCTACCTGCACATTCAAGAAATTATATATATATATATATATATATATATATATATATATATATATAATAGCTCCGTTCATACTATATTGAGCACTGTTTTATTAACGTGAATAATAATATTATATATGTATGTATATTTATTAATTCATGTAACTATACACACACACATGCATATGCATATGCATATATATATATATATATATATATATATATATATATATATATATATATATGAACAAGTGTAACCATACCAGCAAGTACATATTAAGATCATACAGTCATGGATGAAACGGTTCCAAGACCATTAAGTAATTTTGAAAACTGCGCGTTCATAAAAAATAGCTGTTAAAGTCAGCAAAACCTTGCAAATATTCCTTTGTTATTTTTAGTCGTTGCTAATAAAATATTTAATACAGTTTCTTCTATGTTTCCCTGTCTTGTTCATGCTAAAGTAAAATTGCAAAAGTTCAATTAATTTTATAATTTTTATATTTTATGTTATTTGGCCGTTACAGGAAAATGAAAGAATAAGGCAAGAGGCTTCTACCGTCATCGACAGAAAATCAGAACCTTCGTCGCTTTGAAGTAGGTCTACGATTGTTAACTTGTAAAAACAACGAACCATTTCGAAAGAATGTTCTTATTCGGGATAAAAACAAATATGTTAACTATAAGTGTGGCTGTTCTTTGGTTTAAAATATACTATATTACATTTCTTTGTGCGAATCTGACATTTCACCTGGTACAATATAATAATTTGGGATTTTTTATTTTCTGACAAATACGTTTTATATTCTTGTTCGTTCATTTGTCTAACTTCAAATTTATTTACACTTTTAGAACGATTTCTGTTAATAGCACTTCCGGTTTTATTTCTTTCCAATCGATCACCACTTTTTACTGGTGCCGATCCCACTGTTTTTCTCTCTCTATTTTTATCTCTCATTCTCTTCCGAGCGTATCTTCTCTTTTCTATTTGAGTTTATTTATTTATGATTGTCTTGATTTATCTCTTCTTTCATTATCTTTTCCCCCTGCCCCGTATTATTTGTCTTCTTTTCATCTTTATTGCTTTCGCTGTCATCGCAGTCGTGAGATCTTTTCAGCTTCCTTCTACTGCTTTACTAATTCCGCCCCTAATTTATCTCCATCTCTGCGCATGCTCAATGGAACGTATTGATCTCTTCAGTATTTGACCCACTCCCTACTGGACATTTCTTTCCCTTAAGCCATCTTCTTACACGTGATGAGATAGATAGCTCTCAATATGACATACTGCGTTACAGAACGACAAGAATCCTTTCCCACACGATAACCTTCAAATCTCGTTTTTTTTTTAACCACTCTCTTTAGTTTCTCTTCTATCTGCATTTTATTTTCTTTAACCTCTGCTATTCCCAATTATCTTGCCTAGACTTATTATTTTGGGATCTCATTTTTACCAAAATTTGTCATTTTTTTTAGCGTTTCTTTCTTCTTACTGAGTTTTTTATTTTATTTCATCGTTATTGTTATTTTGCGACACCCCCAAATATGCAACTGCATCCCGTCTCAGCTTAACTCCAAGGCTACAAGGATCCAGCTATTTTTTTATTTCTCAGTGTCGGATTGTCTTACTCGATTTCGCCAAGCATCGCGAAACTGGGATACCATCTACACACGCATACAGACACACACATTTCCTATTCCTAGTCTATATCTATCTATACCAATGAAACGAATGAATGAAAAGTCTTTGTCTTCATTAACAAATATTTCCCTTCATAAAAAAGATTGGGATTATTATGATGTCCAGTCATTTATTTAGCTAGAAGACAGTGGGTCAACCTTAGAACATTTCTGCACTTTTTGTATATCTAACTTTTCCCTCCCTTTCTCCCTATGAAGCCCTGTCATCTCGGCTACTGAATATCTTTTCATGCGTTATTTCTTCCTTAACTTTCCTCCGTCATTTGTCCTTTCTTTTACTTTCTTATTCCTGCGACACGGTTAAATTTTGACTGTTTATTATTTAATACAGACGTAATCAAAAAGTCGTCTTCTAATATAGAGTCACGAATCCTGGTCTCTGCCTCTTTTTTTATGTCTGGACAACAAATTTTAAATAATTATTTTTCTTTCTTAATCCCCCCCGTTTTTTAACTTCCTGTGTATGGATATCATTTTGGGCTCCTTCCGGTATGTGAATTTTTGTAACATATTTGAATTAATAAATTTTTGTTTTGGATCGTTGCTGATGAAGCGAGAGTTTTCTCACTGAAATAGCTATTCAACCAAATGTAATTTTCGGAATATATATATATATATATATATATATATATATATATATATATATAAAAGGGAAAGTTATTTTAGTCGACTCCTTTCATCCTCTGATTGACTTTATCAAGGCAAGAGTAAGAAATTTATTTGCAAATAATAGTTATAAAGCAAAGTAAAAATGTTGATAGTTTTAAAAAATTTGAAATTTAAGAGACGCCCCAAAACATTCATCAGGTTAATTGAAAAGTCTCGTTAATTTATGGAAACCGCTAAGAGACGTAAATTAATATCTAATAAATTACAATACGAAACGCGATGGCAAGATAATTTTTCCTTTTATTTGAATTCACATTCATTCATATATATATATATTTATTCATATATATATATATATATATATATATATATGGATGTGTTACGTTTTGTGCCTCAGAGTCGACATTAAAGAGTTTGTGAGTGATAAGTAGATGTATATTTATTCATTTCCGTGTCTGTTGTGCATTTTAAATTCTTTAATATTAATGCAGAGAATATTTATGTATCGACATATTTGAACGTGTTTAACGAAAAGTGGTTATTGTGCTATTTAAGGAACTGTCTTCTTGCAATGTTTATGTTTCTTTATCCCGTGTTGCCGTGTAGTAATGATTTTGGAATTGCAATATGGTAGTCTAAGAGAGCGATGTTGCAGTTTTACATCCTATATAACGCATTCTTTATTATTTTGAATAGTACATTCTTCAATACGGTAAGGTGATTTTAACTAAAACCGGTAATATATAAGGTATTTGATTTTAATATGTTGACGACCAAATTAATTGTTTAAAACCATATTAGTAGAGAATAAATCATAAGCGTTATTTCTATATTTAGTTTTTGTCTTATATTTATAGCTATTTCATCTTGTTTGCAGTTTAAGTGCGTTTGATTACACATGTATAAATGGTGTCATTTCTGCTGTGTTCGACACTTTATAAAAGTCGTTAATCATCGGTTCATGTCACGTCTTGTAAGGCAATAAAGCCACTCGGTTCATGTCACCTGCTGTTTAATTCTCGAATCTAACCTTTTGTAGTTCTCCCTATGTAGTTCGATCCACAGCTACATTTAAACATATAAATCAATGAGCTATTATGGTTTAGAGCGAGAATATTCTTCTATAAGAACAGTTGTTCTTCCCCTAAACCATAATAACTTGACAAGATTCTAGAATTAAACAGCAAATCCCCACAAAATTCCGGAATTTGGATAATTCCTTTTCTGATAAGCTAACCAATACATACAGGTCTTTTATTGCGGGTCACCTTATTGATAACAATAGTTATGCCGCTAGCTTCAGTGTGGAAACATTTTCAGTCTTAAGGAAGTTCCATTCAAATTACCACCTTAAAGTTTTGGAGATCATCTACATTCAATCTTCAAAGCATTCTCTGTGCAAACAGAGAGAGCGTATATTTGGTCTCCAACTCATATCCATTTATTTTTGACCCCTCTCTATGCCTTTTCATATTTTTTTAAATGCTAATTATTTACTTACCTCGAATTGGATCTGTTGAGCGAGGTGCGAAACCGGTAGACCAAACCGTATTTTATTTTTTACTTTTTAAAGAAAAAATACCATCATTATTGGGTGGTAACAAAAATATTTTTATCTATTTATAGCGGTAATGAAGATTCTCTCTTATATAATAAAGACCATTATATACATATATATATATGAATGATAAAAAGTTAGTTCACTTTTAATGTATAGTATATTTGTATAGTATATTTATGAGTTAAAGTGCTCGATATCTAATTGAAACAATATATTATACCGGTTTTATTATTTGAACTAATTGCAGGCTCGTCAAAATTTGTTTCTTGGAAGGTAAACGTAAGTGTACACAAGTGAACTACTAAGCCAACATCTACCCCGAAAATAAAAAATAATTATCAAGTTTACATTGGAATTTCGGCAGGAGAATTTAAACAATGTTAATACTCGGATAAACATTTCTTTTCCAACACCAATCTAAAATTTCAAACTTCCCTTTCTCAAAGATTTTGGGAAATGAAAGAGGAAGGACTTAACCCAATAGGGAGTTGGAGATTAATAAGTTTTGCCCGCACCCCAAATAACCTTTACGATAGATGCAGTTTAGTTGAAAAATGATAATATCAAAATATCCTAAGCAAAATTTGTCTTTGAATTTAAGAAAAGAATTATGAGCAAATTGATTCCCTAATAATTAATCTAAAATTAAAATTCTTTAAAATAGTTGTTTCTTTTCTTCTTACTAAACGTATAATTAAAATATATTGTATGGCATCTTCCCTTTCTTAAACCTCTATTAATTCTAGTTCTACGGTTTTATGTCTAACTTAAATTATGTTTTACCAGTTTGTTTTATTATTAACACCGTCTTAGATTTACATTTAATTTCCTAATAATTAATTTAGAATTAAAATTCCTTAAAATACTTGTTTTATTTCTTATTATTAGCCATGTAATAAAATTATATAATAACTTCCTGTCCTTAAATCTATTTTCCTTGTTGTCCTAAGTTTTATTTTCAACTTAAGTTATGCTTAACCTGTTTGTTTTGGTATTAATGCCAGCATAGATTTAAATTTAATTTAATTTCCTCATAATTATTTTAAAATTGAAATTATAAGGTGTCGAACACAGCAGAAAAAACGCCATCAATTTATACACTAGCAATCAAACGCAGGATGTGCGTTGTGGTACAGTGGATATTGGTTCGGAACGACGAATCGGGGAACCGAGTTAAAATTCCAGTTGAATTTCTTGCATTCACTTACGCACAAATACCATTGGGAAAGGTATTAATCCGTCTCTTCCCCCAGTTATGGGTTAAATAATAGGACAGATTGGCAACCAGTCTACCGCAGAAATCAATGGCAATCTACTATGAGATAATCTTCTGCCCAGTCAGTTATGTGACTTTCGAGACATGATCGCCCAAAGCGTGTATCACGTATGGCACTTAACTGACTGGCTGAATCAAACGCAGTTAAACTGCAAACAAGATGAAATAACTATAAATAAAAGACAAAACACAAATATAGAATTACTGGCCGACGATTTATTCTCTACTAATAAAGTTTTTCATTTTAATATAGTAGTAACAGTTACATTATATTGAGTTTGAGTTTTGTTTAACGGCATATCAACCTGTGGGTTATTCAATGCCAAAAAGATGGGGTTTTAAGGTATTTTTTTAATGTTTAGTTATAGTGAGAAAGTTGATTTAGTCAGATTTAATTAAAACTCATTGTTTTTATTCTGTTTTATTTTAGTAAACTGAAAATATCTTCTAATTTTGTATTCAAAAATGTTTTGCAGGGAACATTTTTTTCTCTCAAAAAGTGCGTTATGGTAATAATTTTTTCTTCAAAAATGTATTGTTCGTAATATTTTTCCTTCAAAAATGTATATTTTTCTATAAATGTCTATGTCTATGTATATATTTCTATAAAAGTGTATTTTTATACTTTCATAACCCCAGTTTGGGTGTTAACTATTTGCCCATAGCTGGGACCCTAACAGGTGTTACCACTCCCGGTTAGGGTTGACCTGAGAACAACAGCAATTAAGAGGTGGTTCCATGTTCCTCACAACCTCCTAATCAGAGGCCTTGCTGCCGGATGCAGTTTAACATCTTGTCTAGGACCTTATTACATCATATTAAAATCAAACACTTTATATATGACTAAGGTTAAAATAAAATTATCATTCAAAATAATAAAGAATAATAAAGAACGTCATATATAGAATATACAACTACAACAGCCCTCTCGTGGACTGCGATATTACAATTCCGAAACCATTGCTACACGACAACACGGGATAGAGAAACAAAAGCAACAAGAAGACAGCTCCTTGTGAATAGCACAATAAACGCTTTTCATTAAACACGTTCAAATATGTCGATACATAAATATTCTCTACATTTATATTAAAGAAATAAAATGCACAAGGGACACGGAAATGAATAAATATGCATCTACTTATTACTCACTCATAAACTCAGTAATATCGAAACTCAGGCACTCTTAACGTCTCCGCTTAAACGCTTGACAATTTGATTCGATAATTAAATCCTAAGCTATTTGTCTATAATTATCTGTTTATCCTTCCTGTTGTTATGCACTTTCGGTTTACTACAGTGAAACTTTTAATAATGCTTGATAGGTTCTTAAAGAGATAAAGAAAAAAAATTACTGGGTATATGACTCTCTCCAAAAAGCTACCGATCAGAGGATTGCAAAAATTAAAATGAAATACAATTTGACTGAATTGTATTTTATTTTAATATTTAACAGTTAATATATATATATATATATATATATATATATATATATATATATATATATATATATTGTTAAATATAACAGGCAATAAATGTATGTTATGTTTAATCATGAGCCGCTCAAAACATTGTATTTTGGCTTTAATTTCAGGTGAAAATAAAAACAAAAATTGTTCAATATTTGGATATATTTTTATTAAACTAGACAATTGTTGTCTTTATAAAAAACATAAGTCTTTCATTGTCTGTTATATTGAACAGTGTATGTTTAGAAAATTATCTGCTGCCTCGAGCACACACACACTATATATATATATATATATATATATATATATATATATATATATATATATATATATTAATCAATAATACCAAATAATAAATTAAAATTAGTTAATTCTTATAAATACATATTCCATGTTACATGAATATTGTTCATCAAATCCTCATCAATCTTTTTCGTTTTTGGTTTAATTGCTTTCATATCAATAAGAAAACGACGTCCGTTACACATATATGAAGATGAACGCAATATATATATATATATATATATATATATATATATATATATATATATATATAATGCATATTTTCCTAAGAAGATTTCTCAAAAATGATTCAGGACAGTAGATATGCATAAATCTATTTAATTAAAAACAGATAAGCTACTCAAATACAAGTATCTATTAAAAATAATTTCAAACAAATGAATTAAAATATGTAGTTATATATATATATATATATATATATATATATATATATATAAACTAAAATATATATCTCTAAAAGGCCAATATGAATAACGACAAACGTGAAAATTATGTAGAGATGTGTTTATATATATATATATATATATATATATATGTGTGTGTGTGTGTGTGTTGTGCTAAAATTTATTCGAATTGATCCACTTTCAAATATTTGGGATTATATATTATGTATGTCTTGAGATGGAAATCTCTGAGATTCACGTGTCAATTCTGAAAAATGTTGAATGTTCTATACAGCAACACGTGGCATAGTAACAGAAAAAATGCAATAATACAAGACAGTTCCTTATGAATAACTTAATATGCATCTTTCGTTTAACACACACAAATATATAGGGGCACATCTCTACAGTAATACTTGAGACCAAACGTACAAGGCACACAGAAGTAGACGTGGCCACATAACCTACTAATTCATCACTCACGAATGCAATCACATCATCATTCAGTTATTAATGAGAGACACGCATCTACGTGCAGATTATCAATGTTCTTTCAAGCAGAGACATTTATGTCCTCACGAATGGGCTCACCTGTCATGACCTCTCAATACAACCAACAATCTAAGACTTATCTTTTTTCATAGACGAAAATTTCCACATAAATCAGCACCTGCTGTACAAAACGAGGTTTGCAAGTTTGTTAAGTAGATTATTCTCGAGTATCATTAAGAAACGGTAAAAGAAAAAAATTCTCGATTTTGGAAAAATAAAATTCGAATAAGAATTAGTTTGGTTGAATCGCTTTTGTTTTATGGCATACCAACTTTCTTCAGTATTTGTCTATATTTCTGAAATGAGGTTGTATTTACACTATTTACATGGATGTGCGTTTTGGTGCATTGGATATCGGCTCGGAACGAGAAATCAGGGAACCGAGTTCGAATTCCTGCTGAATTCATTGCATTCACTTACGCGCAAATCCCCTTGGGAAAGGTATTAATCCGTCTATGCGGTGGGTGAACTTCAGTCAGTTAAGTGCCATAAGTGCTTTCGAGACATGACTGACCGGGCAGAAAATTTTTTCCGCACTAGGTTGCCATTACTTTCCACGGTAGACTGATCGTCAACCAAAGTTAGAGAACCCAACCTGTCTTGCTATTTAACCTATAGATAGAGGGATAATGAACGAAACAAGGACAAAATTTCATATAAGCATGTGTTTAAAAAGCTATCGTTTTACCTCAGCACAGCAACTCATAACAGATGTTCAAAATGTCCTCCGCTTGCTTCTACACACGCATGCACTCTTCGGATCATTGATTGGCAGAACCTTTTAAATACGCCCATACGGGGTGGAATGGCTTCGCAGGCACCCATTAACCATCACTGTATCTCTACATTTTTAATGCCTGCAGCATAAACTAATTGTTTTAGTTGGCCTCATAGATAAAAATTCAAAGGCTTGAGGTCGGTGGAACGTGGCGGGTTATGGAATTGGTCCTCTCCTACCTATCTATCCTACATGGTAGATGTGAGCCAGAGCATCGCGACCAATGTGACTAAAAGGTACTGGAACCCCATCCGCATGAACCGCATGCATATTCCAGGTCTGGAAGTGTGTTTGAAATAAATTCCTGTAAACAGCTCCTGTAAGACGTGTTGTGAGAATAGATGGAGCCAACAGAAAATTCCAACCTACACATTAATACTAAACTGATGCTGGTGTCTAGCCTGTATTGTAATATGGGGATTCTGATCCGCCTAAAATGGTTGTTAAACTTGTTATTTCATCTCTTTCAAATGTTATCTCATCCATAAACAAGACTGAAGAGACAAGCAACGGATCCACTGTTTGTGCAATAAACCATCGGCAAAAGTTATCCTATGGTGAGTGATCAGAGGGCAAAAATGCCTGCACACGTTGCAAATGTTACGGTACTGGAGCTGTTCTTGAAGTAGATTCCATGCGGTGCAATGAGAGGTACGACATACTAGGGCCGCACTAGACTGTGTTCTTCGTAGTTAGGTGTATGAGCGAATCTCGGTCTTCCTCGATCTATAGATTGTGGTGTCACGGATCCTGTTTCAGTAACGTGATCAAAAGTTGAATGACTCGGCTGTCTTCGGTCTGGAAACGCAATGTGATACAGGCGTCCAGCCTCCATTACAATTTACGCGGCCGTGTGGAAAAATCGTATCTACCTGAATATGAATTTCCTGTCTTTGTTAAACGGAACATTTCTCAATGGACTCACTACTACATACGTTAAAATTTAAAGATAGATTAGCCACAAAGGACAAATGTAACCTAGTCTACACGATAACACAGCACCACACTTTTAACACATTTTTAAATTTAATAAATAAAAACGAAGTATTTGCGGATATATGTTAAAATGAACTTTTGTCCTTGTTTTTGGTATGGGGAAGCTGCCACCAAACTTTGTAAAGCTATTTTTGATACACCCTGTATATAATAGTGTGTGCGTATATGCGTATTAAGTTTAGATTATTCTTACACAAGGTCAAAAAGGTGAGAAGATTAAAGCATTCTTAGGGACTACATCTTTCTCTCTCCCTCTCTCTTTCTCACTCTATGTACAAAGAGAGAAGTATGTAGTATATTTCTATAGACACACATATATATGTGTATGTATGTGTATGCGTGCGTGTATGTGTATGTTTGTGCAGGTGTATGTGCTGCTATACATTTCTTGTTATAAAAGATGCATGTTTTACCAGGGCATTTTTGAACGACTGTTCGTCTGAATTTATCACATCCATCCGTTCTCCCCACCTCAAACAGCGTGAGTTATCGGCACTTGGTCTCCCATCCATAATTACAACGAATTCGACATAGCATCAACAATGAAAATAAAAATGAAAATAAGTACCTCTTTAAGAAAGCAAATACGAACGACATATATATATATATATATATATAATTTGTATTCATCTCTATCTCTTTTCATATATATAATTGTCTGTGCTTGTTTTTCTTTAAAATCACTATGAGTAATTATATTCTTTATCCATACGAGAGCGTGCTTTGTGCATTTTTCGCCATCCTGCTCACGGCAATTGAAGAAAAGAAAAAGACCCACATATAAAGACCACCTGTGCAGAAAAATGTAAAAAAAATCGTTTAAAGAACAGCAGGAAAGGATTTATGGTGATGGAGAGCAACTCGCAACGAATTCTTGCAATATGATGCCGCGAAAGCTGATGCAGTAGAGGGTAGCGGGGAAACGGAATGATGAAGAACGGCGAGAGGGATATGTCCAATTAAACCAGGTTTAATATGGCGACCACCCTAGATAGAATTGCAAGCGGATAATCAATCACAGTTACCCACAGATTGAGAGTATACCGGAGGGTTTTTTTTGTTGTGCATTTTAACCGCAACGTATGGAGAGTAAGGGTTTGGGTATACGGACTATCGGTAGGCTTAGATAAAATGGGATTGTAAGGTATAAGAATTCATTGAGAAAAATGCTGCATTTTCTGAAATGATGAGTATCATAGGTAGGGAAACGGACGTGGAAGTGGCGATGTGCATGCGCAGATCCATTGTCCTGGGGGAATTAAAGCTTGCTTGTTGCTGAGAGGATAAGGGTGATAGTCGGCATTTATCTAAGCGGTCAACTGAAGATGCGAGAGACAACGATGCTAGACAGAAAAGGTTGAAGGAAAAAATAAGAATTTTTGGCTAAATATTTCCTAATAAAAATAAATAAATAGATAAAATAAATAAAAGTAGATAGCGAGATAAAAAAGCAATAAAAAGTAAAGATGGAATTTTTCAGATGATAGAACAATTATGGCTTACCTCATAGCTGAAATATTTATATATTTCGAACCATAGGTTGGAGTTCGATCCCGAGTAAATACCAGGATATCGAATATTGATATTCGAGCCAGAGCAGCCCTTCCATCCTGTAACACAATCCCCATTCCACATTTATTTTCCTTTTGGCTTGTTCCGTCCAAATGTCAGCAGATTAAATATTCAAAGTAAGATAAGTAGTAAGAGAAAATTTTGGAGAAAAGAGGAAGAGGAAGAGATAACGAAGGGGAGGAGAAAAACTCGGTGGAATTGGAAAAGAGTTAGGCATGCTCAAACGAAGCTTTATTTGTTTTCTGTTTCAGAATTTGGAACAAAATAGATTCAAAATACACCAAATAAGAAGAAGCATAATTACTGATTATAAATAAAGATATCAGGAAGTTGAAAATTATAGCTTCAAAAACCTCTTCAAACTGACAAAAGTCTTGCAGATTCGTTATATATAAAATGTCATTATTATTTTCCTCATAATCATGTACAGCGAATCGTGTCACACGTCTATCTATCTCTCTCTCTCTCTCTCTCTCTCTCTATATATATATATATATATATATATATATATATAGGTAGCATATCTTCATTCAAACATATTTCATTGAATAATATAGACTATGAATGCAAAGTTTATTTAATTTAGTGAAGTAACATACTTATACTCAAAATCATTCTTAATTTGTGTATACGATAGTGGTGTAGTATGAAAATGAAGATGCTGCTTGAATTTACCCCTCCTTCTACGAAAACCCGGTCCCCTAAGTAGCTTTCCGACTGTATTATTTTAATCAGTCAGTCAAGTACCATACGTGATACACGCTTGGACAAAAGAGACATGACTGACTGGGCAGAAGATTTTCCCGCTGTAGGTTGCTAGTATTTTTGCGGTAGACTGGTTGCCAACCAAGGCTATAGAACCCAAACTGACCTGTTAATTGGCTCATAGCTGGAGAGAAGAGACGGGTTAATACCCTTTCCAGTGGTATTTGCGTGTAAGTGCATGCAACGAATTCAACTGCAATTCGAACTCGGTTCTCTAATTTCTCGTTCCGAGTCGATATCTACTTCATCATAATGCACATCCATAATTATTCTAATATCTTTCCCAAATAAATCAGGCTTACCTAGCAGTTCATTTTATCCAGTGCTTTTGCCTAATGTATAAAACATAACTACACATTTTGCAGTTGCATTGCTCTTTCTGAAATCATTCTGAGGATAAATATGTATTTCCTTGTGCAGGTATCTTTAACAAAACCGCACTAATTCTATTTTTGGGAAATACTTTGTTGTGTGCCCGATTCATCCGAATTTGGGTGATAAGTTTTATAATGTAGCTTATTAGACTGATTGTTCGATGGAGTTCACCTTTGTTTGCCTGGCTTCTTAAAAATCGCTATGGAAATGGGCTTCTTTAGATCATTCAGTTTTTAAAAATTGTTTCACCCCAAGCAAGGCGATAATGTCATTAGAACTCAAAGAGTTACCAGAAGTAAAAGAAAGTGAAAATGCTTTAGTGACGGGAAGTTTGGAAAGTGCAATAAATAAAAAGGGTTCAGGAAGATTGATGGCGATTGAAGCTGCATTTAAAGTTTTGAATGTTATAGCTGGTAGCAAAGCAAAAAAAAAAAAATCACTAGGGAGTTTTACAGGCGAGAAATGCAAGATAAGAAACTGTTAAAAGCTAAGTGAAGGTTATGTCTTGCTAGTTCAACGATGAAAGGAGAGATTTAATTGCCAATCTAATCAGTCAGTTAATGCCGTAAGTGATACACACTTGGACGATCATGTCTCTTTTGATCCCTGACTGACTAAGCAGAAGATTTCCCTGTGTAAGGTTGTTATTTCTTTCCAGGAGCACAATTAAATTCATGCCGTGGCTAGTACCATGTTGTGTCCTGGCTAGTACCATGTGACATCCGGTCGCTCGGATGTATAAAAGACAATGTGCATTTAGCCAGAGGAGTTGTCATTATCACGGACTTCGTGAAGTAACACCTACTACTGCAGGAGACTAAATATTGTATATACCTCTTGGTTGTAGCACTCTGGTAATAGAGTAGTTTAATATTGTATATACCTCTTGGTTGTAGCACTCTGGTAATAGAGTAGTTTAATATTGTATATACCTCTTGGTTGTAGCACTCTGGTAATAGAGTAGTTTAATATTGTATATACCTCTTGGTTGTAGCACTCTGGTAATAGAGTAGTTTAATATTGTATATACCTCTTGGTTGTAGCACTCTGGTAATAGAGTAGTTTAATATTGTATATACCTCTTGGTTGTAGCACTCTGGTAATAGAGTAGTTTATCTACATTTCTCTGTGAATCTCTTCATTCCATGATACAACACACTTTGAGAAAATTAGCTAAAGTATTAGCAAAGAAGCACCGTGTTAATTTGAATCAACAAGTCCATTTCCACTACAACAATGTGTCTGTCTATTCCTCGGCTTAGACAAGGGGAACATTGCGATAATTTTGCAATGGAAACTAATTAGACATTTACAAAACAGTCCGGCTTTAGCACCTATTTAATTTTTCTTATTTCCTCACCTCAAATGAAAAAGGCGAATTTGACATGGTTGAATTTTCATACTTTCACATGGTCATGCTTGTATCATGTTAAATTTTTCTGGAGCCAACGCTTCCTCATCATCATTTGACTAACGATCCGATTTTAAATAAATTTATATATTATTATTATTCTCGATAATATTGATAAATATATAAGCTTAAATATTAAGGATTTATTTAAAAAAGGCATTAAAATATTTTTTCTGTTTCAAAAAAAAAAATAATTAGAAAATATCTCTCAGTTTCTCTAGTAATTAATTTAACAGTTGGCTGGCTGGCTAGAGTTCAAATCCCAGTGCTAGTCATTCACGCTCAAGTAAACAATGGGGTCGACGTTTTCCTTGAGCTTTTAATAGATAGTAATTGAAATATTAATTGTAGATATTTTTGCCTCACGGTCACGTGATATTTGTGGAGGGACGCCTGCTTGTTGCACAAACCAGATATTCCTTCTGGCGTATATGAGTTAAAACAATTATCGATATTTATAACTCTGAAGCAAGATGGTTATGAATACAATAGGGTTTTGAGGAAAGGTCAGTGATGGTTAGAACAATGAAAAGAATTTTGGAAGAAAGAGAGCAGAGTGAAGGTTAATAATAATAATAATAATAATAATAATAATAATAATAATAATAATAATAATAAATGATTGCAATTCTTCTGATAATGATTACAATGTATGCATAATAACTATACGAATAACAGTAGGATCTTAGTCTACATAATAACAAAAGAGCCTTTATTTAAATTATAATAAGAATAGGGTCTTTATTTACTTCATAATAAGAATAGGGACTTTACATAATAATAATAATAATAATAATAATAATAATAATAATCAAAATATAAAGACCTGGAAATTGAAATAGAAAAAATGTGGAAATTGAAAACAAGAGTTGTGCCAGTGATAGTAGGTGCACTTGGAATGATAAAAAATGGAACAAAACAACACATTGAAAGAATCCCTGGAAACCCCAGCTTAAGAGATATACAAAAAATTGTCTTATTAAGTACAGCCCACACACTAAGGAAAACTTTATCTATGTAATGCTGGAGATGATAGGGAAGATAGAAAAACATGAAATGGAGCCATAACAACACGCCACTACCTGCCTTAGGTCTCCCCGCAGACTTGGTTGGTAGTGAGACCAAAGCAGAAATCGAAATATGATGAAAAATGACATAATAATAATAATAATAGGGTCTTAATATCTAAATCTAATCTAAACTTATTTATAAATGGAACTTTGGTTGTGTGTGTGTGTGTATGTGTCTGTGTGTATGTGTCCGTTACCTATAGACTCCGAAACGGCTAAACCGATTTTCTAGAAAATTTACACAGTTGTACTATAAACGTCTGCGAGTTTTCTTAGCTAGGTTTTGTGTCGAGGTACCCCGGATAAATGTCGAAAATCGATAATCGAAAAAATCGGGCTATAGAAGAAGTGGTCCGATTTGAATCAATTTTGATACACTCATAGACAAAGACATAAGAAAAGATATTCAGATTTTTCAAAGTTGAAGTTCTTACAATAGTGCAGAAAATCGATAAGGCAAGATGTTTGTGTGTGTGTCTGTTTATCTGTCTGTATGTCTTTTATACAAATCCACAATTTTTATCCGATTCTCACCAAACTTCATACATCTTAATAAGAATAAGATCTTTGCATAATAATACAAATATGGTCTTTATGCAATAAAAATAATAAGGTCTTTACATAATAATAATAATAAGGTCCTGATTTATATAATAATAACAATACTCTCTATTTACGTAATAATAGTAATAGCGTCTTTATTTACATAATAACAATAAGGTCTTTATTTACATAATAACAAATCTACATCAGGTCATAATTATGATTATAATAAATGAGTTGAATTGTGATGACTTAATTTATGACAATAGTGATGGTGGGATAGCCGTTTCTATACAGGAAACATTCAGTAATCATTTAATGAACAGTTAACTTTACTGTCAGTTAATGTTTTATAAATCTTTTAAATCTTGTTATTAAAACAGTCAGTCAGTTAGTTAAGTGCCGTACGTGATACACGCTTGGGCGATCATGTCTCTTTCGAGACATGACTGACTGGGCAGATTATCCCGCAGTAGGTTGCCATTGCTTTCTGCGGTAGACTGGTTGCCAGCCAAGGCTATAGAACCCAGTCTGTCCTGCTATTTGACCCATAACTGGAAGGAAGAGATGGATTAATACCTTTCCCAAGGGTATTTGAACGTAAGTGAATACAATGGATTCAACTGGAATTCGAACTCGGCTCCCCGGTTTTTCGTTCCGAGGCGATATCCATTGTACCACAACGCACATGTTATTAAAACAGTTTTGTAAAAAAATTAGGTTTCACTGCAATGCATTTTTATAGTAAAAATCACTTGCAATATATTTTCATGGTAACATTTGTAATATGTTTTTATGTTAGTAAAGTACTTGAATAGTAAAATCATTTGTAATGTATTTTTATAGTAACATTATTTTTATAGTAACATTATTTACAAAGCACTTGTATAATAAAATCATTTGGTATAATAATGACGAAATTATCCTGTTTCTTTGCAAGGAAACATTCGGCATTCATTGACCGAAAAATTAGCGTTACTGTCGGTTTAAGCTATAAAAAACATTTTTCTTAAAAGAAATTTTCAGTAAATTTTATTTTTCAAGACACACTATTTTATCCCCTTTTCTAGTACTGGTGATAGTTTAATTCCAACCTTTTTTTTGGCATGGTCGTATAGAAATTTAATAGATGGATTATATTATTCTGCTCTACAATATGATAGCTTCAAAAACAAAAATATCAAAGCGTATTTAATTTTGAAGCACTGGAAATAAAAAGAATCTCCAACATTTTTAATTACCTCGAGATTTCAAGATACAACACTTGTGTTATCTGAATATATCATTAAAAATTGTTATCCTTGCCAGAAAAATTATTGCTCTCTTAATAATTTTATTATATATATATATATATATATATATATATATATATTTAAATCATATCACCCCGAGTAAGGCGGTAACGCCACTGATGTGCAGGGGGCTACGTAAGAGTGAAAAGATTGAAAAAGAGGAAGCCGGAAACCGCATTCTAAACAGGGAACAATGGATGAGCTTCTTCACCTGTTCAATAGACGTGGGCAGAGTGTGAACCGGGCGATAGATAGATATATCTACTCCAATTGAAAAAAAAAATGAGTGAAAGGATTAGAAAAGAGAAAGCCGGAAACCACATCCTAAACAGGGAACAAGGGATGACCCTCTTCTCCTGTTCAATAGACGTGGGTATATAACTATTCTCCTAATAAACTAATAATTATTCTTCTTTTTACTCAGGGTTTCATGAATTTAACTGACATGTGAAAAATGGCCAGTAAATGTTTGAACAAAGCTTATAACATCCGCTATGTGTGTGGCGAAGTGACTTTTGCGCTTCAAAAGCGAAATCTAATACCTCTTGTGAGAAAAGCTTAGCAACTTTATTTTGGATACAAAATTGAAGATCAAGACAAGAAGTGGGCAACACATATATGCTGTAAAACATGTGCAACAAATCTATTATGGTGCCCTATCTATAGGAATGAACTCTTCCTCCGTCTATATAATATTAACCTGCGTGACTTCCGGGAAGCAGATGTGTCGTAGCTGTGAGACCTCTAAAAATTGCTGATTGGCTTTAGATTTCAAGCTATGGTACTAGTGTTATATCAATACTTCATCAAAATTGTTGTCATTGTTAGATTAATTATTACTCTTTTAATAAGGTTTTTATATATAATTCAGTCAGTCAAGTGCCGTACGTGATACACGCTTGGGCGCTCATGTCTTGAAAGAGACATTACTAACTAGTCAGAAGATTTTCCCGCAGTAGATTGCCATTACTTTCTGCGGTAGTCTGGTTGCCAACCAAAGCTATAGAACCCAATCTGTTCTGTGATTTAACCCATAGCTGGAAGAAGAAGCGATAGATTCATTTCTTTCCGAAGGTATTTGCGCGTAAGTGAATGCAATGAATTCAACTGGAATTCGAACTCGGCTTTCTTATTTCTCATTCCGAGCCGATATCCACTGCACCACAATGTACATCTAATTATTCTCCTAATAAACTAATTATTTTACTTACCACTCAGTTTTTCACAAATTTAACTGACCTGTGAAAAATGCCTCGTGAATGTTATGACAAAGCCAATAACTTCTACTGTGTGACGAAGTGACTTTTACGCCTCAAAAGCGAAATCTAATACCTCTTGTGAGAAAATCTTACCAACTATATTTTGCATACAAAATTGAAGATCAAGACAAGAAGTGGGTAACACATATATGCTGTAAAACATGTGCAACAAATCTCAGTGAATGGCTAAACAGGAAGAAAAAAATATATGCCTTCAGCAGTGCCCATGATTTAGAGAGAACAAAATGATCATGCCACTAATTGCCAAAGGACTGTTAAAAGAAAAAGAAATGGACAGTGTAATATCCACTCATTCCACCAACTCTGTGTCCTGCACCCATAGTAAAGACATACCAATTTCAGAAGCATCGGAATCGTATGAAATTGAGTCAGATGACGGTTAAGGTAATGAAACCTCATAGCCTAAACTATCAACTGCATAGGATCAAACATCCGTCTATGAACAATAGTTTATAACTAAAACTAGCCTAAAAGAGTCGGTTAGAGATTTGGAACTACATAAGAGCAAAACAGAGCTGTTAGATTGTAGGTTACAGTAGAGGAATCCATTAGCTGATGCCGTACGGACTTCCGTGATCGTCACAAAGATCTAGTCCCAGCCTTCCTTAGGGAAGGTGATTTGGTGTACTGCAATATTAGCGCTCCTATGCAATCACTTAACGTCAGTTCTTCTTGTCGCACAATATTAATGTTTTACCTTCAACCGCATCTAGTAAAATAACTCATAATAAATTATTTTAAAATATGTGAGTAATTAATACATTTAAAAAGTACAGATTTATTCAACGATATCCCTATGGTTGGTGCTGTTCTGCGAATTTTTAGATCGATGTCAACGATAGTCTAAAATAACCCATTAATATATTATTTTATTCTATTAATATTTAAAATTAATATTATTATTAGTATATTAAGTTAATTCATATAATAAATTATCATCTTTTTATAATTTTCCTCCATATATCCTTCCTAGTATTTATTCAAGTTAAAACGTCCTCTACAGTAAAAGGGACGCTAGGGTTCTATTTTTATTTAGTCCTGGGTATGACGATAAACTGGCAGCAAAGTCTCTGAATGGGAGATTAGAGGTTTTGAGAAGCGTGGAACCAACACTGAATTGATCTTGTTCTCAGGTCTAGCCTGACCTGGGTAGGTATAACGCAATGTGTGAATCCGAAGAACTACCGTCCCTATTACAAAGACCAGTTTATGTAAATTTCTAAATTACTAGTACAGGTGTAACTTAATTTGACTGAATTCCTATTGAAAATTTTGTTTAATTCTGAGTTTTTGGGAAAGTGTTTAACGATTAGTTAAAAAAATATTTGTCTTAATGAAGATTCTCTCTTATATAATAAAGACCATTATATATATATATATATATATATGTGTGTGTGTGTGTGTGTGTGTGTGTGTCAGTTAAGTGCTATATATGATACACGCTAAAGAGACATGACTACCTGGGTATAAGATTATACCGCTGTAGTTTGCCATTACTTTCTGCGGTAGACTGGTTGCCGGCCAAGGTTATAGGACTCAATCTGTCCTGGTATTTAACTCGTAACTGTAGGGAAAGACGGATTAATACCTTTCCCAATGGTATTTGCGCGTAAGTGATACAAGGAATTCAACTGAAATTTGAACTCGACTCTCCGATTTCCGGTTCAGAGCTGATATCCAGTGCGCCACAAAGCACACCCTTATAAATTATACTTTAGAACATGTACAAACTTGTAGTTCTAAAGTATAATTAATAATAAATATCTATTGCTCTATTTTTTTTTTTATTGAGCACTGTTTTGAATTAATGTTTTGACCGTTGCAATTATTTTCTTCGTTCCTTATTCATTTGGATATATATATATATATATATATATATATATATATATATATATATAATTTACCGTGATTTAGATGGCAGGGTTGCACTCATTAAACAATAAATAACAAGACCATTAAATGGAAAAAGACATAATGCGTAGTCGACAGCAAAGGTACAGTTGTAGGTGTGACATACATATTAGGATGTCAAAATCAAGCAGATACTAAATTTTAACTATTTGGGTTATGTAATAGCAGTTGTCGGATAGTGTGACATAGAAATCCGAAAAGGGAATAATAATTGTTTACATTCTTTCCAAACCTTATCATTGCTTAAATATTTGGTCCATATTATCCTCAGCAACTTTCTATAGAGCCACATTTCGGTTACTTCAAGTCTCTGCTTAATCTTTGAGAAGATTGTCTAGCATTTACTACCATATTGAAGAACAGACGTCACATAGCAATCCAGTACTTTCTTCTTTGTTTCAAGCAAAATTTTCTTGTCGCTCAACACTCTATTCAGTCCCTGGAATGCATCCTTGGCCATGCCAATTCGCCTACGGATCTCAGTGACGCACTTTCCGTCTTCTGGTAAAACACTTCTCAGATATTTAAATCTCTGTACCTGCTTGATTTTAGTATACCCAGCGTGTATACCCTGTGTATAATTGGCATTTTGGGTTCCTCTTTTTACGGATGATCATGCGTTCATTTTTCTTGCAGTTTATTTGTAGTCCTTTATTTCTGCTTTCTTCAGCTACTTTTTGTAGGAAGTCCTGTAATTCTTTTCCGTGTCTACTATCAGCGCTGTATCATCTGCGTATCTTAAATTGTTGAGATTGTTGCCGCCAATGATGAATAAGATGCATACTTGTCTTTCGCACCTTTCTATCTTTGTATATCTTCTGGACTCGTTTCCTGTCCGTATGCAGGCTGCTTGCTGCCAGTAGAGGCTCTCGGTTATTCTAATAGCTTTCCCAAAAATGCTTAGGTTGCTGAACATTTTTATCTAGTCTTTGAGGCGTAATTTGTAGAATGTTTTTGCGCAGTCTATGAAACACAAGTGAACGTCTTTGTTCGTTTCTATTGGCCTTTTTGATAACATGCTAAGCATAAATATCATGTTCTGTTCCAGTGTCCTTGGCGAAACCGCAATGTTCTTATTCTATCTCTGGCACAGAGAGAGAGAGAGAGAAAGAGAGAGAAAGAGAGAGAGAGAGAGAGAGAGAGAGAGTGATAGGGTTAGCTGCAGACTTGAGTGAGCGAGAATAATACTTAGAACTTCAAAGAAAAATATTTTTGGCCACTGGTGTGAAAATGTCTGCCCCTGGATATCAAGACGGAGTGGATTAGAAACAGATGCTTGGCTGTAGAAAAGATACGTAGAAGTAGCAGGCAGCTGTGTAGTAGTAGCAGAAGTTGACTTCACTGAATGCGTGGGGTCATAAAACCCAAGGAAAAAATGAATATCTACAGCTATACAGTATATACAGGGTTCTCCTCAAATTGACCTTAAAATGTGAATATCTGAGTAACAATATAATTCTAGCAAACGGAATTAAAATAAGCTTCATGTTGAACAATAAAAGATTTGTCTATACTTCTGAGATGAGGTAGTGTTTACATTATTTTTTTTTATTCGGATCGTTGTCCTCATTTTTATTGCCATGTTTACGGCGTTTCAGTCGTTGTATTCTCCGGCCTTCTTTAGGTGCTAGGAATTTGAAACTTAGAGTGTTGAGTTAAAGGAAGATAACTGCATGACATCCGGAAGAAGCATGAGAACGATATATCCCAGTGATCAAAATAAAGGGTTCGGTTCTAAATGTCTAGCATCTGAAGAAGGCCGGAGCGTACAATGGCCGAAAAGATGAGGACAACAGTCCGAATAGTGTAAATAATGTAAATAAAAGATTTATTTATCAAAATTCAAATAAAATAGGTAAAGGGATCTAGATTTTACAATCTAGACTACCGATCCGTGGATCATTTGCTACCGAGCCACAAAAAAATAACTAATTTCTTTAAAATTTGTTTGTATTTCTAAGATGAGGCATTGCAATTATTTACATTTTTTATATTGTTCGGGATCTTGTCATCATCTGTGTAGCTATATTCACGATGTTTCGGAGGTTGTAAACTCTGGCCTTCTTTAGGTAATCGGAATTTTGAACTGAAGTGTATGCAGTTAGCTGGTTTGAGATAAAAACCAACAATAATTTTTATAACCAACAACTGTATATCTTTAATATGATTCAGAGGACAAAACAAGTCAACTGAAATCCAAAATACTGTTTTTAACAGTTTAAAATATAGTGCTTTTGCACTACTTCCGGAAAATATAATATCGATGATAAACTCAGATGAATTGGATGTGGGGGAAGAGGGCATTAAAAAGATTTTGTCCATTAGGTAAGTAAATATTTATCTGTTAAATTTAATTAGTTGTCTCAATTTACCAAAATAATAGTTTTATTTTAATTACATCACAAAAATATAAAAAAATTAGTAAGTTTTCAAAAAAATTTTTTTTTTCAGAAACAGTAAACCACAAAAAAAAAAAAGACTGAAAAAGATTACTGCTATCAATTTTGAAGCCACACACTGGTCAAATTTGATTTTTCTCAAATTGGAGTTTGTGAACCTAAACTTACAGAGCGTTTTACAAATAAAGAACTTGAGAAATCTTCTATGAGAGGAACTAAACTAGAACTTCGTAAGTTACCTGCTCATTCACAAGGGGTTGAAAGGGGTGTGAAATTAACAACAGAAGCTTCGCAAGTTGTATATGGGCAGGAAGCAAGACATAGACACATTATTACGAAGTCATTGTGCCACCAAATTAGGCCTTCATTTTCCTCAAAGGGAAATTGTGCAGTACAATTTAGTTCTATTATAACAGTTTTTATTATTGTGTTCAATAAAAATTTAAAATACTTGTTTCTCTAACCTGTATACAGTTGTTTTATTGTGTAATACATCTTCACATATCTTTTCAAATTGTGAAATTTAAAAAATTCAGGTGCTAATTAGCCTTTTTTACAATTTTTGTTTAATCAATGCAGTAAAAGTTGAGATATTTTGCTAGTTATAATTAATAATTAAAATTATAATATATTTATTTTTCTTTCAATGTATTTCATATAAATATGTCAATTTTAATTAAATTTATTGCTAAAATAGTGAAATTTCAATGTCAGTTTCTAGTAAAATGCTATGAAAATTAAGGATTTCTCAGTATTTTTCCATACGATTTTTAAAATTAAATGCTCAATTTTCTTTTCAAGATAGGAATCTAATTTTTGGTATCTGTTCTAATCACATCAAATTCCAACTATCATCACCAGTGCTTTGTTGATTTCCTAAAAAATGTTGCAAATCAACCTACCCTACTGAGCACACAAGGGTGTTGTCGAACTGGAGCCCAGACACGAGTGTCAAAAGATTAAACACTTTTTCTTCTCTTTAATAAATTACTCTTATTATTATTACTCTCGTTTTCAAAATTCACTTAAATTACACTTATGCATCACTATTTTATTTATCTATATTTCTGAGATGAGGTACTGTAATTATTTACACTGTTTACATTGTTCGGACTGTTGTCCTCATCTTTGTTGTTATATTTATGACGTTTGGGCTGTTGTGCGCTTCGACCTTCTTCATAAGATTGGAATTTCGAACCGAACCTTTTATTTCATTTCCCAGCGTAGATTGTTCTTCTTCCAGGAATCATAACTCTTCTCGATGCCTCAGTTATCTCCCATTTAACTCAAGTCCAGAAAGATTTTCTATTCGCCACTCCTGTAGCTGGCTCACAACCTTTTGAGGAAAGACATTGGATCCAACTAACGCTTTTATCCACTGGGCAATGTATTCTTAAGGACTTATGAGTTCAATACCTGGCTACAGCAGAGATGAACAGAAAACTTAGAGAGTAGAGTTAAAGGGAGAACTGACACTGGGGACACCTGGAAAAGGTATGGCTCATGGAATTAGAACAATCTACCCCAGTGAATGAAAAAAACGATTCAGTTCGAAATTAAATTACCTGAAGATGGTCGAAGCTTACAACGACCAAAACGTGGTAAATATGGCAACAAATATGACTTAACTTCTGAGTTTATACAAAGAGCAAGGATGTAGACCTTTTCTTTCACATAGAAAAAAAGATGTCAAGTCAGGTGAATGTGGTGGTCATTTCAACAGCACATTGTTATTATCACTGGGACAGCCGATTCATCTGGTAGATTCTCATTGAGATCAATCCGGACAATCAGCTTAATTTTTATGCATTTTGTTAAATCTTGAGATCATTTGAGCAAGAATTGACTATCTTAGTAGACTACCAAATGATTAGTACTTGTTTCAGCAAAGTTTTTATGCACCCCACTTTTAACGAAACTGATTATACGAGTATATCATTGTCATAATAAATCAACGTATACATACTATATAAAATAATAAAGGAAATACGCTTTTTTGCAATAAGCAATATTAAAACAAATCGATCACGGATAGAATCATTGGAAGATTTAAGAATTTGCCCTGTGAAAAATTCGACCTTGAAAAGAAGATATTCTGTAAAAATAGTCAATTAAATGTTAAATTATAATAAACAAAGAGATAAATAAATCTTTTAAAGAATTTTAATTATAATCTTTTTATTATAATGAATTGTTTTGTTTGTGTTAATAAATAAATCTTAAAAGTAGACTTTCGTATTTTATCATCATAACGTTAGTGTGCCGCAAAAGTTTTAACAATAAGTGAACATGCGCCATAATAGCTTTAGTACAACTGTCAATGTTTTTCATTTTTGTACAAAATTCTAAAAAAAAATTCTTTCTCGCTTTTTAGATTCTCTTCTGATTTCTTGCTTCTCTACCATATTAATCAGATAAGTACCGTACGCGATACGGCTTGGGCGATCATGTCTTCCAATTCATGAATGATTAGGCAGAAGATTTTTATGCAGTAGCTTGCCATTTCTACGGTAAAGCAAGGTTATAGAATCCAGTCTGTCCTGTCTTTCAATTCATAGCTTGAGGGAAAATAGAAAAATTCACACCTTTCACAAGTGTTTTTGCGCGTAAGTGAATTCAACAAATTCAAATCGAATTCGAACTCAGATCTACGATTTCACATTACGAGTCGATATTTTGCCACAACGTACATCCAACCTTCAAAATACTAATTGTAACGTCAATTACCGTCTTTTGTCTTTCTATACTCGTTCTTTTATTGTCCTTTACCTTTATTAAAGTCTTCTTATTCTCTTTTACCCTTGCGTCTTAGTGGATTCATCATCTTTCGTGTGGTGAAATGATATAAAAATCAAAACCGTTTGAGTGGACAATGTGTTTTAAGGAAATTTGTTTTTATTTGAGCGTTTATAAGAAGCACGAGTCATTATTGGAGCAAAACATCATATAATCCCAATAATCGTGATGACACTGAAACTAGAATATGTCAAGGAAATGTAAAAAGAAACAAATTAATATTTTGCCATCCGCTTTATCAAGGTAAACATATGAAGAAAACAGAATATTCAATAAGACATGGGATACCACGAGATTTGGATTCTATACTCGTAACAAATTTGAATTGCTAATATTTCGTTGTTACTGTTCAAATTTCATCTCTCACCGTCCACTCACTTTTTATCTTCAATTTATTTTGTTTGACAGCAGGCGACTGCTGGTTCATTGGGTCTGCATTTTTTTTTTCATATCGTTTCATTTAGTTGTTTTTACTATAATTTTTAATATTACTGGATGGGATTTGTCGTGTGGTTCGATATTGTTACTCACTCTTTTTTAATGGAAAAGATATTAAAGTAAGGGGAGATAGTCGCCGTCGTGTTGTTTCGATAAGACATTAGTTTTCAGGGAGATTGGTCGCTGAGAAGGTTGCTATTTAGTACTTTACCGTCTTTATTTCTGATTATACAGTAATCAGTCAGTTAAGTGCCATACGTGAAACACGCTTGGGCGATCATGTCTCGAAAGAGACATGACTGACTGGGCAGAAAATTATCCCGCAGTAGGTTGCCATTGCTTTCTGCGGTAGACTGGTTGCCAGCCAAGGCTATAGAACACAATCTGTTCTGTTAGTTAACCCATAACTGGAAGGAAGAGACAGATTAATAACTTTCCCAAGGGTATTTGCGCGTAAGTGAATGCAATGAATTCGGCTGGAATTCGAACTCGGCTCCCCGATTTCTCTTTCTGAGCCGATATCCACTGCACCACAACGCACATCCTGTACAGTAATAGACCCAACAAAACTGATACTTTTCAACTATTATTATGCAGATCGTAATGGTAATGGCGATAATAACCGTTTCCATACAGGAATCATTAGATATTCGTTGATCGAACAATCAGCGTTACTCTCGGTTGAAATTTATAAAAATATTTTCTTAAAACCGTTTTGAAGTAGAGTAGCCTTCTGAATTCCAATAACTGTCATCACTCTTTCTATTACTGATGGGAGTTTATTTCCAAACATTTTCTGTAAGGTTGTGCGGAATTTTCAACTTTTTTGATTATATCGTTATTTCCCATTCGAGTTAAATGTGCTATCTATTTTAGTTGTTGTTGCTGTTGGAAGTCTTTACGTGATCTGTATTTTGTTATTGGATGAATATTTGTGATTCTGTAGCACCAGTCTATATAATTTGTAAAAGAATTGTGTCGTAATAAATGTACCTGCCTTAGTCATAATTATAATGAAGGATGAACAAAAAAGGGAGCTGTTCGTAGAAAAGTGGCTATATGAGTCAAAGAGAAATTAGTTGATTGAGGGGCTTGACTAAGTATTTAGCAACTGGACGGACCAAGTAAAGAAGCAAGTGCAGTGAAAGAGAAAGAAACGAGGGGAAGCAAGATTCGTGTGAGAAAGGAACAAAAACAAATTGTTTTGCTCCCCTATAACTACATCATCTTATAAATGATTATCTTTTTTAACCCTGGAACACTAACCATCAATGAAAGTTACACTACTACTAACCATGGGTATATAATACCCGATTTGAAAATATCAAAAAGTATTAAATAGAAATCTTTACTTGAAATATTTTACATGCAGAAACTTCCAAATTTTTGTACTTTGAGTTAGCATTAATAGGAACTGAAAAACATTATTTAGGTAAGAAAAATCAGGTACTGAAAATTGTAATTAAATCGTAATTAAAATGGCGTCATTTTCACTGGGTACTATATACCCATGGTTAGTGTTTTCAGGTTAAAGCGTAGAGAATTCATTCGCTTGGAATTATTTTTAGTCATTGATCTGAGAAAATGATGGGATATATCTGGTAGTTTATACATTTCTGAACAAGTTGGATGCTATGCACAATATGCTTGCGATTTTGTGTAAGGTTACTCCTAGCATAGCCTATCCTGTGTTCAATAGCCTTATCTTCCATATTAACTTTGTTTTAACTGATGTATACTGTGAGATATTTAAACATTTAGAATTTATTTCTCATTCTAAATTTTTATGATGGATTCATGGTATGGACCATCACTGCCTTCCAATTCCAGATCGTTATCTGCGTTTTTTTAAGGTTTATTTTAAGATCTATTTCTGGGAATACTTGTTAAATAATACTGATTTTTTTGCACAAGATCATTATTTCAACTATAAATACCTATGTCATCGTCAGGACATTGACATCGTGAAGGAGAAAAAGGAATGCTGATTTCCACTAATATATTTGTTTTTGGGTGTTGCATGACATGCTTCAGTTATTAGTGCCCATCTTTTTAAATCTGTGCTTGCAAATTGATATTGCATGGTCTAAAAATTATAAAATGGATTGAGATCCTTATTTTCTTCTTGCTGTATTCCTAGTTAAGTTTGAAATAATTTGGTGTTTGGATCTTCGCCAAATAGATTCAACTTAGTGAACCCATTTATACACCTGTGCAAATTAATTGAAACAAATGCTTTAGTTTCTTTCTTTTACTATACGGTCAGTTTTAAAACTCACTGGGGTCACAGAGTGTAATTGATTTCTATTTTTAGCTTAGATTAAGTCGTTTGCAATGGTGTGGCGAAGATCCAAACACCAAATTATTTCAAACTTAACTAGGAATACAGCAAGAAGAAAATAAGGATCTCAATCCATTTTATAATTTTTAGACCATGCAATATCAATTTGCAAGCACAGATTTAAAAAGATGGGCACTAATAACTGAAGCATGTCATGCAACACCCAAAAACAAATATATTAGTGGAAATATGAATCTATTTTTGAGCTGTATAATAAAATTTGTTTAGCTTTGAAAAAATATTGAACATCCGTAATTTTTATCCCGCTCATACACTATTGTCTCGACTGTCGATTGGTTGTTCTATGGCCATTGTCTGCGATGGACGTTACTACAAGCAAGAGTACGAAAATTGTAACGTTGAACGAATACACTGCAAGCCTTACAGAAAGATCGTGTTATATTGTTGGGGTTATCCTTTCAATTGTCAGTCGTATAATGAAGGCGAAGAAACAAACTGGATTCACCAGTCCAAAACGTAATGAAAAATGCCATCGGAAGAGAAAAACAAAGCCAAGAGACGACATATTCGTGATCAGCGAAAGTGTGAAAGATCTTAGGAAGACATTTGTTTTGTTTCAATTAATTTCGACAAGGGTGTAGTTCGTCTGTCAGATCATGACATTCCACTAAATCTGAGATTGAAATTTTTTCTTTAAAACCTTTTAGCAATTTCAGTAATTAAAAAAATGCCAGCCGTTTAATTATTCAATTTTCATTGAATCTGAACTTGAAAAACATTTAAAAATAATCTTTTTAAACCTTTTAGCGATTTAAGCAATTAAAATAATGTCAGCAATTTAATTATTCAATAACTAATAATCTTTCTTGACATCATGATTTGTCATTAAAAAAAACGGTTTCTTAATCGCCTGGCTGAGAGGTTAGAACTTTCGCCCTCCGACTACGATACTCGCTGACGTGATACCAGCATGCGTTACCTTTGGAAAGCGCCTGAAAACCATAGCACGCGTTGACCTAAGCCTTGTGAGTGAAATTGGATAGATGGAACTATGCTTATGTTCATCAATGACCTTCCCGAATAAACCAGTTCTCAACTAGGTATTTATCCTGATGATATTGACTCTAGTCTTAATAGCAATTCTGATATATCCGATAAAGTAGAATTGGCAGCTTCTCTGGAAAATGACCCTCAGTTTTAACACCTCCTAAACGAAACTGTTCTCTTTTAATCACCGAGAAGAATCTTGTTTGCCTTCTATCACTATGGCTGATCCTAACCTCCAGACGAGCAACTAGCTGTGCATTCTTGGGCTCACGTTTTCCCCAGTCATGAAGTAGTGAGGTTATATTGAATTAATCTCTAGGATAGTTGGTTCACTGTACCGTGCCAGGCAATTTTTATCGTCAGATTCCATGTTAAAAACATTTATTCATATGGCACGAATTTCATAAGCCATCGTGATCGAGGGTTGGACCGTACTGGCCTTGTTCAGTCTGTTTTAAGAAAATGATTTTATAAACTTTAACCGACAGTGACGCTAACTGTTCGTTCAATGAATATCTAATATTTCTTTATAAGGAAACGATTAATATCGCTATTGCCATTCAGTCAATCAGTCAATTGCCATACATGATACTCGTTTAGGCGATCATTTTTCTTTCGAGACATGATTGACTAGGCAGATGATTTTACCGCAGTAGGTTGCCATTTCTTTCTGCAGTAGACTGGTTAATAACAAAGGTTATAGAATCCATTAATCCTACTGGAGAGAGAAGAGATGGATTAATACTTTTACCAAGAGTATTTGTGTGTAAGTGAATGAAACGTTATTCGACTGGAATTCGAACCAGGCTCTCCAATTTCTTTTTCCGAGTAGATATTCAATATAACTCAACACACTTTACATTACCATTGCCATCTGCAGACTAGTAGTTGGAAAGTATCAGGTTCATTGGGACTAATCAGAAATAATGACGGTAGGCTAAATGGGTTAACATAGGTGAATATAATTTGGTTTGGTGCAACTTTCTCAGCGCCAAATTTCCCTGGAAATTAATGACTGATCAAAACGACACGACACACATTACTTTAATATTATCTACATTTCACGCCAGAAATTAGCGTTCTTTCACAGAAACTGTAACTAACGTTCGATCAACATAGTTGTAGTATAAACCACATTTGGACTCTGTGAGTATTGAACAAGCACAAGTGTGTCTGTGCAGGGCGTCTACAACAGGGATTGGCTAGCCGTCCTAGTAGACTGGCATACTCGAATACGGGCGAACATCCACTACTTTTTTCTAAATAAAATAATGACAGACAAGCATAAGCCGTTCATGTCAGACATTCTGTCTTTTACTGATGTTTAGTCCTTTCTTCTTGCTTTCCTTTGTTGCGGGGGACTCGATAAGGATACCAACCCCGCGAACATGTTGTATGTGTGAAAAAAAAAACAAAAAAAAAAACAAACAAAGACAAAGAAGAGACGGAGGCGAAGATATCGAATTTATCAATGTCAATTTTGATTGTGAAAAAAACAAAACAAAAAACGAGCAAACAGTCGGGAATCAGAAAAGGCAATCAGCTGGAGCATCTGGCAGCAACGTCGTCAGCGCCAGGCTGAACGTCGTCGTCGGCTAGAAAGTAGTCAGTGTCTGGCAGGTAGGACACAGGTTGGAATGTCGTCCTTGGTCGGTAAAAACGGCAAAGGCGGGAAATGTGACCTGCAGAGGCCAAGTCTCGGCTGTACCTAAACGAAGTCTGAGAAAGACAGGTGTACATGCCCACGCAGATGGATGAAGTAGCACGTGTGCGCTTCGGCTGGGGACTGGCGCTTGTTTTGATCCTTTGCAAGATTTGACTGCGGTTAAACGGGATCACTGCAAGCTAGCACGTGCAAAGCCACGGCAATTCGTCTTGCCTGCGGTTAACGGGATTTCAGGCGGACTAGACCATTCTACTTCCGAAGCAGTCAAACCTAAAGTGGAACCGGCTGCTAAAACGTAATCGCTCCAGGAATCAACCAGAGTAGCAGGATCACAAACGAAGTGTATACCTAGCTGGAGGTGTCCGGAGAGCGGAAAGTATTAAAGTAGCTTACATATATTGCACAGATATTACACTTTGATCCTTCCCTCCGGGCCAAGGTACTAAGCTTGCCTTAGCTGGTCATCGCTTGTCAAGGATGATCACTGTCTTCCAAACCTACACACCTTCCACCAGGTAGCAAGTTCTGTAGGCGGTCGGAGAGTAAGATGTAATTATCTAAGAACAGATACTACACTTTGATTCTGCCCACTGGGCCAAGAAGACTGATTTTTTCGGCGAAAGTGACGCTGATAATAAAATGATAATAAGGTTTCAGTTGTTGACAACATTTCCTGGCTGCTGATGTTTGGTCGAAAGGGAAAGGTTGATCCTTTGTTTAAATCATGACAAGTGGGAGTAGCAGACTGCGACACCTTTATTACCATTTGTAGGAGTTTCATTATTCTAATGTCCTTCTCAAACATACTAATCTTACTGAATAGTTCCAACGGCTTTTTGCGCCCTGTCAGCTGGGGCTTCAGAATACGCTGGATGCACCCTTGCAGACGAGTAACCTCTAATGACGCGTCCTGGGTATGACAATAAACTACATCTGGGTTCTAGATATGACGAAAAACTGAATCTGGAACTTTGACCAGGGTGGTAGCACCTGTCAGGGTCTCTGCTATGGGCAAATAGTTAACCCGTAAAGTGGGGTTTGTTCTGGCTATTAAGAAAAACTGCATCCGGCAGCAAGGCCACCGATTGAGAGTATTTGAGAAGCGTGGAATCACCTCTTAACTGTTGTTGTTTCCAGGTCTACCCTAACACGTGTCTATGCAAATAATTAACCCCAAAACTGGGGTCAAAAGAATATGAAATTATAAAAAAATCTTTTATAGTAAAAATTACAGCAATACTTTTTTGGTGAAGAAAATATTACCAACAAAACATTTTAGGCAAAAATATTACCAGCAATAGATTTTTGAAAAACAAATATTACCAGCTATATATTATTAAAGAAAAATATATTACCAGAAATATATTTTTGAGGACAAATATTCCGAGGAATACATTTTTGAATAAAAGAATATTATCAGCAATACATTTCTGAAGAAGAAAATATTACTAGCAATATACTTTTGAGAAGAAAATACCAGCGATATATTTTTAGAAAAAAGCAAAACTTACCAGCATTGCATTTGACTCTCGACAAAACTATCTTTACAAAAATGCGTTAATGAAATGTGATCTACAAACAGACTTCATATAAAAAATACATCTTCTTTATTGTAAAAATCTTGTCGGCATTAAATAACCCATTGAAGTTGATATGTCGTAAAACGACACAAACCAACAGCCCTTTGTGACGTACTTTTAAGGCTTTTGCGTAATCTATAAAACATATGGTATACAATACTTTTGCATTTGTGTTGCTCTTTCTGATATAACTCTGACTCTAAATATCACATTCTTTGTTTCATCCTGTGCTAGAAGTCAACCACATTTGCCTCTTCTTGATATTATTATCAAACAATAAGCCACATTCTGTTTGTTACCAGAGTTAAGTAAAGCTACTCCCTAGTTCGTTTTTTCATTATACATCGAAACAATTATGTATAAAAGCGGGAATATTCAACACCGTTTGCATAATCTATAAACATATAACATGTAAAAAAAAAAAAGAAAAGAAAAACAGAACCCATAAATATTGTAATAAATCCTAAAGAATTCCAGTTATTTTCAAGAATTTTAATGGATTTATGCTTCAGTCTGTGTACGATAATTCCTCAAACTTTTAGATAAATTGGTCGCTTTGCATAAAAGTCACGATATTTCCAAAATATGCTCCAAATAGGGTCCACGGCGTTAGGGGCAAACTTTTCAAACGTCGCGCAAAATTTTCAATTACACGGACAAATTCTTCTTTGGAGATTTTCCTGATTTTCTTTGTGATTGATTCCTTCAGTTCACTGATCATTTGAAGGTTATTCTGATACACATATTCCTTGAATTCAGTCAGTCAGGTAAGTGCCAAACGTGATACACGCTTTGGGCGATCATGTCTCAAAATAAGATTATCCAGCAGTAGGTTGCCATTGCTTTCTGCGGTAGACTGGTTACAAGCCAAAGCTATAGAACCCAATCTGTTCTATTATCTAACCCATAACTGGATGGAAGAGACGGATTAATACCTTTCCCAAGGGTATTGGTGCGTAAGTGAATGCAAGGAATTCAACTGGAATTGGAACTCGTCACCCATTTAAGTACTGGCCAGACTCGATGTTGCTTAACATCGGCCGAGAATGATGTATTCAACGTAAGCGATCTTTGAGATAGCCCCTCAAAAAAAAAAAAAAATCTGGTGTGTGTGTGTGTGGGGGGGTTCAAGTCCGATGAGTACGGTGCCCACTCAACGTCACACTGCCTACTGCTCAGTCTCTCCTGAAATCGCTCTCTCAGCCAGACTAGGGAGTCATTTGATGTGTGGGGAGTGGCCCCGTCTTGCTGGAACCACCGTTCATCCCTATCTATTCCTCTGTGTCATCCCAGTGACTAACAGTTTTTATCTTGGAGGGCCACCCTGTAAAGCTCATACCCCGTTTGTTTTTTATTATGCATCCAAAAAATTATGTTCATTCCTGATCAAAAATTTAAGACCACTTAAAAATCTTTAAAAAGATTTTTTTTTTACGGATAGATTTTAAACTCCTCCCACTTAAGGTTACCAATACTACAATCTAAAAGGTTATGGAAACAAAAAGCTACATTCCAAACATTTTATTTAGTAATTTACATTTTTATAAAATGAGGCAATTTACACATGATCAAAATTATAAGACCAGGGGTATAAATTGTTAGATCTATGGTAATTCCAATGTTTTTAGTTCAGTTAGAGATTAGCAATCACTGCGTAAAGGTGTTACCATGCCTAAAGCAAGCAAACTTACCGAAGTTGAGCGTTCTCGAATTCTAGAATTCTATAAGCAAGATTTGTCACAGCGGGCGATTGCAGCTAAGGTAAATCGCAGTAAAACTGTGATTTGCAACTTTCTAAAGAACAGTGAGAATTATGGAAAAGCAAAATCCTCTGGTAGGTCCCCCAAAATTTCTCCTGCATTGAGTAGGAGAATAAGACGGGTTGTTATGAAAGACGGCGGACTTTCTTCTAGTCAAATTAAGGCAGTTACAGATGCTGATTGTAGTCCCGTAACCATCAGACGACACTTAAGACAAAAAGGTATGGTAAATAAATAAATAAATAATAATAACAATTCCTCGGCTGTTTCCATGTCACAAGGTGGACTGCTTAAAGTTTGGTCGTGAATACCAAAGATGGGACGTTGAGAAGTGGAAGAAAGTCCTGTTTTCTGATGAGAAAAAATTCAATCTCGATGGTCCTGATGGCTACCAATGATATTGGCATAACAAAAACATGCCTCCTGAAATTTTCTCAGCACATCATAGTGGTGGAGGGTCCCTAATGGTATGGGGTGTCTTTTCTTACAGAGGGACGATGGAGCTACAGGTGATGCAGGGTCGTCAGAGAGTGGCTGGTTGTGTTAACATGCTACAAAAAACATCTTTGATGATGGAGGGCCATTCATTTGTGTGGGGATGGATGGTTATTCCAACAGGATAATGCTGCAATCCACGCTGCAAGACGGACCTTGACCTTTCTACAAGAAAATGGGGTCCATCTCTTGGGACATCCTGCATGCTCACTGGACTTGAACCCAACTGAAAATGTTTGGGGATGGATGACAAGAGATGTTTATCGAAATGGCAAACAATATTCAACAAAAAATGAACTTCGTGAAGCTATCTTCAGAAGCTGGAGCAACATCCCCCGCACCTTAATGGAAACGCTTATTTCTAGCATGCCCGACAGAATCTTTGAAGTCATTAAAAGCAGTGGAGGTAGACTTCATTATTAAATTTGGTTGTTGAATGTTTTCATACACTTTTTGTACAATTTCGTCGAATTTTTGTCTCTGGTCTTATAATTTTGATCATGTGTAAATCGCCTCATTTTATAAAAATGTAAATTTCTAAATAAAATGTTTGGAATGTAGCTTTTTGTTTCCATAACCTTTTAGATTGTAGTATTGGTAACCTTAAGTGGGAGGAGTTTAAAATCTATCTGTAAAAAAAAATTCTTTTTAAAGATTTTTAAGTGGTCTTAAATTTTTGATCTGGTGTGCATATAAGCGGGAATATTTTAAAATGGCGACTGATTTACTTAGATCTTTTACAAGGTTTTCACGCGTGAGCCTTTCAAACTATTTTTCAATTATATTAAGTTCACAACTTAATAATTAGAAAAAGACCTTTTTTTTTAAAATCATATCACCCCAAGCAAGGCGAAAACGCCACTGATGCGCAGGGTCTACGTAAGAGTGAAAAGATTGGAAAAGAGAAAAACCGGAAACCACATCCTAAACAGGAAACAAGGGATGAGACTCTTCACCTGTTCAATAGACGTGGGTGGAGTGTGAACCGGGCGACAGTTTAGCCTATCTACTAAAATATTTTACAGTAGGGTCTTTTAGGAAAAATAGACAACGTATATTGGTAAATTCATGACATATGTGAAATTGATATTTTCTTAAATTTTTACGATATTACAACTTTTTTTACCGATGTAAATTTTTAACCATATTTTGATATAGTTAAACAGGTATTTCGATTTGATTCATTAATTTTTTTGTTTTGTTTTTTTTTTTAATTTTTTTTACGTCTTATAAACCTTTTGTAGGTTATTCAATGCCAGAAAATATCTTTTACTTTTGTGAGACATTTTTTGCAGGAGGAAGGAGATAAAAAAGATTTTACTGATAAAAGTTCTACTAATTAACCCATAGGTGGGAGGAGAAGGCGTGGATTCATACTTTTCTTTAGGGCATTTGCGCGTAAGTGAATATAACAAACGCAACTGGAATCTGAACTCGGTTCTCCGATTTCCATTTTCAAGCTTTTATTCATTAGCGCACATCCAAGCTTACAGCAACTGGTATTTCCAAACGGTCACCCCTCTAGGTACTGATCAATCTCAGCAATGCTTAACTGATGAACATACGAGAACCGGTGTTTCAACTTGATATGCCAGTTATTCATTACACAGCGCACATAACCAAGCTTACAGCACAGCACATGGTAATTCCCAAGCGGTCACCCATTTAGATACTGATCAATCTCAACGATGTTTCAATTCGATGATTGTACGGGAACCGGTGTTTTGAGGAGTTTCGACCTGATATGGCCGAAGTCTAGATTTAATATTATTGGTTTGCTTAAAAAATTGTGATTCATTTTCCTTTTTTGTTATGTCCAGAATTACAACATTTCATTCTTTGACAAACAATTATTTTTTAACTAGCAGTATAGCTCGGCATTGCTCAGGTGTAATGGAAGCTTTAAAACTAATCCATGGTCCTGGAGCTCAGACACTTTGGACGTTGGCACGAAAGACTAAAAAGCAATATTTTTTTTCCAGTTAAAGCGAAACCGTAGACTGAAAGAAAAATGAATGGATGTAAGTCAAATTTTGAAGTTTGGTGAGAATCGGATAAAAATTGTGGATTTGTATAAAGGACATACAGACAGATAAACAGAAACACACACAAACATCTTGCCTTTTATATATATATATATATATATATATATATATATATATATATATATTATCGATTTTTTGCACTATTGTAATAACTGCAACCTTGAAACTTCTGAATATCGTTTTTTATGTCTTTGTCTATGAGTGTATCAAATTTTATTAAAATCGGATCACTCCTTCTATAACGCGATTTTTTCGATTACGAAAATCGATATTTATCGGGTGTATCTCGACACAAAACCTAGCTAAATACTCGCAGACGCTTATATTAGAACTGTATAAATTTTCAAGAAAATTGGTTCAGTCGTTTCGAAGTCTATAGGTAACGGACACACACACACACACACACACACACACACACACACACACACACACACACACACACACAAAGTTCCATGTATAAAATAAGTGTAGATGTCATTTTTGACACTTTTTTCCCATCTTTAAATATATTTTTACAATAATTGTACTCTGCTCTTTCACAGAGACGGTATTTTCATCTGTTGGGTTCTGAATTTGAAAAAACTATTGTCTTAATGGAAAGATTTTAAATATTTCAACCGACAGTAGTACTGGCTGCTCGGTTAGTAAATGCCGAATGTTTCTTTTTTATAAGGGAACGATTAATATTGCAAATACCATCAGTAACCTCTGTATATGCATATTATGTCTCCCCTTTGCTATGACCGTCTTATTTATTTATTTATAATTATTTCACTCCAAGCAAGGCAGGGTTGCTATTGGTGCACAGTGAGAAAACAATAAAAATAACAAGATACAGGGAATGTTGAAGAAAAGATAAGAAATGGATGGGAATCAAGTAGATAAAAGATAGCAATTGACGTTGCATTTGAACTTTTGGAGATTGTATCTTTCAAGGAAGCAAGTAAATGGAAAGGAGTTCCACAAACTGGAAGTGCGAGAAAAGAAACTATTAGAGTAGAAGAGAGGCTTAAATTTGGATTATTTCGAGGGTAAAAGGATAAGACCTAGATGTCAATCTAGTGGCACGAGTAAATACATGTGGTCGGGGAACCAAGGAAAAAAGCTGTTGCCGTGAAAATACTTGTAGAAAAGACAAAGGGAAGCCACATTATGTAGGTGAAAAAGTGACTGAAGGCGAGCTGCTAAGTGCACCTCGATTATATTTCAGATGCTTCTTTGTAATTTGTCGAAAAAATCCAGATGAATAACGGAAAAAACCAACCAGATATTGGGACAGTATTCAATGTACAGACGCATGGTAGATTTTTTTGCCAATATTATATCATTTGAGATTTAGAACGTTTATAATAATAGTATTTTTAGCAAACTTAGATCTTCGTGTCCGTAAAAAAAAAATAAATAAAAAAAAAACAAACAAACAAAAAATAACGCAGTTTTAAAAGGAAAGATTTCCCTTGAGGCCGCTATTACTTCAACTACCTTCACTCCCTCGCCAAATTTACTATTTAAAAAAACGATGATCAGTATTTTAATAAAGCTTATAAATATGATGAAAAGTACTTTAAATAATTTCGGTTTCAAAGGAGAGGAAAAAACGTCGTTTTGAGATTCTGCTTCTTTCTTTGGTGGGGAACGAAAGTACATAATCCGGAAGCAAGGTCTCTGATTGAAAGGCTTTGAGGAGCATAGAGCCACCTCTTAATTGCTGTTGTTCCCAGGCTTACCCTGACCCGGGGAGGAAGCACCTGTTAGTGTCCCAGCTATGGCAAATAGCTATCACCAAAACTGGGGTCAAAACACACACACACACACACACACACACACACACACACACACACACACACACACACACACACACATATATATATATATATATATATATATATATATATATATATATATATATATATATATATATATAAATGTTCTTTCATAGTAAAACTTCTAGAAATACGTTTTTGGATAAGAAAATATTCCCAGCAATGCATTTTTGAAGAAAAGTATATTCTCGGCAATCCATTTTTGAAGAAGAAAATACTACCAGCAATCAGTTAAGTGCCATATGTAATACACGCTTGGGCAATCATGTCTCGAAAGAGACATGACTGACTGGGCAGAAGATTATCCCGCAGTAGGTTGTCATTGCTTTCGGCGGTAGACTGGTTGCCAGCCAAGGATATAGAACCCAATCTGTCCTGGTATTTAACCCATAACTGGAAGGAAGAGACGGATTAATACCTTTCCCAAGGGTATTTGCGCGTCAGTGAATGCAATGAATTCAGCTGGAATTCGAACTCGGCTCCCCGGTTTTTCGTTCCGAGCCAATATCCAATGCACCACAACGCACATCCTCCAACCAGCAATACATTTTTGAAAAAGATAGATGGAAAAATATTACTAGCAATTAAAAAAAAAGAAAAAATACCAGTAATAGATCTGACTGTCTAAAAAACCTCTTTACGAAATAGGTCAATGAAACTGCTTTTCAAAAATACAAAACCAGAAGATATATTAAGTTTTCTTTAAAAAATACTTTTTCATAAAAATCTGACGAAATCAAACTTCACGCTATAACCGAACACCAAAAAAAAAAAAAAAAAAAAAAAATACCCTAAAACCCCATTTTTTTGGCAAAGAGGTTGATATGCCGTTAAAAAAAACTGAAACTCAAATAAAAGTCAATGTTTGCCGAATTTGATCGTAAATAATTTAAACCGCTGATAAAGCGAAACATCTATGCAAATTTTAAAAATTCTTGTAAAATCCATCTTGATGATATCAAAGAAGGAATCGTATACTTCATGTTGTCCAACAAGCAGTATAAAATTATTTTCTTTCATTAAAAATATTTTTCTTTTTCTCATTTTTTTTTCACATTCAGTAACACCTGGCGTCTTAGTGGCTTTATTACCTTGCTTGGAGGTGAAATGATAAAACCATAAATAAATAAGATTATCCAGTTTAAAGCTGGAACGTTACTTTACTTAAATCCATGAATTAAATATAAATCAGTCTCAGATGACTTCTTATTTTTCTAATTATCCCGCTCACGAAGCAGTCAGCTTGATTAAGACGGAATTGATGCCAAGTTTAATCAGCCTAGGTGCCTAAAAGAAAAATAGATTTTTTTTTTTGAGAAAATTTTCTGACAACCCTCGAGCTTATTAAAAACTTTCCGTTTATTAATTCTCCTTTTTCCCCGAGAACTCAAACAGGATACAGTAATTATTAAAGCTGGTTTAAATATTTACATGCGCGTTTTCTGATATGATGCATACTGAAATATTATACGCTATTCTTATACTTTCTTTTTTATGTAACGTGTCCTTTCAGGACGTAGGCGATCATGGACCTTTACTAATCCCTATCTCTTGTCGCTTTTAAAACTTTTTCTCTTGGTATTCCCAAACCTGCTCAAGCACATCAAGCATATCTCGCCTTGCTTTCCTCTGTCTCTCTTCTATCCATCCTGTGAGTATTAGATTCTCAAAGTCTTTCTTCCTCATCATGTACCCCAGAAACTTCAGCTGTCTTTTCCAGATGTTAGGTATAAGTTTTCTTTTTTATTTGTATCCTAGTCAAAATTTTGTCGTTGTTCACATGTTCGGTTCATGGTATCCTCAATATCCTTATGTAGAACCACATTTCTGTTGCTTCAACTCTCTCCTTTGTCTCTAAGATGTTTGTCCATCATTCACTGCCATATAGGAGGTCAGATATCACATAACAGTCCAGTACACTTTTCTTTATTTTCAACGAAATCTTCCTGTCTCTCAATACACTGCTTAGCATTTGAAATGCATCCTTGGCCATGCCAATACGCCTTCGGATCTCAGTGTCGCACTTTCTGTCGTCTGTCCGAAAACTTCCCAGGTATTTAAATTTCTTCACCTGTTTGATTTTAGTTTCCTCGACCTGCAGTTGGTATTGTATTGCTTAAAAAGTAACCTTCTTCAGGTCTTTTATATTCTTTCCAAAATTAAAAGGTTCCATTCTTTGATAAACTTAATGTTTTGAAAGTAATCTTTTTCACTGTTAATAGACAAGTTCACCATTACATTCAGATTAAATAAACACACAAATGGAAACATAACATAAATTTATAAATAGATTTATTATACTGGATCAATTGCTAGATCAGCAGCTAGAAAAATTGGTACAGGGTCGTACTAGACTATTTTTCTCTCGAAAATCTATCTTCTTCTTTTATGTGCCTTGTCCATCAGGACCTTGGCGACCATGGTTCTCCCCATCTTCTTGTCCCTTGTTGCTCTTATTATATGTTGTCTTGTTATTTCTCTCAAACCCTACTCTGCCATCCATTTGTTTAAGCCTATCAAGTATGTCACGCGCTGTTTTCCCCTTTTATCTTACCCTCCATCCAGCCTGTGAGTATCATATTCCCCAAGCTCTCCTTCTTCATTGCGTGCACCCAGAACATCTTCCTGATGTTAAGTAAAGTTTCTTTTTCGTTTCCATTCTCTCCAAAATTTCGTCGTTGCTCACATGTTCGGTCCATCTGTCTTACACATTCATAAGTCTACCATTTATTTGTACTTTGATTATTCCTGCTACATATGGTCTGGTGTTTTTGCTACATATTTAGACATTTTTGATCTAAAGAATCTGCGATGTTATTGGTCCTGACCGGGCATCTCAATTCCTCTCCGCCGTAACGTATATTCCTTGTGTCTTTTCTAAAATTTATTTCATGAAAGTTGTTCTGATCAAGATTCCTATATGGTAGCTAGATTTTATGAATTTAAGCGCAGTACTAGATTAGCCTCGTGGCGCAGTGGATATCGACTCGGAACGACAAATCGGAGAGCCGATTTCGAATTCCTAGTTGAATTCCTCATATTCACTTACGCACAAATACACTTGGGAAAGCTATTAATTCGTCTCTTTCCTCCAGTTATGGATTAAATAATAGAACAGAATGGGTTATATAGCCTTGAATGGCAACCTATCTACCGCAGAAAGTAATGGCAATCAATTGCGCGATAATCTTTTGCCCAGTCAGTCATGTTATTCAGTACACCACGCGCACATCCAAACTTACATTACCTGGTATTCCCAAGCGATCACCCATCTTAATACTGGTCAGCTCCGACGTTGCTTAGCTTTTGTGCGTATACGAGAACCGGTGTTACGACGTGATATGGTCGTTATTCAGTACACCACGCGCACATCCAAACTTACATTACCTGGTATTCCCAAGCGATCACCCATCTTAATACTGGTCAGCTCCGACGTTGCTTAGCTTTTGTGCGTATACGAGAACCGGTGTTACGACGTGATATGGTCGTTATTCAGTACACCACGCGCACATCCAAACTTACATTACCTGGTATTCCCAAGCGATCACCCATCTTAATACTGGTCAGCTCCGACGTTGCTTAGCTTTTGTGCGTATACGAGAACCGGTGTTACGACGTGATATAGTCGTTATTCAGTACACCACGCGCACATCCAAACTTACATTACCTGGTATATGAGAATCTATATTACAGCGGTGAGAAAAATGACTAACGCCGAGATGACAGGTTAATAATAACATAATAGATGAATCTGTTAATACATAACAGAGAAGTGAGTTATGGTGTAGTAGATATCGACTCGGAACGAGAAATTGAAGAGCCGAGTTCTAATTCCAGTCGAAATCTGTGTATTTTACAATGCCAATGCCCTTAGGAAATGTTTTAATCTGCCGCTTCTCCCTCCATGTGGGTTAAATAGCAGGATACATTGGTTTCTATAGCATTTGTTAGCAACTAATCTACCGCAGTAAGTAATGGCAACCTACTGCGGGAAAATATTCTGCTCGCCAAAGCGTGTATCACTTAATAACAGAAGCACTAGAATAGGAACAATAATATTCAAGGCATGGACAAATGGTAGTGGTCCTGGGCATGACGGTAAACTGTATCCAGCAGCAAGGCCTCTGATTGGGTGGTTGTGAGGAGCATGGAACCACCTCTTAATTGCTGTTGTTCTCAGGTTCACTCTGTTAGGCTCCCAGCTATAGGGCAAATAATTTACTCCAAACTGGGGTCAAAACACTATGAAAGTATAAAAACACACTTTTATAGAAATATATACACCAAAATAGACTTTCATAGAAAAATACATATTTTGAAGAAAAGATTATTACCATAACACACATTTGAAGGAAAAAAAAATATACTCAGCAAAACATTTTTGAATAAAAAACTAAAAAAACACTTTCAGTTTTCTAAAATTAAAAAGAATAAAAACAAAAAAAAATTCATTGAAATCTGACTAATTCAACCTTCTCACTATAATCGAACATTAAAAAAAGAAAAAACGTAAAAGCCCTACTTATTTGACCATAAATAACCTATAGAGGTTGATATGCTGTTAAACAAAACTCAAACTTAAACAAATGGTAGACTTATGAATATGTAAGATAGATTCTGGAGAGAGAAATTTTCTATTACCGGGAACCAACTTCAATAAAGAAAATTGTTTAACTCCATTTCTGTTGCAGAAAGACAACCACATTTAGGAAAATAAAACTAAATAACAAGTGTAGCATAAGAAGAGTTAAGTATTTTTAAATTGTTTTAATTCAAAGATTTCATATTTTCAGTGCTGGAAGACAGAGATCAGTGATATAACAGCATATTCATTCGGGAAAAGGAATATTTATTTATTCATTTCCTTTAAATTTGATCAAAATACATGTAATGTTTCGGTGCGTGTTCTTCTATTAGTTCGAATCACGCGCATGCGCTGTTTATATATTGATGCAAATCTCACCCAAGGCGTGCACGCGCACACACACACACACAAACACACACACGCGCACACACACAAAGTTACGCCGACACGTGCACGCGCGAAAAATAAACGAAAATCATTAAAAATAGAAAAAATAAAATAAAAATAAAAATAAAACAACCTGAAAAAGATAAGTAATGAATTATTAATAAGTCAGCATATATCATATTTGACTGCCGGTGTTCCATTTAGGAAAAAAAAGAAAAAAAAAAAAGAAAGAACTACAATGCAGCACATGCGCAGTTTTACGAGGCTTTCTCTCTAACGCTGACTCTATCAAGAGTTTGTAAATTATAAGCTGAAGGCTTATCCTTTTCATGTCTATTTCTGATAACGATTGTCACCGATCCGGTACCTGCGGTTAACTTCTCAACGTTCTCATTCTTTTTGTCCACTGATCACAGAATTATATTTTCAAGTGACGAGTCCAAGTAATTCTATTCCCACACCCCATCTTCACACAACGGCTTATCACGTGAGTGTGTCAGTCTTTATTGATCAGGTGGGGCGTTTACGCGACATGACGAATGTGAGAAAACACAGTCTATCTGATTCTACAGCTTGCACCCTCCCCCTCACACGCACCCACACCGCCACCACAAAACCACGTTATGAGTGAGTTTGTGTGGATGGGAGTTTTATGCAAATATATTCCTGTCACGTTTAGAAAGAATAATTTTTGCCCTGTTCATCTTATTTATTTATTTACTTTTATTAAATCACTTTTGTAATATCATGTGTATAGGCACAACATCCTTTGTCTGACACATTGGCGCATACTAGCGCACATTCACATACACACAGACGCACACACACTACATACATGCGAATGGACACATCTACATACATATTTCCAGAACTCACAGGCTCTACGCACAATATCGGTGTATCAGAGCTCGCAATAAAAAAAAAAATAAATAAATAAAAATAAATAAATAAATAAATAAAAATAAATAAATAAATAAAACTAAAAAATACAAGTCTAAATCTACAGTAAATATCCACAGAATGCACATTTATATGGATTCGACTCTGTCAAGGTTGGTAATAAAAGTAACAGTGTTATTGTTATTGTCTTCACAGGTAAACCACATACGGGAAAACTGACTTGGCTATGTTTTCTGAATCTTTTCTTTCAATGTCAGCAATCGTTTAATATATATATATATATATATATATATATATATATATATATATATATATATATCCTATCCAATAATATTCATTTGTGTAGATGATATTTTTATTCTTGCTCAGAAAAAGAAAAGATCGAAATCGACAATCTTAATTTAAATCTGCATTTGAAAACTTTCTCTCCTCATAATTCACATATGAGCTTAGCCAAAAAAAAAAAAACAAAAACAAAAAAAACAAAAAAAAAAAACAATTAACTCACGTTCTTAGATGTCTTCGTGGAGTCTCGTAATAATACTTTCATTACTTTTCTTTATAAAAAAAAGAACCAGCAAAAATTTCTGACACATTAATAACATCATCCACATGCAGAAAAGACTAAAAATAAGGGAGGCCTTATTAATATAAAACACGAAAAACAAAAAACAAAAAAACAAAACAAAACAAAACTCAATAGCATCAACGACGAACACGCTAACAACATACTCACCGTGTTCACTACATAACATATACCACTACTTTACATTATACATAACAGCACTTACATTCTGTTACAGATAAAATAGCATTCATCCTTGAAAATGGCTGAAATTATAGCCGGAAGCAGATGGATGAAAAAAAAAAAAACATTTGGACAATTTTTATATAATTTATGTCTTCAAAAGAAAGAAATGACATGATCACATGAAAAATTACATAAAAGACTTGTTTGTTATTTTTAATGAAACCTGCACACACACACACACACACATATATATATATATATATATATATATATATATATTTTCCAATGCCTGATGATAGTGTATTAAACACCGAAACCTATTGCTATTAAGTTGTAGTATGCTATAATAATAATAATAATAATAATAATAATAATAATAATAATAATAATAATAATAATTGTATATTTATGCTCTACTTTCGTATTGAGCACTTTTTAACTGTGGAATGTACTTCTATTAGTATTAACCACTCACATTATATATCCATCCAAACCCCACGACAACAACGAACCAAATATAAACAGAGAATGATTCCAATCTCTTACTTCTCCCGAGGATGTGTTTGAGTCCAAACACTGAAACAACCATATGATTGTAGAGAAGAGAACATATATAGAAGAAATTATGTACATGTTCTAAAACATAATTTATAATAAACACATATATATATATATATATATATATATATATATATATATACACACACATATATATATATATATATATATATATATATACACACACACACACATATATATATATATATATATATATATATATATATATATATATATATATATATATATATATATATATTTCCAGTGCGGTTTAGCTCCGAGTAACCGTTTTACACATAACGTCAGCTTGGATTAATCTGAATCTCAGTGTTCCAAAAGAATAGAATAAAAAATATGCCAAGATGTAACTAAAAAATGGTCTACCACACTGGCAGCACAGGTGCTTGATAATGACAGGTATCGTTGCAAGAATCGAACAAGAAATTAACATCGGACAGTTTATCCAAATTTTGATCCTGATGTCCAACTTACATGTTTGGCGAGGACATCAATACCGAAATATTTCAAACCTCATCAGGAGTATCACAAGGTGATAAACTGAGTCCCAATCTATTTAGTCTTCTTGTGGTTGATTGGTTGATTTTGTTTTATCAACATTATGATTTACTGAATGCTGTATGGGACACGATGTTATGACTTTAACTAAATATACTCTGAACGTAATTGTATTCCGATTGTACAGATAAAATATATTGTTGGTCGTTCTGCTATAAATTAGTATTGTGTGTAATTTTACTATATATAGGGATTGTTGCTATTTTTTTTATATTTTTTGTTTACGCCCAATGTAACCTGTATTTTTTCTTTCTTCTCTCAATGTAACCCGCGCGCATTAGTGACTGCCTGGCCTTGCTTGAGGGGAAATGATTTAAAAAAATGTATGACTTGTATTTTTACTATAAAAATGTATTTTTTGCGTACGAGTTGATGCCTATGAACGTCGAACGGCGACTTGTTACATGAGAACAGCTCTCTAAACGGTAGAAAAGGAAAGTTTTTTTTGCATCGTATCGTGACCGGCGATGAAAAGGGAATAACTACGATAACCCTAAGCGTAGAAGATCGTGGGGTAAGGCCGGCCATGCATCAAAGCCGAATATCCATAGTTCGAAGCATTTGCTCTGCATTTGGTGGTATCAGCTGGGTGTAGTTTAAAATCAGCTATTCAAACCTGAAACCATCATGGGAGATCGCTATCGACTGCAATTGATACGTTTGAGCCGAGCAATGAAGAAAAAACGGACTCTGTAGAAACAGACACGACAAAGTTACTTTGCAACATGACAACGCTAGGCCACATGTTGGAAAACAGTTGAAAACCTACTTGGAAACGCTTAAATGGGAAGTCCTATACCATCCGACGTATTCACCAGACTTTGCCTCGTCCGATTACTACTTGTTCCGATTGATGGCATATGGCCTGGCTGTGCAACAATTTTTTTTTTAATCATATCACCTCGAGCAAAGCGGTAACGCCACTGATGTGCAGGGGGCTACGTAAGAGTAAAAAGATTGGAAAAGAGAAAGCCGGAAACCACATCCTAAACAAGGAAACAAGGGATGAGCCTCTACACCTGTTCAATAGACGTGGGTGGAGTGTCAAACCGGGCGATAGTTTAGTCTACTCCAATTGAAAAAATAAAAAAGAAAAGAGTGAAAAGATTGGAAAAGAGAAAGCCGGAAAACCACATTCTAAACAGGGAACAAGGGATACATTCTTTTGAAGATGCAAAAAAAAAAATAAAAAATAAAAAAAGGTCGACTTGTAGTTAGCCTCAAAAGACGTATCGTTTTTCAGATGTGGAATTCAAATACTGATAGAAATATGAGAAAAAGTAGTGGCTAGCGAAGGACAATACTTTCAGTGACATGTTTCTTAATAAATTTTGTAAATAAAACATTATTTTTCATGAATAATTAACGAGAACTTATAAATACATAAATGCTTTTTTGTACACACCCAAACCTTTTCGCGTAAACGTTTCAAATTTAATATACATATTTAGTGGAAACTGGAAGCTTTTAACATAAAAATGTTTTTCTTCATTGTGAAGAAAGAGGATGTGTATCTCTTTTCTTTCATATAGAAATGCTTTTGGTTACAAAAGTTACAATTTATATATGTTTAGTGTAGGGCTATAAATTTCTTTGTTCTTATTATTAATATCCGGATAAGAAGAATTATTTGCGCACTTGGAAAAGTCAGTCAAGTGTCATACGAGACACGCGCTTTAGGCGACCACGTCTCGAAAGAAACATGACTGACTGGATAGAAGATTATCCCGCAGTAGGTTGCCATTGATTTCTGCGGTAGACTGGTTGCAGACGAAGGCTATAGAACCTAATCTGTCCTGCTATTTAATCCATAGCTAGAGGGAGAATAGATGTATTCAAACTTTTCCCAAGAAAATGCGTATGTGAATGCAGCTGGAACATGCATAGATACTCACCAAAATACCACATACATAGATCAGTCAGTTAAGGGTCATACGTGATACACGATTTGGGCAATCATGTCTCGAAAGAGACAAGATTGATTGGGCAGAAGATTATTCCGCAATAGGCTGCCATTGCTTTCTGCAGTAGACCAGTTGCCAGCCAAGACTATAGAACCCAAACTGTCTTATTATTTAACCCATAACTGGAGGGAAGAGACGGATTAATACCTTTCCCAAGGGTATTTGTGTGTCAGTGAATGCAATTGGAATTCAATTGGAATTCGAACTCGAATCCTCGATTTGTCTTTCTGAGTCGATATCCACTGCACCACAATGCACATCCTACTTTGAAGAGGCAATCTCAAAAACTTTTAATATTCTTTCTACTTTTTACAATATTTCTTCATTAGGAACACACCAGGAATAAATTAACCATTTTATTTTTTTCCTTTTACACTACTAGTTAATATTTTGCCGTTACATGACCACCATTTTGATATCTCTAAATAATGACAATAAAAAATATATTGTAAAACTTACGTTTACTATATATCTCTTTTATCCGTTTAACCTTGCTTCCAAATTTTATGCGGGACTACTTTAAAGACTATATATTTTTCAGTTTCACATAACTTGAGCCAGAAATAGACTTAGCAGTTCACTATCGTAATACTACAGAATTATTCTACGTCTAGCATTTTACCTAGCGTAGACGGCTACGTCTGCTGGTACGTAATAAACGAGATAAAAAGAGAAGTTAACCTTTACAATAAAAACTTTAACAAATAGAAATAATTCAAAGTCACCAATGTATACAGACACGGGATTATATCGAGCAATATGACACAAGTCTTTGTAGAAATCGATAATATTGATTTTTTTTTTTTAGTTCAGGTGACACGGGCGTTATTATTCTCAACCGATTCTCGATCGTTAATGAAAATATTCTGAATAATTGGAGTAGATAGACTGAACTATCGCCCGGTTCACACTCCACCCACGTCTATTGAAAAGGATGTTTAGGATGTGGTTTCCGGTTTTCTCTTTTCCAATCTTTTCACTCTTACGTAGCCCCCGGCACACTAGTGGCCTTACCGCCTTGCCCGGGGTGATATGATTAAAAGAATACGTGTAAATTAAATGCTACCGATCTTCTTCATTGTATATTCTGGTCAATGTTGCAAAGAAAACCTCGTCTTGAAACTGCCCTGAACAGAAAAGCACGTTTTCGGAAAAAAAGATTTTCCCGAAAAAAGATACAGTGAATTGATGGTTAAACAAAGTCGAAATATACCATTAATTTTAAACCTTTTTCAAATGATTGCCGAAATAAACAAATCTGCTCAGTTTCGTGTCCTATTCTAAACAAAGCAACTTGTAAAAAAGGGGGATGGGTATTTTATTTATAAATGTCAAATTCTATGTTGTAATAAAAACAATAAAAATGAAAACAATAGTTCGAACATAATGGAGTATATAATACTGGAAGCATTGCTAATGGAAGAAAAAAGCTAAAACTAATGTTTTATGCGAGACTACGTGTTTGGAAAAGAACAAAAACACATTCCCATCACAAGAGATCGGTCAGTCAGTTAACTGCCATAAGTGATACAAGCTTGGGCGATCATGTCTGGAAAGAGACATGATTGAATGAGCAGAAGATTTTCCCGTAGTAACACATCACTCAATAAGTACATGGCCTGACACATAGATGGCGCTACAAACAAAAACTCTATATGAATTTTATAAAGTACTAACCTTCAAATGGCACATGACAAAATTTGGGCCTAATCAAATTATTAGTCTACAAATTACAGTTATTTAAGCGAAGCTATTGTTGCAAATTTTCAAAACAATGGAAATATCTGAATTTCGTGTGTTTATAAAGAATTGCTCTTTGAAGAGAAAAAATACTGTTCAAGAAAAACAACGTCTTCAAAAGTGTTATTCGGACATTTAATAGACAATAAATGTCTATTATGTTTAATCATGAGCCGTTCTAAACATCGTATTTTGACTTTAATTTCAAGTGAAAATAAAGACAGAAATTCTCCAACATTTGAATAATTTTTTAATAAGGTGGTTCTAAGCTTTCGTCTCACATGAGCCATCTTCAAAGAGATTACAAGGACGTTAACGTAAAAACATCCGCCATCAGCGACGATTTTATCTTGTGTTGACATAAGACTTTACTAGCCAACGATAAGAGTTACCAAAAATAGCAAACGCAGTTCGTAAATTTGTAATGTGGTTCTATGACGTCACACCACGTGAGAGCTCGAAATGATAACATAACCATCTATTTAAATGCAATGTAATGTGTTATGACCAGATTTAAACGTGATTTTATTAAGTGTGAGTTGTTTGGATTTAATGTAGATGACCTCCAATATCTGAAGGTTCTTTTTACTGTGTGTATGAGTAAGGATTATTGTATTGTTGACTAAAATCTCTCTGATATTACCTACATTGCTATGTTTTTCTAAGAAATGTTGTTTAATTGTACTCTGATCAGAAAGGTGACTTGTAAGTCTACGGGAGAGCGTGGTTGTAGTAAAACCAATATATGTAGTGGGTTTATTTTTAGTACCAGAGATACAATCTCTGAACGGGCATGTGAATGATACACTACATTATTTTTCTGTAGAGGATTTAGTTGAGTGCTTGTAGGGTTATTAGAGACTATGAGGTCATAGAACCGCATTACAAATGTACGAACTGCGTAAAAACTTATCCAAATGTTGGAGAATTTTTATCTTTATTTTCACCTGAAATTAAAGCCAAAATATGATGTTTAGAACGGCTCATGATTAAACATCATAGACATTCATTGTCTCTTATATTTAACAGTATATATATATATATATATATATATATATATATATAGTTAACAATAAAAAACAACAAATATCATAGAAAATATTGTTAAAAGAGAAGATGTGATTAGTTTGCATATTTTATAATTTTGTGAATGAGTAGAGGAAGCTTTTCTTTGGAGTTTTATTGTAGTTTCTCAATGTGTTGAGGCATTTTAAAACCCATTTCGAATGTCGGAATTTATCAAATACATACGTTACAGTGTGTTGTAGAGTGGCTGACACCCCTGCAGCACTCTCAATAATGGAACTGCTCATGACTGAAATTGTCTATTTAGTTAAAAAAAAAACGCATTCGAGGCGTAATATTCGAGTACAGGGGCCCGACAATATTTTTCGGACACTTTGAAAAAAGTACTTCAAGGTGGTTACTAGTGCCAAAAACTTTTGAGATTGTAAGTACGTAGTTGAGGAGTGAAAATCCACTACTAGTGCAATCATTTTTTTTTAGTTTGGCTTTGATAATTTTAGTTTTTTGCGATTTTTGCGAAAACTTGCGCGACACTATTTTTCGGACATGAAAAAATCCTATTTTATTAAGAGCTAAGTTCATGTATATGTTGCTGTATGCAAATTTTCTGCTTGTACACTTAGCTGTCATCATTAGAATCAATTATCTGGTCTATTTTACTGGCAAAATAATTAAGTTTAATGAGGTAAAATGCATTCAAAAGAAGTCGTTTGTTTGGCACGGAAGAAGCTGGATGATGGCCTCTGCGTCAGAAGGATCGCCATGGATTTGAAGCTGTCGAAATCAACGGTCGAATACATGCTGAAGACTAACTCCGAGCGGAAAAGAAGAGAGGACGGAAAAGATCAATTGGCAAGAGGACTGAAAGGAGAATGAAGAGGACTGTGACACGGCTTTTGACATCTGGAGAAAAAGTTACAGCAAGAAATGTGAAGGAGAAATGTGAATTGGATGTAAACGTCCGAACAGTACAAAGAACGCTGCATAGGATTGGTTTGAAGTATGCAAAGGCTAAGAAAAAATTACACTAACAAAGAAGCACAAAGGAGCAAGACTGGAGTGTGCTAAAAGGTGGTTAACAAAGCATGTTGACTTTAAGAAGGTTATATTTGCTGATGAGAAGCGTTTCAAGTTTGACGGGCCCGATGGATGGTGTACTTGGTCGAGAAGGGGTGAGCCTGCTGTACTGAACAAACGACAGATGGGAGGAGGAGGAGTTATGGCTTGGGGTATGGTCTTTGCTAATAGAAATATATGGTTGGAGTGGCTGAAAGGACGACAGAACAGCGAAAGCTACAATCAGTTGCTAGACGAGAAAGCCCTACCAAGGATAAGAAGAGAGATAGGGAATGATTTCGTTCTACAACAAGACAATTGCAGCATCCATGTGTCAAAACTCATGAAAGAATGGATGGCTAAAGTGAATATGACTACTTTGGAATGGCCTGCAAAAAGCCCAGATCTAAATTTAATAGAAAATGTTTGGGAAATGCTTGCGCAACTTGTCTATAATGGACCTGAAATAACGAAAGAGGCTCAACTATGGGAACGGATACTAGATGCCAAAAACAACTAATAGAAACACGTGGAAATGTTATTGTGCATAAGTTTGATCATTATGAAGAGAGATTGATAAAAGTTATTGAGAAGAAAGGTGATATTACAGACTATTAACAGTTTTTCAACGATGTCCGAAAAATAATGTCGCGTTTGTTTTGTAAAAAATGATGAAAAATAAATATTTTTTCTTACCTAATCGATTTTCTTCCATTTTTATTACAGGTATTGTCTTTATATGTTTATGCTATTCTATTGAAGGAATTTCGCCATTCTATGGTACTCGGAAAGTCGAATACTAAAGTGTCCGAAAAATATTGTCGGGCCCCTGTATGATTCGAATAATATTCGAACTGATTACTTCGGCGACTATTGCGATTTAACCCCCTCCTATTTTGTTGTAAGTTCTGTTTTGTCTGTTCTTGCAAGTATTTTACTGTTCTTTGTATATGCATTTATCACCGGATATTGTGCTGAATAATACCGCGGCAGACTTTCTTTGTGTATCGTATCCTCATCGGCGATACAACACAGTGCAAAAATGTCTATGTTGGGGCGATATCACGTGATCAAAAATCCCGCGTCTATTAACATAAAAGAGATGTGCGTCTGGACATAATTTTGATTTCACCAATGTTACCCTAATTAAAAAAGAACATAATTCTTTAAGGAGAAGACACATTGAAAACATAATACTATTACTACCAACTATAAACACATGCCTAAAACATTACATTAAATCAACATCTTTCTATAAATCCATTTCTAAAGAATCTAACTTATATCTAATACAAAGAATACATGTTTAAGATTCAACCAAAACAAGAATGTTGCGACATCTTGTTTTGTTGATCGATCCTCACAAACGTGAAGACAACAAATCCACTACTAGATGTGTACATACACAATCACGAGCATACATTACTGCCCAACTCACACACATACCCACTTAGAAACACATATTACTTATAGACGCCCACTTAGACAAACGTTCTTCACAAACTTAAAAACATATAAAATTATCGACGATTTTATGGCACGTGACACGTATCTCATCTGACCAATGAGATGCCAGAACCTCTGTGACTTTCTTACATTTCTTTCTCAATTTCTGACCAAGCTTTAATAAAAGTGAATCATGTAAGATTGATATATATATATATATATATATATATATATATATATATATATATATATATATATATATATCATAGAGGGAACTTCGTCTGTGTGTGTGTGTATGTGTGTGTGTGTTTGTCCGTTACCTATAGACTCCGAAACGGCTCAACCGATTTTCTTGAAAATTTACACAGTGGTACTAAAAGCGTCTGCAAGTGTTCTTAGCTAGGTTTCGTGTCGAAGTACCCCCGATAAATATCGAAAATCGATAATCGAAAAAATCGGGTTATAGAAGGAGTAGTCCGATTTTCATCAAATTTGATACACTCATAGACAAAGACATAAGAAACGATATTCAAAAGTTTCAAGGTTGCGGTTCTTACAATAGTACAGAAAATCGGTAATATATATATATATATATATATAAAAGGCAAGATGTTTGTGTGTGTGTCTGTTTATCTGCCTGTATGTCTGTATTTTTTCAGCCCTTTTATTTTAGTTTTTGCTTCGAGTTTGGCTCTAAGTAGGTATAATGGGAGATCTTAGTCTCATTCAGGATACCATTTACTCAGATGACTTATTTAGCCTTCAAAATTCAGTTTACGATGAAAAAACTTATTTGATATCGATACCAGCAAATCAAAGTTTGACTTACATCCATTCATTTTTCTTTCAGTCTACGGTTTTGTTTTAACTGGAAACAACTATTGCTTTTTAGTCTTTTGTGTCAACGTCCAAAGAGTCTGAGCTCCAGGACCATGGATTAGTTTTAAAACTTTCATTACACCCGAGCAGCGCCGGGCTATACTGCTAATATATATATATATATATATATATATTCCATTTGTAAACGATTTATTACGCTATTTAGGTTTCTACCATGAGTAGTTGTAATATAACGGTCTGGCCCCACCCAAGAAGGGATGAAGCGTGGGTGTTCCCGGTTGATGAAAAGTAGCGGATGTCACTTTGACCCTATTTCCGACAGCGGCGGAAATGCCTACGCAGGCAAACAGACAGGTGACTCTGAGAATTACGTAGGCGTCGTGTAGGCGTCGCGTGATCGAGGCAAAAACCGGAAGAAACAATTTCCGCTTTTGGAAGATATATAAAGACTGCGAAAACACAGATAAGTCAGTCTCGAGAAGTCGAAGAAGAAGCTAGACGAGCTAAGCAGGGAGGCCAGCTCCCGTCGAACCCCATTAGAAGCGCGCTCTCAATTCTCTGCCCTTGTGCCACACGGTCCATCGTTCATCAATAAAAATATAAGTCATATATTTTTATATACACCCGTGTTTGTTATTTGTCGCTATATAACATAGTGTCTTCAGGTGATTTGCAATAATTGATTTTACCGTTAACCGCTTTTTTTTTTTACAAATGGAAAATATTCAAACGTTCTTCAATATAATTGTATTGGCAGTTCAAAATCTGGAAGTGCGAGAAAAGAAACCATTAGAGTAGAAGAGAGGCTGCTCCGATCAACAGTTGAACAATATCGGGGTTTCTTGTAGTACAATGTCGCGCATGACTGGTTATTCCTTGCAAGTGCCTCCGGTGGGCAACCCTGAGGCCACATTCTGTTGTAGTCTGCGCCAGTTTCCTTCCTACATGTGTTACATTTGACGACCGACTGATACTACCACTCTACGTCTCTCCTTACCAAAAAATCTCTAATCATCACTTCACACAAAGTAAGAATTCAAACTAAACAAGTTAAACAATCTCTTTCTCGAACATCCGTGGTGTCCGTGTCAACATTTGCAGCGTTGAATCCTTCCTCCACGTAAACTCAAGTGACTTCTTAGCTCTCTGTGGAACTAACCTTGACTCTTATATACTTTTCTCTGATTTCTATATCCTTGGTTACTTTCCTCTCTTCAAGAAGGACTCCAATGTCTATATGCATGGTTTTGGAGTTTATGTCAGCGAACATCTCCCTCTAGCTAGAATGATTTCTCTTGAAACTCCAGATCATTCTTACATGTGTCTCCATCTTACTCAACTAAGCTTGGTTAGCTATCTTTTCCTTCTCTACCATTCCTCTTTATCTGCTGGCTGGTTCGTACTAGACATCATCTCGAGTAATCTCCGGTTTGTCACGTGATAGCTTTAAAGAACTCTCTTTTATAAAAAACATAATAACCCCACTAAAAACAGAAAAAATTACATTGCACTCAATCATGAGGCCATGACAACGCTGGAAAAATACACATCCTTGAAAATAGCGTGTGAAGAGGCTGAAAGCGCTTGGAAAGTCGAAAATAATAGAACATTTTTACATTCATTATCTCCAGCAAAAAGAAAACACGTAAGAATACTGGAAAAATTTAAGCAAAAATAAATAAAATCCTTCTTGTTGGTCATTTTTATCGAAACACCCACACACATATTTATATGTAGATCCTCTAAGTTCGGCTCCAAAGACTACTGGCGCCTCTGTAAAACCGTGCTTAACAAGAGTAAGTCCTCAATACCTCCACTAATCAACGAGTTTGAGGTCACTTCCCCAGCGGACAAGGCTGAATGCTTTGCCAGTATATTCTCGACCCATTCGTGTCTGGATTCGTCTGGAGTCTATACACCCGACTTCCCACTTAGAACAGAGGCCCAATTGAATGACGTCCACATCACGCCCTCACTGATTTCTAACATAATCTCAAAACTTGACCCTCACAAAGTGTGCGGCGGGGACGGAATCCTTATCATAGTCTTGAAGAAATGTGCCCCTGGACTCTCCTCTGTCTTCTCTAAACTCTACAACCACTGCCTATCTTCCTCCTGCTTTCCTGCCTGTTGGAAGTCTTCTTCTGTGGTTCCAATATTTAAGAACACTGGTGAACCCTCGGACTCCGCAAATTACCGCCCTATCAGCCTTCTTCCGATCTTTGGCAAAGTGTTCGAAGCCATTATCAACGTCGAGGTCGTTCAACATCTCACAGCCCACAAGCTACTCTCGGACAAGCAATATGGCTTCCGCTTCACAAGGCCCACTGCTGATATGCTAATGACTATCACCGAGTATGTATACCGGGGTCTCGACAAGAATGGTGAAGTGCGAACCGCCACCTTGGACATATCTAAAGCGTTCGACAGAGTATGGCATGCCGGCCTTCTACGGAAACTGCGAAGCTACGGCATAACTGAACTTTTGTTGCACCTAATCCAGTAATTCCTCTCAATCATGAATCGAAAGAGACATGATCACTCAAGCGAGTATCAGGTATGGCGCTTACCTGACTGAATTGCGTCTATTACACTGACGAATTAGATGTTGCCAATGAGGTAGACATAATTTTTTGGGTTTTATCCTAGTATTTTTAGAATGTTTTTTTTCATTAATCCAAAGTAACATCATGTGTAAAATAGTTTATCAAATTATTATTAGTATATTTAGTCACAAAGTGTACATTTTCGAATACTCCAGGCACATTAAGTTATCTGTCACGTTACAAGGATCTCATTCTGACAACACTTTCCTAAGTATATGTGCAGTACCCGAAGAAGCCGATTTTTAGATGACTCCAAGTTAATATAGTATCTTCAGCTGGTCAAGGAAGTTACATAGTTTTAATGGAATTGATCCCAATGCAGTAATCACTTCTAGAATCAATGAATTATTAATGTTGCCATACCAGATAACACAAATATAACCAAAGATGGCGACTGATAAAATTAAAAACTACTCTGAAATGAAAGCTGAGGTGGCAAGATTATTTGAAATGCGGAAAGGGAATGTTACGATGATTCCAGTTGTTATTATTATTATTATTATTATTATTATTATTATTATTATTATTATTATTATTATTATGTGCTGTTATTAACTATTTAATACACTCTCTAAGTTACAGTTTCCTGTGGGGGGAAGTTAATGCGCTTATTGGCGCGAAAAGTCGGATTAGCGTACAGATTTCTGATTCCAGCCGAGGTGACGATGTTACGAGGACAATCATAGTCATTATCATTGACAATGCCCTTAATCCAAATTTTATTCATAAACTAGCAGTTTAGCCCGGTTTCACACGGGTAGTTTAAGGAATAATAAGAATAAAATCATATGATGAATTGACATAGCAAATACTTAAACAGCATCCACCCTCGTCACTTTTAGAGTGTCTCTATTGGATTAGGGTGGGAGGGGGAGGGGAAACATATATAAATATGGATGATATAAAGTGGGGTGATTGATTCTGTAGTATAATCAATACATAAACTGATCCCTGACTTTGTGGGGTGATAATATGTATTTTTCTACTTCTAATTTTGGCTTTCTGAAAAATTTCAAGGTGTCGTTGGCATTCTAAAATTGTGACCTACATCAAAACGCAACCCCCGTTGAGCTATACCGCAAAATGTAGACACTAAGTCGAATCTATCAAACAAATACTTACACAACGTCCACCCTTGTCACTTTTATAGATATAGATAACATAGCTCAACCATTATATAGTGAAAATTACGACTAAAAAGTGTACTTGGCTGCGAACTTTTTGATCCACTTCTTGATGAATTTTTATATTTATATCGATTTATTCTTATATTTACATTTGTCCAATATTTAAGCAGTTAACTTGTTTTAGATGAGTGACTTTGTGTCTCCAATTCAAATGTCGTCCAGTGTTGGTAGTTAAGAACTTTTATTGAGTCATGAATCATTTCTTTAGTCTTCAAAAAATAAAATATAATTACATTTTATTATATACCTCTAGTTATTCGCTGAAAAAACAACATACCATTGTGAAAAAGAGACCCAAACTTAATCAAAACAAAGTTTTGACGTCAAAATGTTAAAGAGAAAAAACTAAAATATTCTTTACTAGCAGTATAGACTGGCGTTGCTTGGGTGTAATGAAAACTATAAAACTAATCCTGGAGCTTAGACTCTTTGGACATTGGCACGAAAGACTAAAAACTGCAAGTTATTTCCAGTTAAAGCGAAACCGTAGACTGAAAGAAAAATGAATGGATGTAAGTCAAATTTTGATTTTCTAGTATCGATATCAAATAAGTTTTTTTCGTCCTAAACTGAATTTTGAAGGCTAAATAAGTTTTCTGAGCAAATGGTATCATGGCTGAGACTAAGAACTACAATTATACCTACTTAGAGCCAAACCCGAAGCAAAAACTGAAATAAAAGGGCTGAAAAAATACAGCCATACAGGCAGATAAACAGACACACACACAAACATCTTGCCTTTTATATATATATATATATATATATATATATATATATATATATATATATATATATATTATCGATTTTCTTCACTATTGTAAGAACTGCAACCTTGAAACTTCTGAATATCATTTCTTATGTCTTTGTCTATGAGTGTATCAAATTTGATTAAAATCCGACCACTCCTTCTATAACTCGATTTTTTTCGATTATCGATATTTATCGGGGATACCTCGACACAAAACCTACCTAAAACACTCGCAGACGCTTATAGTAGAACTCTGTAAAATTTAAAGAAAATTGGTTCAGCCGTTTCGGAGTCTATAGGTAACGGACACACACACACACACATGCACACACAGATAAAGTTCTATTTATAAATAAGTTTAGATTATTTTAATAAATCTAGCACATTCAAAATTTTTGTTAAAACTTTTGTATTTCTTGCATTAGCAGATGGGTCAAAGATTAGTATAGGAAAATTTAGCACCATTTTTGTGTTAAAAAAGCGAAAATATCATACATTAGGAAATTCTTGCAAAAATCAATGATTGTCGAATTTTAATGATATTTTCAGAACTTCACAAATGAATGAAATTATTGAAAAATTTTCTTTTTAGAAAATCATGGTAAAAATATTTTTACATCTGTTACCCACCACCCTAAATAATTAAGGAAATTTCCAAAAATTAAAATTTCACATTTTTCTTTTTTATATTAGGTAAAAGCAGGATTCGTTGAAGAACTTAAGCTATCATTATTTTTTTTTTAAACAGAAGCATTATTTATCGAAAAATTGCTCTGAATAGTAAAATAAAGAACGCAATAAAACTAAGACATTATTCAATTTAGAAAAGCTTTTAATTGATTTTAAAACAAGATATTATAAGCTTAAAAAACACAAAAGCTTATTATTAGCTTAAAATAAAAACACAAATTAGATGAATAATGAAGTTTTAAAATAATTGTTTTTATCTTTTTCATTTCAAATAATTTTAATTAGAATAATTAATTAAGTTATAAATCTTTTAAAATTATGTATTATTAATTTTATCTTTTTAAAGGATATTAGTATTAAGTAAAAAATATATCAGAATTGAAAAATCTTAGTACAACAAAAATATATTTTTAAAAGAGTTAAAAAAGTTTTATGTATAAACAACCCGATTTTCTATATACGGTAGACCATACACGACATTATCAGAGAATAGTAGTAAATGTACAATCAAAAATATTTAAAATTCAATAAACATTAAAAATTTATTAAATTTTAAAGATTACTGAGTACTTATAAATTATATATAAAGAGCGCCCACGTTGATTCAATTAACATTTTAACGCCTAAATGCTCCATAGAACGCGATTACATAAATATCAAAAGCCTTAAATAAACAGCTATTGTGGGGTTAAAAATGCATTTCTGCGATATTCAAACCTAAAATAATTAAGAGTTGTTTCAAACCAGATTAATTATACATTAAATCAGCTAATATTCCTCGAATAAAGGTTTTTTCATTATATTTGACTTTTGGAAGTTTTATTTAATAAAGATAATTACATTGCGATGAAAAAGCACTAATTAGTTACTTTAGAAAAAAAATTCTTTCCAGTCAATTTAGATTAGTTTTTGAGATGCAGCAAAGAATTTTTGTTTATTGAAATATTAAATTTAATCTTAGAACTTGACATTAAAACTAAAATAAGATTTTTCATTTTTAAAAATTCATCTTAAAACTTAGGTATTTTTTTGTGTATATTTTTGTAGTAACCGAGATTAAAGTAAAAAAAAATAATTGTAGTTAATTAGATTAAAATAAAGATTGTTTCTTTTTTGTGGAGGTCCCTAGATTAAAGTAAAGATGTTTTTAAGGTACCTAGATTAAAATAAAGATTTTTGGAAGTACTTAGATTAAAGTAACTTTTATTTTTGGGTACCTAGAGAATTTTAGAGATTTTTAAATTAAAGTATAGATTTTTTAGTTGTATCTAAATCAACATAAAAATAGTTTTGGGAGCTACATAGATTAAAGAAATGATTTGGTGGGAATATCTTGATTGAAGTAAAGAATATTTGGAAGTATCTAGGTTAAAGTAAGAATGTTTTTAGAGCTACAGAGATTAAAGTAAAGATTGTTTGGAGGTACCTAGATTTAAGAAAAGTTTTTTGGAGGTACGTAGATTTAACTAAAGATAGTTTTGGAAGTACCTAGATTAAAGTAAAGATGATTTGGAAGTACCTAGTTGAAGTAAAGATAATTGTGGAAATCCCGTGATTTAAGTAAAGATAGTTTATAGGTACTTATATTAACGTAAAGAGTTTTTGAGCTACAGAGGTTAATGTAAACACTTCGAGGTACCTAAATTAAAGTCATGGTAGTTTTGGAGGTACCTACATATATATAAATATATTTTTGAGGTACCTAGATTAAAGTAAATACATTTTCGGAGTTACCAAGATTAAAGTAAAGTATTGAAGTTATTTAGATGAAATTAAATATTTTTGGAAATACCTAGAATAACGTAAACATTTTTTCGGGTACTTATATTAAATAAATATTTTTTGGTGGTAGTTGGATTAAAATAAAGATCTTTTGAAGGTACCTATATTGAATTAAAGAGTTTTTCGGTGGGTACCTAGATTTTTTTTCAATTCACCATTCTTTTCAATTACATGTTGCTTCTTATCAAGTAGCTCTTTGATGCATTTTGAGTAAAGTGGTTCTGCGGGTTCTGATTTGAAGACAGTTACAACAACCTCTTGAATCCGGTTTTCATTAAAAATATTTTGCAGCTATCGAAAAATGTAATGATCTATTGATAGCTGGTTAGTTGGATATGACGGGTTGGACAGAACATGTCAATCGAGTTTCAAATATTTTGTTATACTTTTGCTGTAGGTGGCTTTTTGTTGTCATCAAGAAAAACAAAATGTTTTCCTATTGGCGAGCACTACGGGCTTTTCGATCTTTTATAGACACGTTTCATCTGATGGGTGTGTAAATGTGCATTTAATGTTTAGAACTCTAAATATCGATGATCCTAACACATACACCATGTACATTTCTTCCAGGTTCAAGATCTGAGGTTCATTTGTAGAGATTTATCTTTTGCTAATCCACTGTCATTTACATTAAACATTGTTGTATATAACCTATTTTTCACTGCAGAAATGCTTCCTGAAATTCTTCTTCTTCTTCTTCTTCTTCTTCTTCTTCTATGTGCCTTGTCCTTTCAAGACGTAGGCGAACATGGTCTTCCACGTCTCTCTATCGCTGGTTGCTCTTAGCACACTTTATCCTGTGACATCATGCAACCCCCGTTATGTCATCCACCTGCTCAGGCCCTTCAAATATGTTATCCGCTGCTTCCCCCTGTCACTTTTTCCTTTTATGTGGCCTGTTAGTATCAGGTTCTCCAAGCCCGCCTTCTTCATTGCATGTTCTAAGTACTTTTGCTGTCTTTTTCTGATGCTCAGTATTAATTTCCTTTTCGTTTACATCCTTTCCAAAACCTCATCATTGCTCACATGATCGATTCATGATATCCGCAGCATCCTTCTGTAGAACCACATTTCAGTTGCCTTAAGTTTTTCCTTTATCTTTGATGATATTGTCCAGCATTCACTGCCACATTGAAGAACTGACATCACATAGCAATCCAGTACTCTTTTCTTTGTTTCTAGCGAAATTTTCCTGTCTCTTAATACTTTACTCGGCTTCTGGAACGCGTCATTCGCCATGCCAATTCACCTTCGGATCTCTGTATCGCATTTTCCGTCTTCTGTTGGAACACTTCCCAGATATTTAAACTTGTGTACCTGCTTGATTTTAGTATCCCCCACCTGTATTTGGCATTTTGAGCTGCCCTTTTACTGATGCATTCAGTTTTCTTACAGTTTATTTGTTGTCCTTTCATGTCACTCTCTTCAGCTACCTTCTGTAGGAGGTCTTGTAGTTTCCTTTCCGTGTCTTCTATCAGCACCGTTTGAAATCTATTAGAAATCTCTACGGTTGATCACAGTTTAAGACCACTTAACACACAAAACTCTAGGAAGGTCGTGAAGCCTGTCAGTCCAATAGCACCTTTATATATGAAGGTCTTTTGTTAGTATAATTGTATCAATGCCGGCTTGCTAGGCTCGTCGAGTAGCTTGCAGCACTTGATATTCCTCTGTGGTAACCCATTTGAACATTTATTTGGCACAAGATTGCTTAACCTAGGTGGTCAAACAAGAAGCGGTGTTAATAAGTAATAAACTATACTTTAAGAATAAAAGAAAATTAGAATGAAACAGGTCGATAAAGTTTATGCGCAGTTTTAAGAAGATTCGGTTTTCAGACAACACATACAAACCCACACACAGCTGTATTTTAGTGAATGTGTATTTGTGATCGTGTGTTAATGCGTGAGTTGAAATTTCAGTCGTTTATGTTATTGAGAAGACACGGTAAAATAATGGATTGCGACTTGGATTGAGAAATTGGTGAACCGAGTTCGAATTCCAGTCGAGTTCATTATATTCATTTACGTGCTAATACCCTTGGGAAAGGTATCCAAATCTCCCCCTAGATATGGGTAAATAGTAGGACGCTAATTCAAAACTATGTAGCACTGGCAAAGCACTAAACTATGCATCTAAGGAAAAGATCGTTCGCATTGACGCAATGATCCCCACTGCGGTCGATTTCTTTATATTATTATGGCAAATTATTTCAGCATTAGTGTTTGCTTTGGCCGTTATTGTATTCACTTGTTATTCAATTTTCTTTTTACAGCTGATCTGGGGACAGGCATAAATTTAACGAGATCTCTTGACGCCGGAAAATATACGAGATTGATTTAGTTTTAATGGACCGGTATTCAAATTCATTTACAAAATAAAGTAAAAAAAAAAAGACAAAATCAATCAGTATCAAGATATAAGAAAAAGAAATGACAGATTTTATGTAAAACAAACTAAATCTGATATCACGGTCATTTTTTTGTTCTTAGATGAGACAGCATTTCATACAACTTTCCTATTTCTAAAACGACGAAGCAATTGACTTTTATTTATTCTAATTTATGCAACATTGTGACGTGGCCGAAATCATGCGCAAAGTGCACGTAGTATTACGCGATTAAATAAAGACACGACATGTCATTGAGCTCACTTGGCGGAATCACACGACTGCGTACATTTGACCAGGTGCTGATGTGGATTTCGTCAGGATCGCATCTATAAATTCCTTTCCGCATAATATGAATCTGTGTACATAATTTGAAATAAATAAACCTACCTTATTGTTCACGGGTTAATTCGAATCGGTGGCATCACCTTAGTTGTCCTTCATAGCCTTCTTCATGTGCCTGTCTTCTTTAGAAATGGTCTCAGAATTTTGAACCGAACTCCTACTACAATCTATATTAGCTATTCTCATTTTATTGTTCGTGAGAGCGTAGTTTTCTTCTTCTGTGTACCGTGTTCCTTTCTAGTTGGTGATGGCGCTCCACAGCTTGTCTCTTAGCAGCGTTTCTCCATTTGGGAAACCTTCCGTCCTTCGTTCTGCCATACATTACACACAAGCTCTTAACACTTTTTCTCTTGGTATCTCTCCCAAACCCTGCTCTGTTATCCACTTGTTTACGCCCATCAAGTATGTCACGTGTTGCTTTCCCCTGTCTATCTTTCTCTCTATCCGTCCCGGGATTATTAGATTCTCCAAGCCCCCCTTCCTCGTTAGGTGCCCCAGAAACTTCAGCTGTCTATGTTCGGTCTATGGTATCCACAGTATTTTCTGTTGCCGTGAGTCTCTCCTTCATCTTTGAATATTTGTCCAGCATTCGTTACCATATAGGACTTTTTCCCTTGCTCTTCGAGGAAGCCCTGTTCTTTTCTTTTTGTGTCTGCCATCAACCCAGTGTCATCTGCTTATCTGATTATGTCCACCGATAATAAATCCTGAGTAAGTCTTTAGAGCGCTGTTCTCCTGTCTCCCTTTTCCTCTATCTGCCACGGGAATATCATTTAAGTACTGACCAAGCTCGATGTTGCTTTACTTCAGTGATCGGACGGGAACCGATGTATTCAACACTATCAAGCCGTAGACACTTAGAGTGATGTAGTCTTCCTGAATTCTGTAGTCAGGATATAAACCTTGCTTCCGGTTCGCTCTCACTAACTCTCTTTCTACTTCTCGGCGTCAGTATTTATGCTACTTAGTCTAAGTAATATTCTAGAGAGGTACGTTTATCTCCACAACAACGCCCTTCGTAGATAAGAACTTTCTTTAGCTAATGCTTTAGAAATATGTACTTCATAGGATGTGCGTTGTGATGCAGTGGATGTCGGCTCTGAAAGAGAAATCGGAGACCCGAGTTCGAAATCAAGTTGAATTCTGTGCATTAACTTACACGCAAATAGCCTTGGGGAATTTATTAATTTGTTGCTTTTCCTGCATGGATTAAATAGCAGAACAGATTGGGTTCTATAGCCTTGTTTGTCAACCAGTCTACCGCAGGAAGTACTGGCAATCTAGTGCGGGAAATCTTCGGCCCAATCAGTCATGTTTTGAAAGAGACATGATCGCTTAAGCGTGTATTACGAATGTCACTTGACTGATTGACTAACTTCAAAGGTATCGTAAAGTGTGTCTATCGTTGAATTGGTTGCTTATTCTGCGTAGATCATTTGATTTATGTCTTTTATGTCGGATACGTCTCCCTGTACATACTACTAAGGCGTTGAAAAATTGTTCCCTCGTGCTAATTTTTCTTTCCGGCCTTAAAGGTTTTAAAGAAACTTTTTCAAATTTTCTTTTTATTTCTAGGAAGTAATTTATCTAAAATCGATTTCACTTTATGTATTTCTGCTACTTGGACGAATCCAAGTCATATCCTGGAAACGTGTGTGCATCTCCACAATATAAAATGACCAACAATACATTTTTAAAGAAAAATAAACAATCAATACATTTTATATGTGGTTGAAAGCATAGAAATACGTTCAATATATATTTAACTGAGGCCATAAAATTGTGTTCAGATAATGTAGATTTTGGTTTTGTTTTGTTTGGTTTGACTTTTTTTACGGCATATCAATACTTCAATGGGTTATTTGATGCCGACAAAGTTCTTACAATAGATTTGTTTGAATAGAATATATGTTTTTGTAGGAATAAGTTTGTAGATCAGCTTTGTTGGAAGTAGTTTTGTAAAGTGGTTTTTGCTGAGAGTCAGATGTATTGCTGGTGTGTGTTTTTTTTTCCCAAAATGTATTGCTAGTAATATTTTTTTCCTTTAAAAATGAATTGCTGGTAATATATTTGTTCTTTTAAAAATATATTCTTGGAATCTGTACTATTAAAGTCTAAACTGCGTCTAGAGATTATAAGCAAGTTATGAATTGGTTGAGTCTTTAATGTTAAAAGTCCTACTATGATGTTGATTAGATTCTACTCAATATTATTAACTTAGATATATAATGATAGAGACAACTATTGTTATTGGTTGGAAAAATTTTAACTAAGTTAACAAAACAGACTAGTTTGACTGTCAGTAGTTTATTTGCAACTACTTATTTTTGATACTGTTATTACTTGTAAACTAATGTAAAAAAAATATAATATGAAACGATTTTAGAACAAATTCGTCAATTTCTTAAAGGAAAAACATTAAAAAAAATATTTTAAAAATAAAAGATATATTAACAAAAATAATAAGAGCCTCGTAAAATTTATTGCACAAATGCTCCATTCTTTTCAATAAATCTTAGCAGCCTATTGTCAACATTTTATGTTAGATTTGCAATATTAGCGGCTGGTAAGTTGTTTGCAGCAACTTTAACTGCCTCCCAAAGGTCGCACTTGCTGTTGAATTGCTTTCCATTAGAATACATATCTCTCTTGGGGATGCTTCGCTGGTTCTCAATGGGATTCAAGTCACAGCTATTTGAAGACCAGTCCATAAGAGAATTTTCAACAAATCCTCTTTCTTTCAACCAGGGTTTAGTAAACTTTGATGCATGACCTGGTGCGTTGTCTTGCATAAAGATCATAGATCTTTGCTTGCCTAAAGACTGGTTATCAAACCATTCAAAGAAATATTGCTCTAGAAAACACAGTAACTTTTGGAATTCATTTTTACTCCGTCTTTTAATTTTAATGGACCCACGAGATCATTATCAATAATGCCAGCCCATACCATGATCAAACCACCGCCTTGTTGGCGTTTAAAAAGTTTTCTTGAGTCATGTTGCTTGCAAACCATCCTCGAGCCCATCCATCGGGCACAACGAGGGTGATCCTTGATTCGTCTGTAAAAAGCACTTTACTGAAATCAGTTTTCATGTTTTTTTTTTTGCCCACTGCAATCTTCTTTCCTTATGTTTTTGTTAAAATGGGTTTCTTTATTTGACTTTTTACATCAGCAAACTACCTTAATGCTTTACACCTTGTTTCCCTTGACACCATAGGAGCTCCAGTGGCCTCAAATATAAACGCACTTGACGCATTTGGGTTTCTTATTAATTCTCTTCGGATATGTGATAGATCTCGCTTTGTTAAATTCCTGAATTCAGCCTGAAACTTTTTTTAAAATTGAATTCCCATTTGACATATTTTCTTGATTGTTCGTTGATCCCTTTTCAAATCCTTAGAAGTTTGAAGCGAAGACTTTCCTTTGCTAATTTCTTTTACTTCTTTTCATTCATTGTTAGTTCCTTTTTACGAGCCATAATACCAAATTCTAGTTCTTGCAAATAATCTCTTGACACTGAAAATTGCTATAATTACTAAAAAATTCTAAATATCAATCTGAAATTGAAAATTGGGACTTAATTGCTTTCATGCCTACTCGCTATACATAATAGTACAAATTATTTCACTAGATAACACATATCTATGAATTTACATAAAATATTTGACAATATTTTGTATATAATCTCTAGACGCAGTTTATTTTTATACTTTTATAGTGTTTTGACCCCAGTTTGGGAATAAATGACTTGCCCATAGCTGGACCCTAACAGGCGCTACCACCCCGGGTTAAAGTGAACCTGGGAACCACAGCAATTAAAAGGTGGTCATCACAACCTCCCAATCAGAGGCTTTACTGTTGGATGCAGTTTATCGTCATACCCAGGACCTTAGATTTTGGTATTAAATAAAAGCTGATATTCTGCTAATAAAACACACCAACGAATCGAATCTTGGCTGTCCGACTGACAATTCCTTGCCATTATTCATTAAACCGCATGCACATCTAAGCTTGTTGAATCCGGTATTCCAAAACAGATTCTGACCAATCGTAACGTTGGTTAACTACAGTGATCGTACAAAAACCGTTGTTTCAAAGTGGTATGGTCCTAAGTCCCCAGCGGAAAGAAAATAACAGACCATTTTGCAATACGTGAATTAAATCAATTTTATTCAGGTTATATTGAAAAGTATTAGACATTGAACGTTTGTATATATACACATGCCTTAAAAACGAGAAAAATGATAATTAATATTTCATAATGGGGCTTCAGAAACCAGAATAGCTGAATATATTGAGTAAATAGAAATCATAATAGTAAAAATTTAACCATTAATACGAGAAAGTTAATAAACCATAGTCATAGACAAATTACCGTTCACACACACATACACACACACACACACACACACACACCTGTATATATATGTGCGTGTGAAAAGTGTATGTATATAATTATAAATATCAATATATATATATATATATATATATGCAAATTGTTATAAATATTATATTGTTTACATATTATATATGCGTGGTACTTATTTAAAAGCGCTCAATATCAGTGATAGAGCAGACATATTCATATAATAGGTGTGAGTTTGTAACCCTGGGTTTCACGCTTTTGCGATCGTCAGACAAACTGATTAATTTTTTTTAAAAAATTGTTATATTCGTGTATTTTTGTGGAAGTGGGGGAAATCTGTTGTCACGACAGACGCAGACATATATATATATATACATTGTACACCCATCAACTCGCGCAAGGACACACACACACACACGCGCGCGCGCGCGCGAGCGCGCGTGCGTTCGGTCAATGAGGCTTGCATAAAAATACACATGCGAATCGTGCGGGGTTCGGTATATATATGTATATGTGTGCCGTTGTACACATACATACTCATTCGGTTGGTGTGTGCGAATCGTGTAGCGATGTCAACGTCAACGCGCGAATTAATCAGTTTGTCTGACGATCGCAAAAGCGTGAAACCCAGGGTTACAAACTCACACCTATCTATATATATATATATTATTTCACCCCAAGCAAGGCTGGACTGCCACTACTGCGCAGAGGATGACAGTGAAAGAAAAGACTGGGTATAGTGAGTTTTGAGAATAAAAAATAAAAAGATTAATGGCATTGAAGAAAAGAAAAAATGGCAATTTACGTTGCGTTTACATATTTGAAGATTGTACCGATCAGGAAAGCAAGTAAACGGAAGGGAGTTCAACAGGCGAGAAAATAAACACTCGGAGTACAAGTGGCGGTTATATTTAACTATTTCAACAGTAAAGGGGTGGGACCTAGATGCCAATCTAGTATCATGTTTAAATTCATGTAGTCGGTGTATCAAGAAAAAATATACATGATATAACGATTTATAGATTTTATATATCAATAACGATATTCAGAGAAAATTGTATGACAAAGTTTAAAATTTTTAACCCCTAAATGACAGAAACACATCATACAAAACTTTTTCTTCTTTATAATGCATGTTCCCCATATATATTGTCATCCGCAGACAAATCTGTTTCGCTGTATCACAGCTCATCATTTAGACATCCGATTGCTTGTTTGGGCAGCAATCTTTTATTTAAATAACGACTGACAAAGAAGATTTTATTATTTTTATTTAATTTTTTCAGTATTTTTTAATGTTTTCTTTTTGCTGGAGATGAGGAATGTAAACATGTTCCATAATTTTCGACTTTCCAAGCGCTTTCGGCCTCTTCACAAGCCATTTTCAAGGATGTTATTTTTCCAGTGTTGTTATGGCCTCATGTTTGACTGTAGTGTTTGTGTTTTAGTGTTTATGAAAAGGAGAGTTCTTAAAGTTATCATGTGAAGCGCGCAACTTGGCATCGTGTGAGCGTCTGTCTATTTTTTTAAGAAATGTTCAAAACTCCATTTCCACTGTTAAATAGTGTAAAGTTGATGGTAGGAGAAAATTGTTTGATATATAGTACTTCTCTTATAGCGATATGTCTTTGATAGTGTTATTTAAATAGTATTTTTAACCAAATTTTTTAAAGGGTTTATGTAGGTTATGGGTTAATTAATGCTTTTTATTGCACTATTATTGCTACATAGGTGGCATGTAAGGCGTCTACTAAGAGAAGTGGGAATTGATTTATCACAAGAAACACAATCTTGTACAGGGCATTGAAGTTCATACACTATTTTAGTCCTTGCTAGTTTAGATTTGATGGGGTTATTATTATTATTAGAAACAGCAAGGTTTGCTGTTTTATAATATATAATAAATTTTACATGTTTTTGAGGAATTACCTCAGGAATATGATGCTTATTATTTTTTCGAATAGAATATTTGTCCTGTTTATAATTAATGTGCATTTGGCTGCAATAAAATGTTTTGATGTTTTCTTGTGTGTGGTATTTTTAATACTAGTGTCATACCTATCAGTCTTCTACCGATATTCGGGAAAGTATTCGAGGCCATAATCAATGCTGAAATATTTCATCATCTCACTGCCCACAAACTCTTCTCTGATAGGCAATATGGCTTCCGCTTTGCCAGGTCCACGGCCGACCTGCCAACAACCGTCACGGAGTACATGCTACAGGCCCTTGATGAGTCTGACGAGGCTCGCGCGGTTGCTCTGGACATCTCCAAGGCTTTCGACAGGGTTTGGCACTCTAGCCTCCTATACAAACTACGGGGTTACGGTATTACCAGTCACCTGCTTGACCTAATCCAATCTTTCTTAAATAACCGCAAAATGAAGGTCGTTTTGAATGGGCGTGCCTCTTCGTCCTACAGCACGAATGCTGGTGTCCTACAGGGCATTATCCTGGGCCCGACGCGCTTCCTTATTTTCATCAACGACCTCCCAGATGAAATCAATTCCCAAGTAGGCATCTACGCAGATGACACTACAATATACTCCCGCACCAGTAAGAAACCTGTCGTGGTAGACAGACATAATCTCGCTGTTGACCTTGAACGGGATCTACACTCTGTGGTGAACTGGGGCAAGAAGTGGCTTGTCAAATTCAATTCGTCTAAGACCAAGCTGTTGTCTGTCAACCATTGCAGGCAACCTCTCCTGCCTTCCATAAGCATGGAACCAAGCGATTCTGCCTGAGAGCAATACACTACGCCTCCTCGGACTTACTCTGTCCTCAGACCTCAAATAGAACCACTATACTGAATCCAGTAGAAATCTACTTAGCAGTAGATTTCGCTATATCCATAGCGAAATCTACTGCTAAGAAGGTTGGGTCACTATATCGATCCAGGAATTTTTTTCCGCCTGAATACATCCTGCATATATACAAGTCAACCATCCGTCCGTGCATGGAGTACTGCTGCCATTTATGGTCAGACGCCCCTGCCATTCTCCTCAGTGTTCTCGACAGGCTCCAAAGGAGAGTCTGTAATGTGATAGGTACTGATCTGGCGGCTCGATTGCAGCCACTTCCCCATCGTCGAAATGTGGCCTCCCTTTGTCTGTTCTATAAATACTTTCATGGCTTCTGCTCGGACGAACTTAAGTCACTGGTGCCTCCTCAACAGGTGTTTACTCGTGCAACCAGACTGGCAACTGGGTCCCACCCATTCACAGTCAGGTTAGCCAAATGCAGACGACAATTCTACTCCTACAGCTTCTTCTCTCGCACTTCCCGCCTGTGGAATACGCTCCCGTATTCTTGCTTTCATGACAGCTACAACCTCCAGAAATTTAAATGCAAAGTCAATAGTCATCTTCTAACCAATGGACTCTAGCTCTCTCCCCACCCCCGTATAACCTTCCCTTCTCTCCACCCATGCATCTGTCATTACACCTGCTTTCTCAGCTTTCTATTGCTCCTTTCTAACTAGTTTGTACTCCTCACTTTTTTCTAATTAATCTTTTTACAGTTATGTAGCCCCCTGCACATCAGTGGCATTTCAGCCTTGCTCTGGGTGAAATGATTAAAAAAAATATATATTTTTTGTAAGAGTAATTTTATTTATTTATCAATGATATAGTCGGAAAAATTATTGCTGGCGTATATTTGTTTTATGTTTTAGTTTGCTCAAAAATATTCTTTGGGAAGAGGAATTTCAATGTACTCTATTTAAGAAGTTCGTTCTATTTTATATCTTTCAGAGCATTGGCTATTATCTATATGTATAAAAGGCAATCTGTGAGTCTGCGTGTGATTGTTCCCTATGCACGCGTACATTTTTTAAACTACGCCATTCAAACTTTCTAGGGAAACATATCAGCAGGGAAGCCAGGTCGATACATACTTTTTGGGTTTTAAGTTCAGCAATTTTCCCTTTCGCATTTTTTGGCCAATGGGGCCGATTGTTTTCGATAGACCCTATATATATATATATATATATATATATATATACCGTAACCCATAACCTACATATATATTAAAAGAAATAGGAAGAACACGTAGATTAAAACCCACTGTTCAAGAATTTACTTTTATAAAGAGTGCTCGATACAGAGTAGAGCTTAATATTGTAATTTTGTCATTACAATGGTTTATAAAAGCATAATATCACTACACAAAAATGTTCATGTTTCAGAACAATACTGTTCTTTTTCAGGTGATATGTTAAAATAAATGATGAAAACATAAAACATAAAAGCTCCGTAAGTCATCTATGATCTAAGATGGTTGCTGAATTAGGTCACAGAAATCAAACAACTCGTGTCAAATGCGACTAAAATATTCTTTTATTAAAAGAAAAATCAGCCTTTATTTTTCATTTTCATTCAGACGTTTTAAAAATTCATTTGGTCAACAAAAAATGTGAATATTTTTCCCCGTAATTTTGAAACAAAAGAAATATTTAAAAAAAGTTTTTTTTTCAAACAAAAACAAAATATGTAAAAGAAAAGTGTCAATGGTTAATTTAATTATCTAAGTGTTTTTTTTTTCAGATTTAATATTTCATATTTCAGAAAATAAAATAAAAAAAAAGCTTTTTTTTCTCTCATTGGCATCTTCTTCTACTACTAAAATGTTCTGAGTTTTAAGGGCAACGTCGAGCTATGATGCTAGTAGTTAATAAGACAAGAGTTTTCACTGGTGATTTTTTTATACAGATAAATGATAAATTCGTTATGTAGCTCTATATTGACGTCAAGAAACGGTATTTTGTTATTGTGCATGAGTTCATAAGTAAATTTCAGCGAGGAGTTATATTCAAAATTTAGTTTTAGACTTACGATTTCGTCCATATTTTTTATCAAAACAAAAATATTGTCGACATACCTTGTATAAATCCCTGGTTTGTCGGTTGTCGATATGGGACATGTAAAAAATTCAAGAAAGTAAGACCTAATGGGTTTCCCATACTGACACTGTTAGTATGTGTGTAGATTTTACCATTATGATCCGAAAATGGAGTTTGTTTGGTATATGCAGTGAGTAGTTTCCGAAGAATTGCTGATTGGATTTTTGGAGGATGAATAGATAGGTGTTTGTCAACGCAGTCACTAATTATATTCAATGTTTCTTCAATGGAGGCGTTAGTAAAAAGGTTTTCAGCATCCAGCGAAGGTAGAATATTGCCTTTGGGATCGGTTGCTTTTAATATATGGAAGAATTCGTTAGTTGATGCGATACTTTAATTGTTAGGTATGTGTGGAGAAATAATATGAGTTAAGGTTTTAGATAGTTGGTATACAGGTGTAGGTATTTTTGTTATGATGGGTTTGATATGAAAACCTGGTTTATGTATTTTTTTTTACATTACCATAAAGATATCCCGGTTGGTAATTACCGACAATTTTCTTGAATTTTAAACTACCAACTTCCGCGTTGTTAGCTGTGATTAATTTACTTAAGTACCTTTTTATGAATTTGTGTAATTTTTTCATAATTTAGTAAATTTTGTTGTGTCATTTAGCGTAGACTGTAATTTTTTGTTGTAATCTTGTCGGTTGAGAACAACATAGTTGTTAGTTTTGTCAGCATGTCAAATGATGACGTTGGTGTTGTTTCGTAAATCTTTTGCAGCTGATTTTAGTTTTTTGGTGAGCAAATTATTGCGTTTGTTGTGAGGAGAACAGTATTTAAACCCTCAGCTTTTATGAGATATCTAAGATTTGGGTGTTCTGTAAGTAAATTGATATATATATGTAAGTATATATATATATACATATATATATATGTATATACATATATATATACATATATATTGATATATATATGTAAGTATATATATATATATATATATATATATATATACGTTTGTGTGTATAGAAAATAACTTTGATACGAAATTCTTTTTCAAATATATATATATATATATATATATATATATATATATATATATATATTAATTCAGATACTTTAATCCAAGCGAAAAAAGCAGGAAGGTAAATTTCCAAAAAAAAAAAAAAAAGCAGGAAGGTAAATTCCAAAAACCCGATCCTAATTAATATTAAAAATTTTATTTTAATATTAAAAAATGATACAGGAAGAGAGCTCCATGTAATAAAATATTACAGAGCAAATATATATATATATATATATATATATATATATATATATGCTCTATCGAAAATACTTTTAAAAATTTGTGGGCGTGTTCCTTACGCCAAAACAAGGACAAAAGTCTATATAAACGTATGTCAGCAAATACTTTGATTTTAAGTTAAATTTAGTTTACGCTAGACGCTGTTAAATGTACAATCCAAGATACAATCCCAAAATACTTTGTAGCAGGTTTCTGATACCAAAAACAAGGTAAAATATCCATATAAACATGTGTCCAAAGATCCATCATTGTACATCAACACAGTAACTCATAACAAATGTTCAAAATGTCCTTCGCTTGCTTCTACACACGCATGCACCCGTCAGATCATTGACTGGCGGGCATCTTCAAATACTCCGACGCGGTGTCAAATGGTGTCCCAGGCCTCCATGACGTCAATTGTTTTAGGTGACCCCACAGATAAATATCTAAATGATTGAGGTCGGGGAAACGTGAAGGCCATGGAACTGATCTTCCTCTACCTATCCATCTTTCATTTGACTTTTGTCTTTGTTTTGGTGTGAGGAAGCCGCCCCCCAAAGTTTGTAAAAATATTTTTGACACTCCCTGTATATATTTGGAATTAGGTAAATAAATTCGGAACTTAATGATTAAAAAAGAATCCATTTTCTCGTATAAACATATCTTTATCAATGAAATAAATTGTGTTGATTATTAATCACTGTTTATACAGTGAAACTTTTACATAAACAGTTTACAAACAGGTGTCAAGTTTCGGACTTCTTGGTTTCGGCTTATGTCTAGGTTTGCATAGGTGCGTGTTCATACACACATATACATCGGACATATGCATTTAAACATGTGTACTTGCATATGAAAGTAGATTAAACTCTCATGTGTTTATATGTTAATGCCTGTATGTGTCTGTTAGTGTTTCTGTCACATAAAATCCAGTTTGCCTGTTATAAAATTTCCCAGGTCGCTCGGTTCCTCTGATTGGAAATATTGGTATGAAAGTTCCTTGAAATATTCCAGGTCGACTTGCTTTTCTTGGTTCTGAAAGTGGAAAACAAACAAAGAGGAATGGTTAAAATTACTCCACTAATTAAAAAGACAAGAAGAAATTCATTCATTGATTGATTCATTCATTTTGTAGGGCCTCATTTTTATGGCAGATGCTTTAGAAGCCAGATTATGACCCTGAATTTTGAAGGCTAAATAAGTTCTCTGAGTAAATGGTATCATGGCTGAGACTAAGAACTACAATTATACCTACTTAGAACCAAACCCGAAGCAAAAACTAAAATAAAAGGGCTGAAAACAATACAGACATACAGGCAGATAAACAGACACTGCAACCTTGAAACTTCTGAATATCGTTTTTATGTCTTTCTCTTTGAGTGCATCAAATTTGATTAAAATCGGATCACTCCTTTTATAACCCGATTTTTTTCGATTTTCGATTTTCGATATTTATCAAGGGTACCTCAACATAAAACGTAGCTAAAAACACTCACAGACGCTTATAGTACAGCTGTATAAATTTTCAAGAAAATCGGTTCAACCGTTTCGGACTCTATAGGTAACGGACACACACAGACACATACTCACACAAGTTCCATTTATGAATAAGTTTAGATAAACATATAATAATGGTATATCAGGCAGAAATGTATTGTAATATAATAATCTGGCCCCACCCAAGAAGGCTGATGAAGCGTGGGTGTTTTCGGTCATTGAAAGCAGCGGATGTCGTTTTGACCCTATTTCCGGCAGAGCGGAAATAGCTCAGAGCAAACAGACAGGTGACTATGAGAATTACGTAGGCGTCGAGTAGGCGTCGCGATCGAGGCAAGTTCCGGTTTTGGAAGATATATAAAGACCTCGAAACACAGAAGTCACAGGCCAGACGAGTCAGAGAAGACAGAAGAGTCCCAGTCAGCCTCGACAGGAGTCAGGCTCGACAGGCAGTCTGGGCAGAGAGCCAGACAAGACCAGAAGTCGAAGAAGAAGCTAGACGAGCTAAGCAGAGAGGCTACACTCCACGTCGAACCCCACGTCGAACCCAATTAGAAGAGCGCTCCCTCTCACTCTCTGTTCCTAGGCGACACGGTCCATCGTCGTCAATAAAAAATATAAGTCATATATTTTTATATACACCCGTGTTTGTTATTTGTCGCTATATAACAGTATGATAGATTAACACCTTAAAATATATCTGTAGTTAACACCCTTCCACGAAAATTCAAAAATAATTTTTAAACGGAAGAAACGTGCAATGGTTAAACAATCGGTTGTTTTCTAGTCTTTTATATCAAGATAATTTAAATATTGTAGCAAAAAATAATGATGACTTATATGTACGACATTGAGATTTTAATTGATAATATGGTACAACTTAAAAAAGAAAGAATTACCTCTGAGAACTGACTTTCTGGTGAGGGATATGCATATAACTCCTTCTTTGGTTTCTGCTATCACCTCTAAGCATGTGGACCTAATGATATCCCTGTAATAGTCCTTTAAACATGTGCTTCCGAACTGGCACCTGTTCTCTCTAAACGATATAATGAATGCCTCACTTGTCTCATGTCTTCTTTTTCTTTAAGAATACAGGTGAGTTGTCTTTAAGAATATTATTATTATTTTCTTTAAGAATACAGGTGAGTTGTCTGATCATTCCAACTATCGGCCTATTAGACTTCTACCTCTTTTTCGTAAACTAATAGTGATCAATTTACATGCAGGCAACAACCATATTTGAGAAAATATATTTGCACGTTAGGAAAAAAATAATATGCACAAAGTGTCTCTTGTTTTAATGATAATATTTAAGAGACGCAAAGCTCTCTATGGGACATTTCGAATTCTATAACTGTTAATTTATTTTCGTAGCCAACACGTGAATAATTTATAAGCAATTAATACATTGATTAATCTGAAATTATTTGTTCTTATTATAAATAGTATATTTATTGAATATACGTATTTAAGTGAAATTAATGTCTACCGGCTAAGATATTGAGAAGTCATGCTAAAAAGAATGTGTATTTATTTTGCTTAAAAGTGATTTCGCTGGTTGAAAGTAGGCAAGTAGACATTAATGCCATTGTTTACAGAAAAAAAAGGCAAAACAAAACAAAAGAAAACAACAAAAAAATAAAAAGAAGGATGTCTCCTCAAATACGTACAATTGAAACACGTAAAACATTTGTTAAAGAAAGAGTGATTGATTTGTTTTTGCGGTTTGTAAGACATGGATCTGTTCAACTTGTACAGCCTATTCTGAGGACCCTAGAAGTTATGCCAGGATTCGTCATCGGAGGCCACAGTTTGAACAACATAAGGCACGCAGGTGCTGATTGCAGACACGGAAAGGAACCTAAAAGACCTCCTACAGAAGGTAGCTGAAGAGAGTGACAAAAAAGGACAACAAATAAACTTCAAGAAAACCGAATGCATGGTTATCAGCAAAAAGAGCGGCCCAAAATGCCAAATACAGGTGGGGGATACTAAAATCAAGCAGGTACAAAAATTTTAATACCTTGAAATTGTTCTAACAGAAGACAGAAAATGCGATACAGAGTTCAGAAGGCGAATTGGCATGGCGAAGGACGCGTTCCAGACGCTGAGTAAAGTATTAAGAGACAGGAAAATTTTGCTAGAAACAAAGAAAACAGTACTGGATTGCTGTGTGATGTCAGTTCTTCAATATGGCAGTGAATGCTGGACGATATCATTGAAGATAAAGGGAAAATTTAAAGCAACTGAAATGTGGTTCTACAGAAAGATATTGCGGATATCATGTGCGCAATGATTCCGGTAAAAATAAAAAATTAAAATTAATTCCTGATAATGGCTAAAAGTATAACCGAAAGCGCTTGCATATATAAAACATTTGGACAATTTTTATAAAATTTATGTTAAAAGAAAAGAATTATGAGATCACATGAAAACATATATAAAAACTTAATCCTAGCACCTTGTCATTTTTAAGAAAACTTGCACAAAAAAAAGATTGCTGCCCAAATACACTATATATAAGTCGAATATATGGATCGAAATCCGACAAGAGGAAAATAAAATAAGAGAAACAGTTATGGATGTATGCTTTGAAAGAAATCAAATAATGGAATGATTTTCCTTCTAAATAACGTTATTTAGAATGACAATCGTTCCATTATTTGATTTCTCTCAACGCATACTTTCATAACTGTTTTCTCTTATTTTATTTAAAACGAACGCGTTGACACAGTTAAACAAACACAAATTTACCTTCTACCTTTAATATTCATTCGTTGCTTTATCACACGTGACACGTATCTGATGTTTAAAACTATACTTCATTTAAAAATACTGTCTCTCGGATTTTTAAAACATTCGTCCTTATTAAATCTCTGAAGAAGCTTGCTATAAGTACATGTAAGATTAAAAACACTTTGTTCCTACTTGTTCTTTATTTATTCAATTCACACACACACGCGCGCGCGCACACACACACATATATATATATATATATATATATATATAGGCATGGTTGTAAACAAGAATATGTATGTGTATACGTGCAGATGCACATTAATATATAAATATTAGTCAGGTGTTAATAGAACAGTGCTCAATGCCGTATAACAGAGTAAAAAGGTATATATTAAAGAATACACATATTATCTTACGTTTTAGGCAAGACTCGTAGTTTCATGCATTATGCAATCATCAGATGCATATCGTGAACTGAATGTTTTTCGATTTTAATTAGGCATTAGCGTTCCTTGAATTAAGGTTATTATAAATAGTAAACCGGATGTACGAACATTTGTAATATAACAATCTGGGCCCACCCGAGGAAGCTGATGCAAGCGGGGGCGTTTCCGGTCGTTGAAAGGAACGGATGTTTGTTTGACCTTATTTCCGGCAGTAGCGGAAATGGCTACAAGAGGCAAACAGAACAGGTGTCTCTGAGAATTACGTGGGCGTGCGTGGGCGAGGCAAAGCCGGAAGTCCCGGTTTGGAGATTATAAAAAGACCTCGGCGCACGGATTTCACCAGACAGACCAGACAGACAGTCCAGACGAGACCAGACAGACAGAGAGACAGAAAGAGCCAGACAGACCAGAGTAGCAGGAGAGAGACACATTAGAAGCGCGCTCTCTCGCTCTCTGTTCCCTAGGCTACACGGTTCATCGTCATTAATAAAAATATCACTTCATATTTTTATATATATGCGTGTTTGTTGTTTGTCGATATATAACACATTTTTATTTATTAAATGTATAATTTAATTAGGTTTATTATAATTTAATTAGGTTTATTATAATTTAATTAGGTTTATTATAATTTAATTAGGTTTATACTGAAACCCCAAAATGGAATAGGATACTAAAATCATGGGAGGAAAATAAATTATATTTCAAGGTCCAATATTATTAATCTCCCGTTGTAGGGGACGTCACGAGTTTGTTTCTATTGGGGACGAAATGTTTGAATGAGTATTTCATTTAAAGAATAAAAATTAAAAATTAAAAATTAAAAAATAATAATTGAAAAAATAGTATGAAAGAATAGTCAACAAAAAAGAAATATAAGTCGTAAAGTGTATTGTGATAAATAAATACGCAGATATATGCACATATACACATGCATATATGCATAAAGACACACAATAGCATGAACTGATGGTCTTTGAATTTAAATTATATTTAGGTGATGACGTTGGTAAAGTTAAATTCGTTATAAATTATAAATCAGGTGTGCTAATAAATTAATTTAAGTAAAGTAAACTGTACTTAGGTTTATACCGAAACTAAAATACGTGAAATTTTTACAATGTTGACATGTGACATTTGTTTCCTTACGTTTATTTAATAGATTTTTATTCTTAAAAATTAATAATATATATTTTTTCATATAGACACAAGGCTCATAAGTCGTTTAAAGATTTACATATTCTAGCATTTTTTAAAATCTTCCATTTTATTGTAGGAGTTTTATTTGTTTCTTTTAGATGCCAAAAATATTTCGATAGGGATGTTCGATTTTTGTATTTATTATTATTATTAAATGAAGAAGCGTGTTGATGAAATCTTTTTTCAGCGAAATCTTAGTAGTATCAACATGTCTTTATTTTACTAGGGCTTTCCGTAGAAAAATAGTACATTTGTAAACTATTGATTCTGTAAGGCACTTGTTTTTCAAAGGACAGTCTATAGGAGTTCTACAATTACATTTATTACTGTCTAAATTATTTATTTTGGTTTTTAGATGATTTTTATTTTCTATGAGATTTAAAATTTTATTCAAAATATTATTATTATGATTTTTATTTTTTTTCCAGATTATCCATACAATTAGAACTTAATCTTGAGTATTTTTTATTGAAAATCTTGCTTAAAAGATTATTATTCGAGACATGTTTTTTAATCAAAGCGAGGAATTTTTTTGTTAACCATTTGGTTGAAAGAAGGTGTTTACCAAATAATCTTTGTATTTTTTCTTCGAGGGTAGATCTTCTTTTTACATATTTAATATTTGGGTTTTATAAAAATTATAAAAATTACAGTGCGTATTAAATACTTCTTCCTTTGCAGACTTTCTACAAATTCTATATTCTATGGTTAAGGATACGTGCTTAATAATGGATGGAGGATGGTTTGATGTTGGTTGGCTATATAAAAGATTTGTATTTGGCGTTTTATATGGTTGTTATATATTATTTTCTAAATCTAAAGTCACATCGACGAAATCTACTTTTTTCATATTTGTATTAATAGTCACTTTTAAATTGAGGTTTTTAAATTTTCTATATATTAACTTTCTAATTTTATCTATTTCAAAATTTGTGAAATTCCTCAATACCATAAGGTCTTTGTCCTTATATAATCCAATATATTCAGTATTTATATCATTATGGGCTGTAAGATTGTATAGCACAAATAAGTCAACCAGATTTGAAGACTCGGTAGAGACTAAAGACCCAATTGTTATATGAAAACTTACTTAGGAATCATTTTTTCGTTGGAATTATTTTATTTTATTTTGTTTTATTCTATTTGTATTTTGGACTACGACGCATGCTGTATTTTTTTTTTTAATCATTTCACCCCGAGCAAGGCGGAAACGCCACTGATGTGCAGGGGGTTACATAAATGTAAAAAGATTAATTAGAAAAGAGTGAGGAGTACAAGCTAGTTAGAAAGAAACAATAGAAAGCTGAGAAAGAAGGTGCGATGACAGATACATATTGAGCGCCTTTTAAAAAAATAAATGCTAGATAATTCGTAATTCTAAAACTGTTGGTTCTCTTTATATATATATATATATATATATATATATATATATATATATATATATAAGAAAGTGAAAGAACAGGCAGAGTAAAACCCACTGTTCATGCATTTACTTTTATAAAGAGTGCCCAATACAAAGTAGAGTTTAATATTATAATTTTGTTATTATAATTGTTTTTTAAAAGCATTATATCAATGCATAAAATATTTCATTCTTCGGAGCAATACTTTTTTCTTCAGGTGATATTTTAAAATAAATGGTAAAAATGATTTATTTAGAAAATATAAGATGAATTCATGGTTATTTAGAAAATTAAGAAGTGGTAGTTCGTGACTATGCTTGTAGGTGTATCAATATTGTTCAGTCAAAAATGAGAATTAGGTTGAACTATGATTTTGAAGATTTCGGTGGGTCACGAAAGGAAACAGAGTAGTCTGATGTCAAGGCATGACACCTGTTAATTTTGTTTGGAAAGCGACAGGTTTTAAGGTTCCCTAAAAAAAAGTATTACTGAATCGTAGAGATGAATTCACAGTTTTTTGTAAATATCGAAAATATTTTTCTCTAAAATAAAATTAATTTCAAATGCTCATGTATAACTTATGCTCTAATATTGCTTAAAATTTATTTTACTAAAATAAATGATCCATACAATACTTAGTTGGTTTTCTTAACTACAATAAAACTTAGTATACCAGAATTATTTTATTCTAATTATAATATAAACAATCCAGCCCCTTTAACTCATGATGTAAACAAAATCAGATTTTTAAAAATCCCTAAATTCAACCTGCTGTTAAAAATTATTGTCTACCTATTTAAAAAATTTATGGTTCCACTATATATATATATATATATATATATATATATATATAATTATTATGATTTTCATATAAATTCGTATTAATTACATATTTTAATTTCAAATTGGTTATAAATTATAATTCATTTCAATGAGCTTAATTAGCTCATTTCATCAGACCACACAATATTTCCTTCCATTTGGTACAAAAAATTTTGATTTTCAAACCATCTACTGTTAAATATAAGAGACAATAAATGTCTATTATGTTTAATCATGAGCCGTTCTAAACATCGTATTTTGGCTTTAATTTCAGTTGAATATAAAGAAAAAAATTTCCAACATTTGGATAATATTTTATTCAGTTGGTTCCAAGCTTTCAGCTTACATGAGCCATAAAAACATCTCCCATCAGCGACGATTTTATCTTGTGTTGACATAAAACTTTGCTAAGCAACGATAAGAGTTACCAAAAATAGCAAACGCAGTTCGTAAATTTGTAATGCGGTTCTATGACGTCACACAACGTGAGAGCTTGAAATAATAACAGAACCATATATTTAAATGCAATGTAATGTGTTATGACCAGATTTAAACGTGATTTTATTAAGTGTGAGTTGTTTGGATTTAATGTAGATATCTAAAGGTTCTTTTTACTGTGTGTATGAGTGAGGATTAGTTTTGCTATGTTGTGAGGCGCATGCAACCACCTCCTAATTGCTGTTGTTCCCAGGTCTACCCTGACCCGGAGTGGTAGCACCTGTTAGGGTCCCAGCTATGGGAAAATAGTTAACCTCCAAACTGGAGTCAAAACACTATGAAAGTATAAAATATACTTTTATAGAAATTTATAAATAAAAATAGACTTTAATAAAAAACTATACATTTTTGGAGGAAAAATATTACCAACAATACATTTTTTAAGAAAAAATTATTACCATAACACATTTTTGAAGAAGAAAATTTTTATCAGCAAAACATTTTTGATTACAAAACAAGTAGACATTTTTAGTTTTCTAAAATAGAAAAGAATAAAAGCAAAAAATGTTAATCGAAATCTGACTAAATCTTCTCACTATAACCGATCATTAAAAAAAAGTAACTTAAAACCCCACCTTTTTGGCATTAAATATGCCACAGAGGTTGATATGCCGTTAAACAAAACTCATACTCAAACTCAAACTCAAATCCAATTGAGACCGAAAATTGAGTTCTTCAAATTACAAATTCTGTGAAATTTCAAAACGTCACATCACAAAACCTCTCACTTTAACTTTGATTCCTTGGTGTTTTGAAAAAATAAAACTGATTTCCATATTTCACAAAGTTCGGGGATATTTCAAACTGAATTTTAAACAAACTTTTAAAATTTACAAACTTTTGCGTTGCTTTAAACTCAATATAAATTAAAAAGCCTTTAAAACGCTTATTTTTTCAGTTATTTTAAAATTTGAATTTTTAACTGTTCCTTCCTTACTCCGGACCAAAATCCCAGTGCTTAATGTTCAAGCACCAAATAGGGTGCAAATTTTTTAATTCTGATTACCAGATGTATAATATGTCTGTGTAGAGCAAGAATGGCCTCCGTTAGAAGGATTTCAGACAGACAGACAGATAGATAGAGAGACAGAATTTGCCGTTTGATTATACATAAATATATATATGCTTTTCTGTATATATATATATATATATATATATATATATATATATATATATATATATTATACTTCAAATTCGAAGATATATGTAAATAATGCAGTATTTAACATGTATATATATATATATAATACTGCAGTAATCAGTATATATATATATATATATATATATATATATATATATAAGGTATTTCATGTGAGAGTATGTAACTTCATCCATTAAATTATACAAGTACATATAACCCCCTCTTCCATAATTGCATCATTCCTTATGAATGTTTCTATAAATTAGACATACTTACATAAACTCTACACTCACACCCCGTTTTCTCATTATCGAACTCATGCAAAAACGAAAAAGTACGCCTAATTATGTCCGTACACATCCGCATGCATATATATTTGCTATGTGTGAATCTATACACCCATATCAATTGCCACCAATTATAAAAGCAGCTCTTCTTGCAGACTTTAATATCGATCGATAAGTAAGAAAGAATTTCCTTTTCCTAATTTTCTATTCGCGCAGCTTCGGTTTTATTTCTGCAAAATTATTAATGGCACCGAGCCGGCGGCGGAAAAACTAAAAAGTCACCAATGAGTGATGCAGGCGAATTCGATGAGAACGGATGCGTCCAACTGCGCATGCGTCTAGCAATAGATTGCTTCATGCATCGTCAGCATTTCGTCATCAAAGTCTTCGCAGTTTGAGGCAGGAAAGAAAATCAAAGAAAAAAAAATTAAAAGAAAAGAAAAGAAAGGAAAGAGAGGAACGAGTAATATTGAATTTTCTTTATTTTATTTTACATCATAATTGGAATTAAACATTGATATAATTTTTTAAAAATATGTATATTTAAGCCGACATAAATATGTATCAATGTACTTGCATGAAGATATATCAAATGAAACAAGTGTATGTAATGTGAGCGACATTGAAATACACATATGCACACTTAGAGGAATTCGTATGCACTTACCATATATGTAGGTATAAATTCATTTAGCTGTTGACAAATACTGCAATTTATTTTTGTATTATTGATCGAAGTCGGCTTATATCTCAGTTTTTCTTTTTTCTTTTTAGAATCTAATTTTTTGCTTTTTTTTTCCTTGTACCGGGAATTTTTTAAAAAATTTAGTCTCAAACTTTCATACGTCTTTTGAAATTGTTATTTTTCGTTCTTTTATTTTTCTGTTTTCTTTTTCTTCCTAGTGTGTTTATTTTTATCGTTTTATTTGTTTTTACAGCTTTTATATTTATTGCTAAGCCCCCTTCATTCTACTTTTTCCTTTTGAATGTCTTAGACAATTATTTAATCTTTCGTTCTTTTTCTTCATACTTTATTCATTTTCTTCACCTCGAAGCATTCAATTTATCTCATTTCTTTGAAACATTCTTTGTTTTTAATATTCTTTTCTTTTCTTTCTCTCTTTGTTTACTTCTTCCTCTTCTTTTCTTTTCTATCTTTTATTCTTTATTTATTTTTTCCCTTCGAAGCATTCACTTTACCTCATTTCTTTGAAATGCCCTTTGCTTTCTTTCTTTCTTTCTTTCTTTCTTTCTTTCTTTCTTTCTGTCTTTATGTCCGTCTGTCTTTCCGTCTCTCTTTATTCCCTACGAAGCATTGACTATCTCATTTCTTAAAACGGTTTTTCTTTCTTTCTTTCTTTCTTTCTTTCTTTCTTTCTTTCTTAATTTTTTCACTTCAAAAGATTCATTTAATCGCATTTCTTTGAAACGTTCTTTGTTTTTTCATTTCTTTTCCTCTTAATTTCTACTTATCTACTTTCTTTTTGATCTTTTTTTCTTTGACACATTTCTTATAAATTCTCTTCTTTAATCTTTTTCTTCTTCATTTTTCCTTCTTCTCATCAAAGAATTCACTTTCTCTTTTTTTTCCTTTGTACATTCATTATCTTTACATTTTCTTTCTATCTTGCTTCCGTTGTATAATCTTTCTTTCTTTCTTTCTTTCTTTCTTTCTTTCTTTCTTTCTTTCTTCCTTCTCTTTGAATGTCCTTCTTATTTCGCCACAACTGGCATACTGTACTAATACGTTTCTTTCCAAAATCGATTCGTTTCTCTTTCTTTCTTTCTTTCTTTCTTTCTTTCTTTCTTTCTTTCTTTCTTTCTTTCTTTTTTTCTTTCTTTCTTTCTTTGAATGTCCTTCTTATTTCGCCACAACTGGCATACTGTACTAATACGTTTCTTTCCAAAATCGATTCTTTCTTTCTTTCTTTCTTTCTTTCTTTCTTTCTTTCTTTCTTTCTTTCTTTCTTTCTTTCTTTACCTAACATGCCCTTTTTATTTCAAAGGAACTAACATACTGTGCCATTATATTTCTTTCCAAAACCGATACGTTTCTCTTTCTTTCTTTCTTTCTTTCTTTCTTTCTTTTAGAATGTCATTTTTATTTGGCTGCAACTGGCATACTCTACCATTACATTTATTTCTCAAGTTTCTTTCTTTCTTTCTTTCTTTCTTTCTTTTTTCGATCTTTTTCACCATATCTGGCATACTCTGTCATTACATTTCTTCCCAAATCAATTCGTTTGTTTGTTTCTTTCTTTCTTTCCATATCATTTTTTTTCATCATTTTGCTTCGTTAGCTTATTTTGCCACAACTGTGTTGTCACATTGCTTTTCTCAATCGATCCATTTCTTTATTTTCGGTTTCTTTTTTGCTTTTTCAGCTCTAATTTATTTGTTTATTGATTTGTCCTTTCTTCCGTTAAGCTTATTAATTTTTCTTTTCATCAATACACATTATGTAACACATTATGTAGCCCAGTAAAAATATCACCTCACCTCCACGAGTGTACAGCCTGCCTCTTTTAAACAGACGATACAATCCACAGTCGTTTTTCTAGCGATATCTGTTCTTACTTTTTATTTATCAAATAATGTCAAAGGAATATGGACGCGGAAAAAATGTGCCATATTTCTAATTTTTTCCTAAAAACTGTTTCATCCTGTGTTTAAATTTTGTCGAACTTGTTAAAGCTTATGCTTTCTTTATAAGGTAACATTTGGGATTTCATTGACTGAGCAGCCATTGGTACTTTCAGTTGAAATTTATAAAATCTTTTTTATAAAACAAAATTTTCCGAAAACATAGGTCTCTCAACTCCAGTAAATTCTGTCGCTCTTTTATCACGCAAATACCCTCTCTTCCTTCCAGCTATGGGTTAAATATCAGAACAGATTGGGTTCTATTGCGTTGGTTGGCAACCAGTCTACCGGAGGAAGTAATGGCAACCTATTGCGAGAAAAAAATCTTCTGCCCAGTCAGTCATGTCTCGAAAGAGGCATGATCACCCAAAGCGTGTATCACGTATGGCACTTAACTGACTGACTGACTTTTAAGTTCCGGGGATGTTTTCTTCCTAATCTTTTGCTTGAACTTGTGTGGAGCCTCAAAATCTTGATTATATCAATTTTTCCTCGTCAGAATTCATCTTGCACATTTATGAATCTACCATTCATCCAAGTATTGAATACTGCTGCCATATCTGGTCTGATGATCCTACTATATATCTCGAAGTTCGCACCAAAACCCAGAGAATGGTCTGTAAATTTAAACAGTGATGAGCTGGCATCTCGACTTCAGTTACCTCCTCACCGACGTGACATAGATTCCATCTGTCTTTTCTACAAATATTTTCATGGCAATTGTTCTGATGAGCCTTCCCTCTCGGTGCTACGATTGCATGAATTTAAGCGTGCTACTAGATTGGCAACTAGGTCTCAGGTTTTTACTCTTAAAGTAGTTAAATGCAAGCGTATGTTCTATTCTAATAGTTTCTTTTCTCACAATTTCCACCTTTGTAACTCCCTTCCGTTTGCTTCCTGATAGCTACAATCTACCAAAATTTAAATGCAACGTCAATTGCCATCTTCTACCTTTTTCTTGAATCCCGTTCATCTTTTAACCTTTCCTCAATTCCGCCTGTAGCCGGTCTTTTTTCCTTGCTGTAACCCCCTGGGAACTAGTAGCGGCCCCGCCTTGCTTTGGGTGAGATGATTAAATAATAAAAAAAGACAGACGAATAATGAATAAAATTAGATAGATAGATAGATAGATAGATAGATAGATAGATAGATAGATAGATAGATAATGAATAGGATGAGTTAAATAAATAGATAGATAAATTATGAATAAAACGAAACAGATAGATAAATGCAGTGATACACAGATTAATAATGAATAAAATTAGATAGATAGATAGATAGATAGATAGATAGATAATGAATAGGATGAGTTAGATAAATAGATAGATACATTATGAATAAAACGAAACAGATAGATAAATGCAGTGATACACAGATTAATAATGAATAAAATTAGATAGCTAGATAGATAGATAGATAATGAATTAAATGCGTAAACATAGATAAATCAATAAGATGAAATAGATAAATAGATATATAATGAATAAAATAAACCACATAGATAGGTTTAGAGACACAAAGATAAATAATGACTAAAATTAGATAGATAGATAGATAGATAGATAGAGAGACAGAGACAGAGACAGAGAGAGAAAGAAAGAAAGAGACAGATAATGAATAAAATGAAGTAGAAAATGGATAAAAAATAAACCGAGATAGATAGATAGATAGATAGATAGATAGATAGATAATGAATAGGATGAGTTAGATAAATAGATAGATATATTATGAATAAAACGAGACAGATAGATAAATGCAGTGATACACAGATTAATAATGAATAAAATTAGATAGATAGATAGATAGATAGATAATGATTAAAATGCGTAAAAATAAATAAATCAATAAGATGAAATAGATAAATAGATATATAATGAATAAAATGAACCACATAGATAGGTTTAGAGACACAAAGATAAATAATGACTAAAATTAAATAGATAGATAGATAGAGAGAGAGAGAGACAGAGACAGAGACAGAGACAGAGAGAGAAAGAAAGAAAGAAACAGATAATGAATAAAATGAAATAGAAAATGGATAAAAAATAAACCGAGATAGATAGATAGATAGATAGATAGATAGATAGATAGATAGATAGATAGATAGATAGATCTTGAATCCCGTTCATCTTTCACCTTTTCCTTAATACCCCTTCTACCCAGTTTTTTCTCTCATTGTAACCCCCTGCGCACTAGTGGCCATCCCTTTTTGTTTGGAGTGAAGTGATTAAAAAAAGTTTTTTTCGCCTTTAAATCGGCAAGAAAAGCAACTCATTGCCTTTTCATTATTTTACGTTTACCACGTGAAGTGCAATAACTGCATTCATGCAAATGTTACGTCTTCTTCTAGGATAGCTGATTTACTCTTTTATGACAGACAGTTCTCAGCAACAATACTCATTTTGCACATTACAAATGTATCATTCATCACTGCATTCAATATTGCTGCTATAGCTGGTCTAATGCTCTTGTTGTATACCTCGAGATTTTCAACAAAATGCAAAGAAGAGTTTGTAATGTTATCGGTTCTAACCTGGCATCTCGACTTCTGTCACTTTCCTACCACCATGATATGATTTTCTCCTGTTTCTATAAATATTTTCATGGCAATTGTTCTGATGAAATTTCCTTGTTATCTCGATTGCATCAATTTAAGCCCACTGCTAGATTGGTAACTAGTTCTCATCGTTTTACTGCTGAATTAACTCGATTAAAACATAGGTTCTATTTTAATAGTTTCTTTTATCGCACTTCTCACCTGTGGAACTTCAGATTTCTTGCGTTCCTGTTTCCTATATGCATAAAAAATTTGAATGAAATAACAATCGAAATCTTTTGTCTTTTGCTTTTTTTATCTATTGTCTTTTCTCACCACTAAAAGCTTCTCGTTTTTTCTACTTCCACTTAACCATTGCTTATTACTTGTACTTGTATAACACAACCCCTGGCTGCTTCCAGTCAACCTTCCTTGCATTTAGTCGATTCCGCCCACGTTGTGTTGTTTATCTCGGATTAGCCAAAGCAGGATTGCTTATTATCATTTGACGAGGCTGGTGCAGATATGCGAGGGATTTGTATACAATGAAAACCAGATTTAAGACCGTTACGACTCGGTGTAGATTTATATATATTTATAAATATCGAATAATTGCAAGATTATAAGCAAATCAGTGCACAAGAAATTCTCAAGGTTGTTTTTTGACGTAGGGTCACATATCGCCAAAACCTGTTGACAAATATTTTATTTGATAAATTCGCTTACTTCTCTCAATAAAAGGATTTTGTACCCAGTGAATACTTGTATCTGTATTTTCCACTTGCTAACATTTCGGCTGCTTTACCCGACAAAAATAATTGCATTCTCCATTTTTAGAGACTTCTTTTCTTCATGTTGTAAATATTGAAAACCACCTAAAATTAATACCAGCCATCTGAAAATAGGGTTGCACTTGTAGCAGGTTGAACCGGCTTCTTCCCTAGAAGTTTCATGGGGCTTTTTGACTCTACAGTCGTTCCCTAGCATGTGGTGGGGATTCTTTCCGCAGAAGGTTGTCAATTCTTACTATGGTAGACTGGTAACCAACCAAGGCTATAGAACCCAGTTATACCTGCTATTTACTCATAGCTGGGGTGAAGGTAGAGATGAATTCATACCTTTTCAAAGGGTTTTAGCACTTAAGTGCATGAATTAGACTGGAATTCAATTCCTCAATCCGAGTCGCTATTCACCGTGCTTCTCCTATTGCTTATTATTGCTTGGGCCAAAAATTAAAAATGTAATTATTTTATCTTTAAATTCCATACACTACTATACATTTTAGTTGTTGCAATTGTTTGCATTCTCCAAGTAATATCTTTTCTGTTATTTGGTACAGTTCTTCGTTTGTGATTTTGTAGCGCCAGTCCACAACATCTGAAGAAAGATGGTCCGAGCTAAGACTTATAGCTTACATTCACTCAGAGCCATTTTTATTCGAGAATATTTATGAACGAGTTTCACGCGATGTATGATATCTAACTCTAGTGTGTTTAAACAATCAGGTTTAATTCACATAGATCCGTCAAAACAATATAAATAAGAGACAAAAGGAGAACGTTTTTTTAAGTTAAGCCCTGAATTAAAAAAACACACGCCTTTCTTAACGTAAATACTCATTTTTAAATCCAGCATACATGGCATTTCAAAATTTTATAGATTAAAAGAAGACTGATAACTGACAACTTTTAAAATAGACATAATTAAACAAAATAGAATTAAGTAATAGTTAATAACTGAATCAAAATAAGCAAACAAATAAATAATAATTCGGTTACAACATCTATTCACTTTTGTTTATCAGGCTATATATTACATCATACCGTATATAATGGTATATATTACATCATACCGTATATAATGGTATATATTACATCATACCGTATATAATGGTATATATTACATCATACCGTATATAATGGTATATATTACATCATAGAAAAGAAAAAGTTATAAAATCACATGAAAAATTATATAAAAGACTAAACCACAACATCTTATCTCTCATTTTTTAACAAAACCAAAGCCACATTCCCTCGGTAAAAAATGGCTGAAGGCTAACTGCCAAATCTGGACCGATTGCATTGCAGATCCTCCTTTGGATTTTGTCTAAAACCTCGAAATGAATAGCAGGAACACCCAATTAAATATGGTAACAGTATTCAATGCACTGACAAATGGTAAATTTGTAAATGGATTCTAATGAGAAAAGCTTTCTGGCTCGAGACAATTGATTCTGATTAGAAAAAACAGCGATCCAATCATCTTAGCATAGATGTAGCTAGTCATTCTATGTATTAATACATTCTATGTATTAATTTCACTTGAGATCGGATGAGAGAGTGAGGTCGAATAGGTGCAGGGTATTGCTTTGAGGGAGAATAGAGTAATCCATATTAATGGAAGGTAAGAAAGCTTCTCTACGGTGGTTAAAGGAGAGCAGTTTGATTTTGGAAGCATGAAAAATACGCACCATCACATATTGGAGGCCCTTTCGAAGACCAGAAGCGCGTTCTACTTTGTCAGCCATGGCAGATTTCATATTCAGACGAGTGCTATCAGCATAGATACCAACTTGGGAACTAACTACATCAGGAAGATCATTGATGAATATCGGGAAGAGCGAAGAATCTAGGATACTCATGTTCACATGAAAGGATTTGGTAGTATTCAGAACGACTATCATTTTACGATTTGACAAGAAGGATTAAATTAAATCGTACATTGGTCTAGTTATACCATAGCCATGTAGCAAGCTTGCGCTTAAGGCCAACATGCCAAACCCTATCAAATGCTTTCGATATATCGGGGCAATAGCCCGGGATTCGCCCTTCTTATCAATAACGGTCATGTCACGTTGAATACACCGGTTCCCGCTCGATCACCGAAGTTAAGCAACGTTGAGCCTGGTCAGTACTTACGTGGGTGACCACTTGGGAATACCAGGTGCTGTTAGCGTTCACGGATGTGCGTTGTGGTGCGGTGGATGTCGGCTTGGAGGGGGAAATCGGTGAGCCGAGTTCCAATTTCAGTTGAGCACTCACTTGCGCACTGGTACCCTTGGGAAAGGTATTAATCCGTCCGTTCCCTCCAGTTATGGGTTAAATAACAGGGTAGGACTTGGGACCCTGCCCTTAAACAAATCCCAATGAGACTTGCTCCGTCAGGGAGGAAGCCCGCTCAACCCGACTAGGGTGAATGCGGCATACATACATACATATACAACATGCCAAACCCTATCATATCGGGGCAATAGCCCGGGATTCGCCCTTCTTATCAAGGTCCTGATATATGTATTCGGTGATTGCTGTTAGCACATCAGCAGTAGACCTGGCGAAGCAGAAGCCATAGTTGCTTGTCAGGAAATAAGCTGTTAGAGGTGAGATGTTGAATCATTTCAGTATTGGTAATAGCATCGAACACTTTTCCAAAAAGCATTAAGAGCGATAGTTT
>JBBBDQ010001589.1:1197500-1202500 GCA_037127315.1 Ascarosepion bandense
TGACCCTACTATACTTGAGCAGTCGACAAAATAATGATAATAATAAAAACAAAAACAAACAAAAAAAAACCCAAGGCACATGCGCGAAATTAAAGATATAAAATGTCGACAATTTACCCATCGCACACTGCATAAAATGCACAGGTAACCTACGTTACGGCGGTGGGAAAGTTATTGAAGATTAGATGCCAGGTGAGAACCGATGATATTACAGAATATCGGCAGTACATGTCACCTCACAAGTCGCTGTAACTCCAAATATCTTGTAGCCGCTGATAAACCTTTTTTTTTGCAGATCCTTAAAAATTTAATCTTTAAAAATACACAAGGAAAATGAATAAGATTTTTAAACGCAGATTATTTGCAAAAAATTAAGACAAACTTAATGACTAAATTATTTTAACGACTAAATTAATGACCAAATTAAATGAATGACTAAATTAAAACAAAATTAAAACAAAACTGAATCAAAATAATGACTAAATTTACATCTTCAAAAATACACATGAAAAATGAATAACACTTTTTTTTAACAGATTATTTGCAGAAAATTAAGTCAAACTTAATGACTAAAGTGTAGCTGTTGTTTAGAGAAGCAAATCTTTTCAAGGTGATTCTCTTCTAATTAAATAATGTCTCATTCTAATTGCATTTTGTATTTCTCTATCCAGAGCAGATTTTCGTTAAATGAGTAATTATTGGAAAACAAAATGATGATTTACATTCTCCAAGGCGCCAAACTCGGTCAGAAATATATAAACTGTCAGCAGTATACGCCCGCTTTCTAAGATCAATGGCGAAAAAAAGGTTTTGGTCGAGTGAAGCCTGACACTCTTGGCAAAGAACATCCTTCTTTGAACATTGGGAACTGGGGCTACAGAACCACAAAACAAAGAATTGTATAAAATAACAGAAACCGTATCCCTTAATGACTACCAACAGTAGCAACAACTAAAATGGATAGCTCATGTAACTCGAAGAGAAAATAATAGCATTATCAATATTGTAACCTCCACATTACTTCAAACAGAAGTTTCGGGCGTAAAACACCAATATTGGCAAAAACGATTAAAGCTACTGGAATTGAAAAAAACATTCCTGAAAAAAATGTTTAACGAGAAAGATTTTATAAGTTTCAACCAAAAACAGTATTGGCTGCTCAATCAATGAATGACAAATGTTTCCTTGTAGGGAAACAACTAATATTATCACTGCCATAACCATAGTAGTGCGCAGTTATTAATGGGATAAACCCGTGGCTAGAGTTACATTTTTTTAATACTATATGCAAAAATTATTATCTTCCACGCTTAGAAAAAGCGTTAGTTATAATTTAAAAGCGCGTCTCGGCAGGACATAGTCAGCAAGGCTACTCTAGTTGAGCATTAATACCGAGTCGGGAAGTTAATTCTCACGGGGCTTTCAAACAAAATACATCAAATAACCCAACAAGAGCCTTGTCGTAAGATCAACCAACCTAATGTAAGATTCTGCTAGACGCAATGTGTGGAAGGAAACCACAACCAATACTGGGAAAATCGATAAAATCTGTTGAACCTGAGAAACCGGTTTTCCAAAAAGAAAAAGTAATTCTACTGGACAGAAAGTGAGCGATTTGTTCGCTGTTGATAGTCTTGTTCTTCATGTGCCATGTCCTTTTAGGAAGTAGGCGATCATGGAAGTCTATTTAGCTCTGTTCCTTGTCGTTCTCAATATTTTTTCTCTTGGTATCTCTTCTAAATCCCGCTCTGCCATCCATTTGCTCATACCTAACAAGTACGTCTTGCACTGCTTTTCCCTGTCACTCCTTCTCTTTATCCGACCCGGGAGTTAAATTCTCTTAAATTGTAGCGAAGGCAAATGAAGCCCCTTATTGTCCTCGCATGCAACAGCATCACACGTAGACAAGCAAGAATCTACGACAAGGTTCTAAATAAAATGGAAACGAAACGGAAACTCATACAGCGGAACTTTCTGGAACATGTAAAGGAGGGCTTAGGGAATCTGATACTCACAGGTCAAATACAAGGAAAGAGAGACAGGGAAATGCAACACATGACATACTTTATGGGCTTGAGCAAATGGATGGCAAAGTAGGGTTTGGGAGGGTAACAAAAGAAAGGATGTTAAGAGCTACAAGGGATGGGGGAGAAGTGGAAAGCGACGATCTTCTACGCCCTGAAGGGACACGGGATATCTTCTTCTTCTTCTTCTTCTTCTTCTTCTTCTTCTTCTTCTTGTGCAGTGTCTCTTCAGGACGTAGGCGATCATGACCTCTCACTTGATTCTGTTTCTTGTCGCTCTAAATATTTTTTCTCTTGGTATCTCTTCTACATCCCGCTCTGCCATCCAACCTAACAAGTACGTCTTGCACTTCTTTCCCCTGTCTCTCCTTCCTTTTATCCGACCTGTGAGTATTAAATTATTCGAGCCCTCCTTCCTCATTACGTGTCCCAGGAACCTCATCTGTCTCTTCCTGATATTTAGTATGAGTTTTCTTCTCGTTTGCATCCATTCCCACACTTCATCGTTGCACACGTGCCCCGTCCATTGTATCTTCAGTATCCCTCTGTAAAACCACATTTCTGTTGTCTCAAGCCTCTTTGTCGTCCAGTTTGAAGAGATCGTCCATCATTCACTTCCATACAGAAGGACAGATATCACACAGCAATCCAGCACCTTTTTCTTTGTTCCTAATGATGTTTTTCTGTCTTTTAGTAATCTGGTTAGCTTCTGAAATGCGTATTTGGCCTGCCAATGTGTCTTTTGATCTCCATGTCGCACTTTCCATTCTCTGTCAAAACACTTAACAGGTATTTGAAGTGTTTTACTGGTTTTATTTTAGTTTCTCAAACTTGTAGTTGTCATATAGTGAAAATAATGACATAATCACGATGCCAACATTCCACACAACTTCAAATAAAAATTTCGGAAGGAAACTGCAATCAATAATGGAAAAGCGATAGCAGTTACTTGACTTGAGGAACCTGTTTACATAAAAAAGTGTATCGGGATAAAGATTATATAAATTTCAACCGAAAAACATTGGCTGCTCGTCAATGTATGCCAAATGTTTCCTTGTAGGGAAACGGCGAATTTTATTATTGCCGTTACAGTTACTTACATCAATCTAAAGTCTTCTCTTCCACCTTCAGTAACACATTGTGACATAGTGGCATTGTTGTCTTACTTAGGGTGAAATGATTAAATTTTGAAGATACGCATCTTCAAATATGTTTTCCGACTGAATTTCAATTCCATTCCGAAGAAAGCAAATAGAATATTCTCTTGTGCAATTGTACAATTTATAGGATGTTTCTTTGACTTTTTTCTATCAAGTAGCGTTTACGCGATAAAAACGTTAACTTCAAAATCCTAAACGTGTATACTGAAGAATTCAATTTTGCGCTTCAGAGCTTTAATATATATCACAAAAATACACATACTACAATAATAGATATTTATCTCTGTAAAGAGGCTATATATATATATATATATATATATATATATATATATAGAGAGAGAGAGAGAGAGAGAGATAGCAAAATAAAAAAGAAAACAAAAACAAACACAGTTTAAAACTGAATTTAATAAACACGTTGGAAATCAAATTTAAAAAGACTTTGTGCCATAATATTGATATTTTTGTGTCTTTGTGAATCTGTTGAGGATTTCTTGTCATTTTCATGCGTTTCAAAATAAAAATAAGCCTTTTTTTATTTACTTATTTTTCTCTATTTACTTTTTTACTTACAAAATCGATTTCGGATTTTCAGAATCTTTCGTGCATATGTGCAAGCAATTAAGAAATAAAAAAAAAAAGATGTTTATGAACCGAGGCTATTCTATCATCAAGGGCACTAGAGTTAAAATAATTATTTCCTGTGTATTTTATATTCACTTGCTGTTTTTTCTAAATGTTCTTTATTTCTTCTTTATTATATAAATTCACTGTCGTTTTTACTATAGCTTTATTTCAATTATGGAGTCCGTTTACTCTCGGTTTAATTCTATCTATCTATCTATCTATCTATCTATCTATCTATCTATCTATCTATCTCAATTTATTTATTTACTTATTGTCTCTCTTTCGTTCTCTCTCTCTCTCTCTCTCTCTCTCTCTCTCTCTATCTCTAAGCTTTACTCTTCAGTATTGAATTGGGTTCCCTCAGCGGCTGGTGTGTGTATAAACCGTATATATAAAACACGCTAAAATTTCTTCCTCTCGGCGCTGATAGTTTAGGGAGCAGGAACTCCAACTGACACCAAATTGATCGAGTTTCGATCTCGGCTGGAAGCAAGTAGATGTCAACCACACTGATGAGCTGTGATAGAGCGAAACAGGTTTGTATGTGGATGATTAATATATATATATATATATATATATATATATATATATATATATGTGTGTGTGTGTGTGTGTGTGTGTGTGTGTGTATAACTAATATATATATATATATATATATATATATATATATATTAGTCAACCACATACAAGCCCGTTTCGCTGTACCACAGCTCATCAGTGTGGTTGACATCTACTTGCTTACAGCCGGGATCGAAACTCGACCAATTTGGTGTCAGTCAGAGTCTCTACTTCCTAAGCCATCGGCGCATCAGAGAAGGGAAATTTTAACGTCTTGTATGTAAGCAGTGTATACAGACGCCATATATATTAAACACCATATTCCTGCTATAAACCCTGTTATATAAGTTTATAATATATTACAGAAACTGGATGACCGTTAGCCTCGTCGTTACTGAACAAAATACCCCTACCTAAAGAAAACTAATTATAGTGACCAAAATATAGTGTACTAATATCAATGTCCAGTACAAGACTAAATTTTTTGTCACATATCAGACATACTACCAACTCATTAAGACGCTTTACATGTCACCTGTCAAATTAAAGTGCTATAATAAGCATATATAAATCCATAATTTAGCAGAACCGCAAGAAATATTCTAGTTGATAACAAGAAAACACTTTTTTAAAT